>VYZM01017511.1:1271546-1284004 GCA_013398915.1 Dromas ardeola
CGCGCAGAGCGGGGAAGGCGCGGGGCGGCGCGGCAGGTGCGGTGTCCCCGGGGTAGCGCCCCGGCACGGCAGCGAGACCCCGGCGAGGGGCTCGGCCGCCCGCAGCAGCCGGCTCAGTGCTCTTGTCTGACAGGCGCTGCGAGGGGCTGTCGGACGGCAGCGAGAAGCGCCGTGCGGGGCTCAGGGCTCCGCTGACGAGCCCCAGGTGAGTGCCCAGAGCGGGGGGCTTCGAGAGCCCCGGGGCAGCTGGAGCTGCCGGTCACGGGCAAAACCCCACGGCATCAGCCAGCACAGCTGCCTTCAGGGGAGGCTCACTCTTCTGTTACCTGGCAGTTGACACAACCACCAAAAGCTTTAATATTTTCTTTCAGGAGGATTATTTTAGAGTATTATTAAATTTCGTTTCTATAAAAACCAAATTTCTATAAAAGAAAAGAAAGGTGGCTATTTGACATCATTTTTGTCCTGATTTGAGGTACCACAACAGTTTGCCATCAGTGCCACTAGCTCAGCAGCACGTTTCACTGGTTTTCCCCAGACTGGGGCTCCCTAGGAGGGAAGCAGGGACCTAGGAGCACTGGCGGGAGCCTTCAGGAGAGCATCTAACCACCTCAGCTCCCCCTCCCCGAGCTCAGCGGCAGCAGCCACTGAGTCGCTCCCAGGCCTTCTAACCAAAAGGGTGGCTTCAACGGGAGCCACCTGGCCGAGCCACCGCAGCCCCTGAGCTGCAAGCACAAGCCAGCGGGCTGGTGCTCATCCCCCTCTGCTGCCTTCTCCTGAAAGCCACATCTCAAACTCTACTTAGCCTAGCCTTAGGCCTTGAATAAACATCTCTGCAGTTATTTTTAAAGATTTTTGGGAACCTTTAGCTCCATGCAAGATGTAGAAATGTTAAATACTTTGGCAAGTTCTTCCCTCCAGGGTTCACGTTCTTCCTCCTTCAGGCAATAAAACGGCTGTGGGAATCGCTGAGGATAACAGCTCACCATGTGCAGTGCTTTTTTTTCATTGTTCTGCCTTTTTCGGGAGAGTTCTGTAGGAGGAATTGACCGTGGGTGAAATCCTGGCTCCAGTGGGGTCAAGGGGAGGTTTGTCCTTGGCTTCTGCACGGATCCTCTAGCATCTTGCAGGGCACCCAGAGATGGTGAATCTGCTTTGGGACCCAGCTGGGACGGCAGCACTAGTGAGGTACTCGCTTCAGGTGAGACAGAGCAGCCACTGGTCCTCTTTGCCCTCAGCTGAGATGTCATTCATAACTACATGGATACTAATTTCCTCGCAGACTGGAACTGAACCACTTCTAGTGCAAAAAAAGAGCCTTACGCCAATTGTGTTGCTTAGACGTGCTGCAGCTGAACGCCTCAAAGAGTGGTGTGTAATTGCCAAACACATTTTATTTCAACAGCGAATCATAAATGCTAAGCTGTGAAAGAGCCCTCCTAGGATTCATCCTGTTTATCCCCTTGCCAATGCCAAACTGTTCCCAGGGCTGCATTTTCTAATGCTCTGGCTGCTCTGAGTCAGAAGTGCAGGGGCTTAGTGAGCCGCTTGCTGTCGAGGTGAAGGATCACGCTCCTTGAGGACTGAACGCTGGATTTAAAAGGCTAAGTCATGGAAGGTTTTCATTAGCTTTACTTTAAGTGTCTTGGCTACAGGCTCTTTGCTCACACCGCACTTGCAGAGGCAGGAGCCTGGAGGGGAGCGGTGCAGCTGCGGTGGGGGGGCTGGGGCTGGTGAGGGAGCATCTCCGCTTTCTCATGGAAGGGGGCTGCAGTGTTATCCCTCCCCACCACTGAGGGGATGAATTTCAAGAGATCTGCAGACCCTGCCAGGTGCCCTGGGTGCACATGCATCCCCGGCCGTGGCGGGGTGGCCCCTGGCCCCCCACTGCTCCCCATCACCATCGCTTTCCTCCGCCCAGCCTGCCACCTCCCCAGCAGCCATTTCCCGCGGCTTTGTGGCTGGACAAGCTTCAGTCAGAGCTTTGTGTCCACCTTGGACTGGTTTGCCGCTTGCTGAGACAGCCAAAGTGTTCCTGCCGCCCGGCCGTGAGGACCTGCCCGGGGAGACCATCCCCATCCACACAGAGCGTTGCTTCCCTCCTGGGCAGCTCGGAGACAGACACCGTTCACCAGGGTTTGGCATTGACCTCACCAGTTATGCAACATCCGACTCTTCCATGTATTTTCTCATCTGTGACCCTGTTTTTTGGCTGTCAGTTTGGCAGTAAAGATGTTTGTTTTAGTAAGCACGAAAGGGAAGAAATAAAAAAGAAACCTCTCTGGTTGAAAATCAAATTCAGTAGCCATACAGCAGGTTGCTGTCCCGACACGGTGCCGGGGCAGCAGCAAGGCTGCGGGGACGGAGTGGTCCCAGCAATCCCCCTCCCACGGTGTTCCCAGCCCAGCTCCCAGCGGGTTATTTCATCCCAGACACCAAAACTAAATGGCTTGAACCAGCTCTGGGACATGTGCATGCCTGTCACCTGGGCTCGCAGGAGCTGTTGAGGCTGACACAGCACTAACTGATAAAAAGTAAAAAAAAAAACCCAAACCAAGCTCCCGTGGGTGCCCGCTCCCCCGCCATGGGCTGCACCGTCACATTGACCACCGCCTGGCTCTGGATTTGGCCATTAGCCTGCGACAGCGTCCCGGTGCTAACTGATGCGTGCCAGGGCGAGGGAAAGGCTCATAGAGGAAGTCAGTGCGTCACTAGACCAACAAACAAGCTTTTCGGCAGCTCTGGGAGCACAGGTCCGAGCCCCCAGAGCCGCCCAGCCACCGCTGCCCCCAGCCCGTGGCAGAGCTCCTGCAGCTGCTGCTCCCGCACCCTGCACGGAACCCCCGCCACGCAGCCCTCCCGCCGAGCCCACGCCTGCCTGGGGAAACCGGAGCTTCTCCCAGTCCTGCCCGAGAAACCTTCCCCTTCCTCACCTGCCCGGAGCCCCCGGCACCGCTGGCCCGCACGGCACCCAGTGTGGTGCTTGGGCGATGGGCACAGCTGAGGAGGGCGACCCCCAAGTTGTGCTCAGGGCACAGAGAGCAAAAGACGCAATAAGCAGAAAACTCAAGCTTTTTTTTTCTTTTCAACCTTCCCTCGCTTATTTTCTTTTTCTCAGTTTCTGTTAAAGGAAAATTTCCAACTGGTTCTCAAAACCACTAAGTCCAGTCAAAATAAACTCACTCTCCCACTGCCAGCTGCCGTAAGAGTTCACTTCATCGTGCCTATAAACATTAATTTGAGCAAATAAAGATGTGACCGAGCAGCGGCTCTGTGCCACACAGCCGGTGTCCGCGGGCACAGCGCACGGTGACACCAGTGACCGTGTCCTCTTGCGCGGGAGCCGGGGTCCGTCCTGCCGCGGTGGCTGCGGCCCCTGGCGCTGGCTGGCAAGTTTAGCTTCCTGACCTGTGAAGACAATAACACTGTCACTGTGTGATATTAAAATGCTTTACTGTTAATTGTGTGGGCTTGTTGCCTGCTGTGTGTCTGTGCCGTGGAGGAATGGTTTTGGTTTTACAACTGGAAACTGTATTACTGGCAGGCGCTGATGTTGGGGGGTTTCCCTTCGTGGAGGCGTGAGAGTCCAACACAAGAGTTCATCGTTCTCTCCGTACAGCGGTTTTCTCACATAAATTACCACATGTAAAACCCCACCAGAGGCTCAGTGAAGAGGCAGTTGCTGAGAACAAGGTGGTTGCTGCGCGGGCAGAGCCCTGGGCACAGGAGGGACGGGGAAGCAGCCCCGCGCCCCACGCTGAGCCCCACGGACCTTCTCCATGGGCTTCGAGTGGTCACGGCCACGGGCCAGCCGCGGTTGGACTGAAGGATCCAGCCATGAGGTTTTAATTGCCTCTCCTTCTGTCTGCAGTGGGAAGAGAGCAAAGGGAACTGCTGGAGCAAAATGTCCCACCTACGCCGAGCGGGTGGCTGGGGCTTGGGCCAACATCCCACTCCTGGTGCCGTTCCCTGCGCCGGCCCCCGCAGCCCCTCGCAATCCCTCACAATCCCTCGCAGCCCCTCGCAATCCCTCACAATCCCTCGCAGCCCCTCACAATCCCTCGCAGCCCCTCGCTCCTTCTTCAGGCAAAGCGGTGGCTGCCCCACAACTAAAAAAACAAACACACGTGACTTTAAATCGCAGAATCTTGTGAGAATGAAAGGGTTTTCTGAGTCACCCCCAGCTCCTTCCAGCTTTAAAAATTCAATGATGCCATAGAGTTGGAAACATTTTTATTTTAAAAATACATGCTCTGGAATAATCAAAAGCACAAATGCTACACAAAGCTAAATTTAATTGCATTTCAGTTTACTGCTGCATCTGAAATAGCTGTTTTTCCAATAGCTATCTTGAATCCCAACTTTATAGTCCCCATGACACAAGAGGTCTGGCAAAACTTCAAGTCCAGGCCACTGTTTTACAGAAGGAGTTGCAGCCGCTCATGAACTCTCATGTATGGATGTGGCCCATAGCAGGCATTGCAAGCTAGAAAATCAGGATATTTTATCTGGCTGCTTTTGCATGGGAATTTATCTTTATCCTAGAATTCTCTCCTAGTCCTCACCCCCTGCACTCAGTCTGCAAGAGGCCCAACTTTGGTAAATTTACTAAAAATACAGGGATGTGTAGTCCCATGCTCACACCTCCCTGGAAAAGGCGTATTACTGCTTCAATAAAAAGCTGCTGAATGTCAGGAGCATTAGATAGGCCTGGGAATATCCTAAGGGTAGAGAGAATGATGAGCAGTTCCCCGTCTGTCTTAAATGCGCACGAGTAAATCCCCAAGTACGATATAAAATTCTATAGCTATCCACTTGGTATACTGATTTTCAGAGGAGTACACACAGAGAGTAAACATTGTAAAACGTACCATACTTAAGTCAACAGGTCTTTGGAGACAAAACATGGAAATACAAGTGATGCACAAAATTATTTGGTCCCGAACACTTATTAAAACGTCATTGTGTTAATGAGGTCACTGATCAGAGGTAACGTACTACAGTGCTACACATCTTTTTTAAGGTGCAGGTACTCCTGCACCTTAAAATAATCCTAGGTAAAAAATACTCCTAGGTAATGCCATACCACCATCTACATCATCTGACTGCCCAAACCATGGTCGTGGCCCCAGGATTTTCATTAGTTAAAAAACAAACCCCAAAACTAGTCCTCAGATTGTCTGTAGTAAATCATCTCATGGGAAAACACAGCTGAAGCCCATGGTCACTTCAAGCGTCCCTGCTCTGTCAGCGCACAAAGGGGCTTGTTGGGGCTCGGCACGGAGCTGCTCTGATAACTGTTGTTTTGTTTTGGAAACTATATCATCAAAGCATTGCTGGGAGGGAAAAACGGGCCAGAGAGGCTGGCTTGCACACAGACAAACGAAAAAGGGAGGAACGACTTGGATGCTGCAGCCTCAAGCTTTAGAAAGCGTTTCCAGTAGAAAAAGAGAATTTGCATGAGCTCATGCCACGTACCAGGACCATGTCTTTTTGTTTATCTAGGAACGCTGAGCTTACTCAAGGAACTCGGTGTTAAGATCCTTTTACATCATGTTGCTGTAAGGTTCACGGGATTCAAACCATTTCCTTCAAAGAAATCCATTACTTATTAAAAACTGTCAGCCTCTGCTGCCGTGGCCTCCTGCCCCTGGCCGTGCAGGAGCCCAAGTCATGCTCATTCAACTTCTCCAGATAAAGTCTTGAAAAAGAGCCTCAATTTGTTGGCATTAAACCAGCCCCCGTTTCCATAATCGTTACCATTAATACTGCAGCACTGCAAGTGAAAATTCCCCCCAGAGCCTCTGGAGATGCCCCAGTGTTCTGCTCAATGCCCAGAGCTGCAGAAGGATGCCACCTCCTGCTCTCCCCGGGGACGCAGCAGCAGCGCTCCATGCAAACCAGGGAGCTTACACCTGTTTCAATTAGAGCGGGATATGGATCCGGCTGATCCTATAATCCAGGCTGATCCTATAATCCAGAAAGTCCTATTCAGGCTGTGGCAGACCTTTGCAAGGTAAACATCCAGGGTTTCTGCAGGGAAACCCACAGGTTCCCATCTTCATCCCGTGGGGTGCGGGCTGGGGGGTACCTGCCACAGGCCGGGGGACGGGAGCACGGGCACCGACACTGGCTGCAGCAGGTCCACAGTGGGACCACGGGACAGGTCACCTGGGGAGAGAGGAAGGGTGGCGGGGGTTACACATGTTATACCCAACATATATAACTCTGCACAGGGTAATAAACACCCCCTCCACACCGCTCCTTGCAGGCGCTGATGCCTGGCTGAGTGTACACGGCTCCAGAACGGCATTGTTCATGCTAAAACGTTTCTCGCTTCATCCCATTACGGCCTCAAAGCCCATAAAAATCAATGGAGCCTGCACAGACCTTGGGAATAACAAGCTGGCCTAATAGACAATGGTGGAAATATATATACATATGGTTTTTAACAAAGAGACTTCTGTTTCAAGCTTTTGGGAGATTATATGAGAATTTTACTACTTCTTCTGTTTGTTTGTTTGGGTTTTTTTACTGTACTCCTCTATAACCTCATGCTATTTATTTCAGTTGCCCTGAATGCTCACTCATCAACAAGGAGAAATCAAAATCAAAACAAATGTCTCCGTCCCGCCGAGGCCGCTCCGGCTGGGGAGGGCAGGGGGTACCCGTGGGGACGGGGCTGCTGCCCCCACCTCTGCTGGGCCGGCGATCGCCGCCTCTGAGCGGCCGAGGCCCCGATGAACAGCAATCAGAAAAATGCATGTGCAGCAATAACAAGTTTTATGGCATCTGCAAAACCTTGGTACAGAGCGACATATTATTGAACATCACCCCCCGGCACCTCAGATATTAACTGAATATTTCCATACACATAGGTATGAATCAGCCATTTAAGGCCAAGTACCTGCTGTGCAAGCCCTGGCCCCGCACTGCAGGCTGCAATCTGGGCACAAAGAGCCACAGAAGAATGCTTTTCTCCATTAAAATGAGCGCACTTATATTTGAGCATAACATCTTGCCTTGTTATGGTAAAGATAGAGGAGCCAGAAGAAAAATCAAATAGATATGTCTGCTTATTTTAATACATATTCATATGTACATTAGAGATTTAATATATATATAAAAGAAAGTGAATCAACTTTGCTGCTCATCACCACTTCCACAAAATCTGTGCTGAGTGATACGAAAGGGACTGCAGTCCTTCTCAAGGTAATGAAGTATATACCTGTGTGTATATACGTGTGTATATGTACAGGTGTGTGTGAGTGTGTAAGTAGGCGTATGTTTAGAAACAGCCACAGCGGGGTGTGTGAGTGTGTGTGTGTCTATATACAGCCCCTGCCGCGACTCACTGGCCATTTCTCTCACGGAATACCTGCCGTGCAACCACTCGCCCGGGCTCCAGGAATGCATCTGCGGGGCCAAATAATTAACCAGGGCAGCAAGCTCTCACTCCGAAAATGAAGCCCAACTACATTTATACAAACTTTTCTGCCTCGCTAATTATTCCCCATTTGCAGTAATGTGTTTACCTTCTCCTTCCCGAAGTTAGTAATTTGTCCTCCTCTTTATTTAATTTCAGGTGGTTGATTTGGAGCCAACTCACCAATTTGTTAGAATCATTTGGAATTCAGGTCCTCTCCTTCAGAGCGCTTGCAGCAACTCCTCCACCGCCAGGCTCTGGAAAACACATGATTATTTACTTTCTTCTGAACGGAAGATAACTGGTGTTAGGCTCGCCCAACAGGCAGCGGTGATGATTTAGCTTAAATTCCCACACCTGGGTAAGGCATTCAAATCCCAAAATATCTCTTCTTCTACCAAAATGGACTCGCCGTAAACCAAAGGATCGTTTATTAATTACTCCTGCCAGCAAACACGCCACACTTGGAGAGCTGGCCTCGAGGCACCAGGACCCTGCCTGTCCCCTGCCCACCTCCATCCTCCATCGCAGGGACACACAGCCCCCCCCGCGTCCCCGGCTCCCCCCGCCCGGCCCTGCCTGCGCTGGGACCTCTCAATGCTGAGCAGAACCTGGCCAGAAGCGCAGCCGGCCCAGGCTGCCCCCCTGCCCCGCAAAGGGCAGCCTCCCCCCGGGCTCGGGTACGCCCAGTTACTGCAGGCAGGTCTCGAGGAATAAAGTAGCGTCTGGTTTATAAACGGCGAAAAGCTCCCCGACTGCTTGTTCTTGGCTGTCCATTTTATGACAGTCTATTACAAAACCACCTTCAAGAAAAACACACAGAGGCTGTGTGCGCTGTGCTCCTGCCGCCGCTGCCCAGGCGCAGGTGGGAAGGTGCCGCCAGTGCTGTGCAACGCCCACGCACGCACGCACACGCGCCCAGGCACGCATGCACGGCCCTGCTCAGCACCGGTGCTCCTGGTGCCCCCGATACAGCTGCTGGATGCGGGATGCTGGAGGCAGGATGCTGGATGTGGGATGCAGGAGGCGGGATGCTGGAGGCGGGATGCAGGATGCTGTCTGTGGGATGCTGGATGCAGGATGCAGGATGCGGGAGGCAGGATGCGGGATGCTTTTTTGCTGGCTGGTGGAAGCAGCTCTGCAGCTGCTTCACACCCCTGCAGCCAGCGGTGGCTCTGTGGGATGGGGCTTGGCAGCTCCAGGGAAACCCCCCAAAGCCAGGGCAGTGCCTGCAAGACTTGAGCAGACACAGCTCAAACCTCCTGGGAATAATCACAGAATTATGCGCTGCCTTTACTCAGCCTTTATGACTCCAGCCAGGTACTACTCAATACTTCTGCCATGTATAAACTCATCAGGATGGAATACTTTATTATGAAACTTTTCTCGGCTGAAACCTTGCATGAAGAAATGTGTAAACCATTCAATGCAAAAACACAAAAAAAAAACATCCAAAACCACAGCATGCATGGAACAGGCCGATTTAAAGGCATTTTTCAGGATTATGGCATTAAACTTTGAAGAAGACACACATTTCCCCCCAGTCAGTGCATGCTTCATGCCTTGTGTGTTCACACAGTTTTACACTCTACTTTCTCATCTCACACATTAGTTACTTTGCAAGTTCTCAGTCTCTGCCCTCGGCAGCAGGGCTGGTCCCTGCTTTGCAAGGCGGCGTGCACCGTGTTATTCCTACATACCAGTACCCGCATGCACTTTTGCATGCAGCCCATTGCATTGAATAAGGCAAAGTGGAAAGACCACACTGCAACGCCTACCACCATGGACTACTTTCACCCAGATGTTTTTTTAAACATCAGAAGTTAAACAGCTGCTTTATAAAGAAAGGCTTCAACTGGAAAAATTCCTATCGTCAAAACTAATGCTTTTGCTGATTAAACATTTCAATTTAAAACATGTGCTGACACTGGGCAAGAGTTACACACTGGAGCAGGGGGCCCCAAATCTGTGGCATGCAGGACCCTCCTCATATGGATTCCCAGAGCCACAACAGCTTGTACGAACAAAGGGGTCCAGTTGCAACGGTCCTTCTAACAGGGCAAGCTATGTAATCATCATTTTTTCACTCTGTTTTATGTGTTTTGTTTGGGTTTTTTTAAACCTCAAATTGCATTTTCTCATGTATGACCATCATTTAAAAAGTCAACACAATGGAGTGCAAGACAGCAGCAATTTTTCTAAAAACCCCTAAGCAGAGGAGCTCTTATATGTACAGCAATTTCACTTAGGCAAACTAAGTCCAAATGAAGTAATTTATTTTTTTTTTACACTGATTATTCCTTCTGCATCTGGACATATTCAGCTGGCTTTTAAACCAGGCCCTTTCCATCAGGGTCAGCGATGGGTTTGTCCCCAGGTGAATCCGTCCCTGGTAAGAGGAGCAGCAGCCAAAGGTGTCTTAATGGGCACGAATGGAAACTAAACAAACAAATGTAGGAATTAATGAGCAAATCAGAATAACAAGCTGTGATTTGTCATCCATTATCAAGGTAAAGGGAACTCAGCTGGCTCCTTAATTAATTGTCACTAAGTGCGAATGGGAGCCCAGCATGTTCTGGTCCCCTGCCAAAGGCTTTCCAGAGCGCAGGGGATGAGGAATGGCTGATCTGCCATGGAACAGGGAAACGGGGCGCTTGGCGGGCAGTGACAGAGGTGGGGGAGAGCCACGCGTGGGTTTGCCAGGCAGAACCACGGCGGGGAACCCTCCCTCCCGGGGGCGGCAGACCCTCGAGACCCAACCCAGCCCCAGCCTGATTTCCCAGAATGTTAAAAGCTGCCGCAAGCAGTGGGGACGTAGCATCCTGGAAGACACAACCGTGCAATAGGTGGTCCTTGCTGCCTTTTCTTGGGCAGCAGCAGCCCGCGCTGCAGCCCCCGGGCATGGCCCACAGCGGGCAGAGCTGCTGCCGGGGCTGGTGCTGCCCTGCGAGAAGGAGCCGTCTCCAGCAGCAGTGACGGCTGCTCCCAGGATCCCGGCAGGAGAGCAGGGCCGGAGCACAGAGAGCATCCCCAGAGAGAGGCGCGCTTTTCTGGGAAACCAGCAAAATATGTTCCCCTGTGCCCCGCGTGACGATGGTCGTTAACCCAGGCAGGCGCTGGGCTCGGGCCGGGAGCTGCAATCACAGCAACGCGACCCCCCGGCTATAAAAAGAGACATTCAGATGTAAACCCAAAAAAAAGGTTCTTTCTAACCACAGTCGGACACAACTCGCTCACTGAGCTCACAACGGTACCAGAGTAATTGCCGATGCCCGGTGCAGAGATGGGAGGGCACTGCCATGCCAGGCAACCTGCTGGACCGCGGCTCCCTGTGCCAAATGCAGCCAAAACCCAGCCTGGCTCCGGGGACACCAGCAGCCTCTGCCCGGGCAGTTGGATGCCGCTCCTGGAGACCCTGGTGTGCCACGTCTGCCTGTGCCCGGGTGGATCGATGGGGATCACAATGGGGTTTAGGGATGCCAGGTCCAGTGCACTGATCGCCACCGACCGCCCCGGAGCGCCTCTGCCTCCGCTGCCCAAGGGAGAGGTGCCCGTGAGCCCCTGCCCCACAGCTGACAAAGAATCAAAAACCATTTCGGGGGCTATCATTTCGAGTGGAAAATTACTTACTAACAAAGATGCTTCACTGAAATTTCGTCACGCCACTTCATATGCATAAAGGTAGCTGCCTGACACGTACGGCCGAAGGGGAGTCACCCGGAATAATGAGGTGAGCCAGGGACAAAAAGACCAGACGTGTTCACATCCCAAGTGCAGATCCCCAGCGCTGCCGAGCTGCTGCCTTTTTCCCAATTACAGTGCTGGGGGAACCAAAGGTTTGGCCCAAAATTCTTCCTGCGCTTTACCCGCTGTGTTCCTTCATCTCCTAACTGTGAATCAAATATTCCAAAGCAAGGAGGGGCAAAGGGAGAAATCAGGGGCCAGTTATAAAAGGTTAGACTGAACGTGACTAGAAACCTTTTGAATTTCAGGACTGAGTGCGTAATTAGAATTAGTGTTACACCTCAGCTGTGAAATCAGTGCCGGCGCGGCGGCAGGACGGGCTGCAGCAGCTTGGCCCCGCGCTGGGCAGGTGGGGGGGGCTCCGTCCGACAGAGACACGCTGAACTGTAAAGCGCTCTGCGGGAACGCTCCCTCTGCGGCCGCCATCGCAGACTTCCCTCTCGGCTTCTTCTGCTTCTGACACAAGATACTGCTCCAAGCGTAAAATCGTAGAACCATAGAACGGTTTGGGTTGGCAGGGCCTTAAAGCCCACCCAGTGCCACCCCCTGCCCTGGGCAGGGACACCTCCCACCAGCCCAGGTTGCTCAGAGCCCCGTATATTCCATACCCCAACACACGCCCAGTGCACAAACGGGGGCTGGCCGGGGGCAGGGATGCGCAATCACTGCTCGGGACCGACTGGGCAACCCATCACCGGGTGGTGAGCAATTGCATTGCAGCACTCATTTTGTATATTCTTTTATCAGTAGTATTATTATTTCTTCCTTTACTGCTCTATTAAACTACCTTTATCTCAACCCACGAGATTTTTTTTAATTTTTTTTACCCTTTTTCTCCCTGTCCCACAGCGGGGGGCAGTGAGTGACCGGCTGTGTGGCCCCAGCTGCCGGCTGGAGTTAAACCCCCACAACGGCACATGTTAATTCCAAATACTCTTTTTTATAACAATGTGGTTGGTTTGTTGAATGATTTAAGGCAAGCTATGTTGTATTTAGTGTTATAATTTATCCAACTGGTTTCTGCATTAGCATTTTAATGCAATCCTACCGCTTTCCGCTATCCCAGTGGAGTGAGCAGGGAGACAGGGGCCGCATCCCCACAGGGACACACTTTTGCCTCGGCGCAGCCCCTCTGCTCTGCGGAATGTGCTGCTGGACGCCCGTCCCTCCAGGTAAACTCTTTCTGCTTCACTTGCAGACATTTTTTTTTCCCCCAGGAAACAAATGAATGTTTTGGATTTTTAGCCCTCTGTCTGATGATTCATGTCACTCCAATGTCACTCCAGTC
>VYZM01017512.1:0-13253 GCA_013398915.1 Dromas ardeola
TGAGCACACATTGCTGGCTCATACCCATTTTTTTCATCCACCAGTATTCCCAAGTCCTTCTCCACAGGGCTGCTCTCAATCCACTCATTGCCCAGCGTGTATCCATGTTTAGGATTGCCACTTCTCAAGCCTGTCAAGGTCCCTCTGGCTGGCATCCCTTCCCTGTAGAGTATCAACCACACCACTCATCTTGGTGTCATCTGCAAACTTGCTAAGGGTGCACTCAATCCCAATGTCCATGTCCCCAAAAAAGATGTTAAATGACCCCTGAGGGACACCACTTGTCATTGGTCTCCACCTGGACATTGAGCCATTGATAGGAAGGTCAGGGATGGGAAGGTCAGGGACACCCTTGGAGGAAAATATGATATTACAGTCCTAAACTAAGTCTTAGATTTTGGCATTTTATTGCTCTCCCAAATTGAACTTACTGAATGAAAATTTTTGAGAATGAAGAAACATTGATTTCAAGGAAAACCTTCAACTCCACTGGTTCAGTGAATGAGGCTACAGAAATATTTTGTACTAGAGCTTATAAGCATTTTACGAGTTGTTTTACTGAAAAGTAGAAATATATTAATACTTTGAAAAGGTTTTGCAAGTTTAGCTCAGCATTAATTCTATTACTTTGAGTTCCAGGCTAAAGAATTCATGCATTCACTTTGAAAATTTTTAATGCCATTAAATTATGCCACATTTCTGAACAAGATATATTTTCATATCAGAGCATGGTGGGTCCCTATCCACATCCTAATGGGGAAAAATAGCCATGTTCCATTGTCCTTATTAGGGCTGAATCTGATTTTGTGGGGAAAAAAAATGGAACAGTGAAGACCACAGTCACTTTCCAGTTACAAGAACTGTTTGTGTCTTGTGAACTTTCATTTCTAGCCTTAGTAAAACCTTGTTAGGCATTTGCATCCTTTGCATTATATAATTTCTATATAGAGCAAAACATTCATGAAGTCAGGGATCTGCAACAGTCTTATTGCTTGACTTGTCAGCTCAGTCCTTCCAATGTTGAATAATGCCAGTTCTAGAAATTATTAATTCCCCATTCCTTCCTTCTCCCTCTTCTCCTCATCCCTGTCCTGTTTGACTCTGTTTCATTTATTTCCAATTTTAAAACACAAAATGGCTTTTTAAAACAAATCTCTTTTCAAATGTCATCTTTAATTGATTGGCAGGTTTACATGCTGTAGGAAACCCTGAATTATTAAACAGTCAGTTCAGCAGCTTTAAATGAAGAGTGATCAAATTACAAGACTGCTTCCATACACTGGCTATTTCCTAAACTTGAAATCAAACTCTCATTGAGATATTCTTCACACATTTCCTTTTTCAAAGCAAAATACCTTAGCCTTACCTTTTAAATTGTTTGCCTTTTGGAGTCAGAATTTAATCCTCTCTAGTTAGACCAAGAAAATTCATAACGTATTCAGCCATACCAGATGTGGTCAAGTTTAAGAGTGAAAGTAACCTCAATATTTTCCCCCAAAAGTGCAGGCTTATTTGGTAGTCACTCAAGCATAAAAGCCAAGAGTATCATGGGGAGACAAGACAAAATATTTTTTGTTATTGTTTAAGGAAGTTGAGGTGATGAGGGACTGCCATTTCGGAATTTTTAGAATAAAATTAATATTAGGAATCTTATACTGAGATTTCATAAACCTCCCCACAACTTGATAGTAATCGCACAACAGGAGGAAGATGAAGCTCAATTCATACAGGTTCCCTTTGTGATTAGACAGGTCTTGAAGGTATACCTACTCATGCATGTGTAACTACACAAACTAGTAAAGATATGCAAAGGCCATTGTAAAAGTTATTCAAAGGCCTTACTTCACAGGTGAAAACTGAAGTAACACATTAGGTTATGTTAGAAAAGCTTATCTGCACACCTACAAACTAGCACAGAGACAATGGCAGGAGGGGAGTCGAAATGACACACTAAGTTGATCATAGAAGAGCTATCAGCCCATCAGAGGCCCATCACCACAAGGCCATAGGAGCACAAAGATAAACAAAAGCAGATGAGAAACCAAACCAAGGTTGACTGAGGAACAAACTGTCTGGGCCTCTCCTAGAGCTGTCTCATCAGAGCATAGGGGTGTCAGCTGTGGGACGAGAAAAGTCTCCCCCATGGTCTAGGTGGGTGTGTATGTGTGTGTATGTGTGCGTCTGCGCACACACAACAGTCTGTACCAGCAAGTGGAGTGGGGTTTTGTATGCCCGGGTGCCAGCACAGCTTGGGAGACTGGGATCCAGGAACCAGCAACTGGACAGACAGAGTAAGCCCAGCTGCTGGAGGGATCCACCTTGTACATACATACGTACATACATACATATATAAATATACCTATGTTTTCACCAGTGGACTTTCATCCTGCAACAGCCAGAGAGTGGAGAAGGATGAGACCCCTGGTTCTATCTGTGTTCGTGTGAGTGGTCTGAGTGTCTGTCTGTGATCTGTGTGGCTGGCCATGGATATATGTGGTGTAATACATGTGTTCTGACTGTGCATGCCTACTGGGAATATATCTTCATCCTTGCTACTGGTTGGACATGGGTGCAAGGAGCTGCAGCAACCTCACGTCTCTCTTATGCTGTTGAATCCAGAATGACATATTTTCATCTAAGAACATGGGTCATGTAATCGTTCTAACTTTGAAACAAACAGGACCTTGAAATCTACTGATAAAAAGCCCATCATAAGAGGGAGAGGATACTAGCTATAATATTTTATTTTAAAATAAATAAATGATTGCACTCTCTGAAAAACATAAAATCAAGCTTTAAAAAAAAAAAAGTCAAAACTGTCATGCTAAAACTGAATCTATACAAAGCAACTGCAACTCAAATAAAAAAAATACCCAGTCACTAGTACGACTTTTTTTCTACTTGTGTATTAATCCTTTGCAGATGAATTATGCAGATATTCTATATTTAATATTGGCACTCACTAAGGAAAATGATGATGTTAAACATATTTTTAAAAATGTATGCTGAAGTATCCCTGGGAAAATACACTGCTTCAATTAAACTCTTAATACTCTAATCTTCAACAAACCAGATTTTCATGACAGCATGATTTGAAGACCTATGTTTAAACATAAAACAGATTACAGGATTTTTGGTTTTCCTCATTTGCACTGCCCAGGGCAGTAAGTAAACCCATGTAGCCTACAGCATAGTCATATAATATAAGTCTACTGAATCATGTGAGATTTCCTTGCCTGTTTTAACATAATCTAGATGGCATTAACAATTTGTACCTATATGGGCAACAAGATTCATCTACATTCTCATCTGTAGCTTAAGCCTCTAAGCATCTTTATTCCAAAGCTGATAGTACTGAGAAAGGTTGAACTATTAACAGATTCTGCCAGTTTCTCTAAATCCTTTCAGAATTTTCTTCCTCATTTTTTGGTAAATCTTATTTTCCATCCCTGAGAATGCATTTAATTCCGCTGCATGTCCCCCACCCCTGTTATGATTATTCATCAAGGTTATTCAACTGCAAAGAGAAATTAATTTGGACTACTCCTGTGCCTATATACTGGATGTAAGATCAGGGACTCCAAAAATTATCAGCTTTAACAACATAAGAAATGTTTCTTGTTAGGGAAAAGCTTAACAGAGATATGTACAGAGCAACCACTGTTGCCATTTAGATCTCAATGTAAACATCAATTTATATCTCAATGAAAGTCAAGGGAGTTGGATAACCTGCTTTGTTTTCATACTTTCCTGTCTTAGTTTTTAGGCTGAGAGTTTAGAAGATTTTAAGAGAGTGATTTGCCCATGGGCAAAAGAAGTCAAAGAGTAGAGCAAATAATTTGGCTAAAACCTACATAAGAGTTTCTTCCTATAGAAACAGTCTACCTCACCAGACAACAAAGATCAAATACAAAGACATTCAATCTGTTGTAGTTCGCATCTCTTGTATCCCCTATCACCCTTCACTGTTATCACAGAATGATAGAATGGCTTAGATTGGAAACAACCTTTAAAGATCATGTAGTTCCAACCTCCTTGCTGCATACAGGGGCAACTTCCACTAGATCAGGTTGCTCAAAGCCCCATCCAACCTGTCCTCGAACACTTCCAAAGGTGGGACATCCACAACTTCTCTGGGAAATCTCTTCCAATATCTCACCACCCCCATAATAAAAAAAATCTTCCTTATATTCAATCTAAATCTACCCTCTTTCAGTTTAAAACTATTACCACTTGTTGCATCTCTACAGGCCCTATTAAAATATCTGTTCCTGTCATTCTTATAAGCCCCCTTCAACTACTGAAATGGCCCAATAAGGTCTGTCTGGAGCCTTCTCTTCTCCAAGCTGAAGAACCCCAACTCTCTCAACCTTTCTTGACAGGAGAGGGGTTTCAGGCACCTGATCATTTTCATGGCCCTCCTCTGGACGTAATCTAACAGGTCCATGTCCTTCTTATGTTGGGGGCCCCAGAGCTGGATACAGTACTCCAGGTGGGTGTCTCATGACAGCAGAGTAGAGGNAGTACTCCAGGTGGTGGTCTCATGACAGCAGAGTAGAGGGGCAGAATCACCTTCCTCAACCGGCTGGCCACGCTTTTTTTGATGCAGCCCAGGATACAATTGGTTTTCTGAGTTGCAAGTGCACATTGCTAGCTGATGTCTAATTTCTTCATCTACCAATATCCCCAAGTCCTTCTCTGCAGGGCTACTCTCAATCAAGTCTTCACTCAGTCTGTATAGATATCAGGGATTGCCCGACCCAGGTTCAGGACCTCACATTTGGCCTTGTTGAACCTCATGAGGTTCACATGGGCCCGCTTCTCAAGCCTGTCAAGGTCCCTCCGGTCCCTTCCATCTAGCTATCTGTACCATTCAGCTTAGTGTCATCTTCAAATTTACTGCGGGTGCACCCAACCGCACTGCCTATGTCATTGATGAAGATATTAAACAGTACCATTCCCAGTACAGTCCCCTGAGGAAATGATCACTCATCTCTATTTGGACATTAAACCATTGACTGCAACTCTTTGGATGTGGCCATTCAGCCAATTCCTTATCCATTGAATATTCTATCAAACCCATATCTCTCCAATTTAGCCAGAAGCATGTTGTGTGAGACAGTGTCAGCTTTACAGAAGACAAGATGGATTACATCAGTTGCTCTTCCATTCTCCACCAATGCAGTCACTCCATCATATTGAGTTATCACAATTGTTTAGGAAGCCAGAACATAACAACCTAGTTGGAAATCCTAGAATTGCTACAGACACCTGACTTGCCTTCTTACAAATCTACTGTTTTTTACTCCATAACAGGGAAAAAATGATCCATGCTAGTACAACCTGCAGAAAATTATCAGGAATTCACATACTAAATCTATATTAACCCATGCCAGACAATAAGGAATGTCATGAGGACAACAAATTAACATTATGTCAGGGATTAAAATTAAACATTTATAAAAAAGAAAAAGGTAGAAACATTTCCAAGACAAAATTCCAAATAGTCCTACTGGAATTCAGCTAAAGCAGAATGATTAGTTTCACTGTTTTGAAAATTAAGAACCCCTACAAACTTAGGTTTCCCTGTTAGTTCAGTAGCATATCAATAAAAATCTATCAGACCAAACCATTTTCACATTAATGTTTATCTTTTGTCTTTTATTTCCAAAAAGTGTCAGGAAAGTCATATTTGAATACTATCATGGCATCAGAAAAGCATTGATTGGAAAAGTTTGTGTAGTCCAGCCTTCAATCAAAACAGGATGTTAACATCATAAGCTAGCTGTGGCTTTGCCAGATCCATCAAAACTTTCAAGGATGGTGACTCAACAACTCCCTGGGAAATCTGTTCCTGTGTTTCACTGTTCTCCCAGCATTTTTTTCAATGTCTGGTCCAAACAGTTTCAAGGCATAGTTTTTGGCCGTTTTTCCCTATTTTACTGTCTGGCATTACCACAAAGTCTCACACCATCATCTTTGTAATTTCCCTTTCATGTAGTTATTGGTTGCTACGAGGTGGCCTCTTAGCCTCCTCATTGTCAGACATTAATATTCACTGTTTTTCATATGTGAACAGATAAATCTGATGTCAACAAACCTCTTGCTCCAACTGTAGAATTATCAGGTGTCTGCAGTTTTCTGTTGAAGAAAAAGAAAACTTTGCTGCCTCTTTTTGCAATCTATTTGATAAATTAAAATAATAAATATGTGCATGATGGGAAGAGTGGTTCCATTTTTCTTTATGGACAGAAAAATATTTCTGTCAAAAGCCCCTGTATTTCCACTGTCTAGTTTTACCTTGCATTGACCCCATATAGCAAATTTAAATATCATCTTCTCCCTAGAGAAAATATTAATCCTTTTAAGCCTGAGGTCTAAACAGGCTGTCAAATATTTCAAAATGTTGTTGTCATTTGAACTTCAAAAACTATATAATCATTCATTATAGTATAAAATATTTTAAGTTGGCTACAATAGA
Organism: Dromas ardeola; assembly: GCA_013398915.1. Classification (NCBI taxonomy): domain Eukaryota; kingdom Metazoa; phylum Chordata; class Aves; order Charadriiformes; family Dromadidae; genus Dromas; species Dromas ardeola. The sequence continues at coordinate 6,482 of VYZM01017512.1, forward strand.
TTCACTTCAGAATTTTTATTCTTCTATATATGTTTATATATTTGAAGTTCAGGGTTTTCTGACCTGAGTATCAAATGTCAAAGCCACTATTGTCTTTTCTCCAAGTATATGTCCCCAATGTATCTGAACACACAGATTTTGTTCTGGTTTTATTTCATTAGGATAGTTTTGTTCCCACTAAGTGTTTCTTTCCCAAGTTCCTAAGTTGCAAGCTACATATATGTGGTTATCCAACTCCAGTGTATGGAAAATACAGGACAATTCTGGAACCTAATTCCTCAGTTATTTGACTTATCAACAGTGAATTCCACTTAGTTTGATGCTTTCATCTCAGATGACTCCATTGTAAGAAATGTTTGGGATTTTTTCCAGACCGTCAAACACACTTTGTTTTTATTTTGTCCTCTGATTGAAGTTAATGACATGCCTGCTTTTGTGTTCAAATAAAAATAAATCAAAATTCACATGTTTTTTATTTAATCTTAAATTATCCCTTCCATCCCGGTATCAGTTTACAATTAACATATTGAACTTCAAAGGGTCCCAATTCAAACTGTGTAAATGGATAATAAAAAATTGTTATATTTTCCTACAAAGCTTTCTACCGAAAACTCATTCTCAGTGAATTTAATAACCTACTTTAGCTACTCAGCTGAATATACAAGATTTACTACATACATACCAATTTTGTAGCCTAGTGTGAAATAGGGTGATACCATCTAACTCAAACCATGATTCAAATGAAAGTAAATTTTTTGTACTCTCTTCCATAGCCAGACATGTAACGGTTTAAGTAAAGACAGAATTTGGGAAACAGTCATGCATCTTTTCATGTGTCATCTCTGTAAAGTCAGAAATTAGTCATCTTTGTAGAATTATACCCTAAAACTACAGCAATCATAACAAGCTTGTAAATTGGATTTTTAACGCAATATAATTGGGCAGATTGATTACATTGCCTGTGGTGTTATTTATACAGACAAAAATGAAATTCACTATTGGGATCCAACAAAGCAACAGGTCCAACCACTACTGTTATGAAAATTATTAGGAGAAACCTAGCATTGACTAATTATGAGATCTTGTAAAAAGTGAATAGCTTTTTCTTTCTTTCTTCCCCCTTCCCCCAAAAAGCAAACTTTTCTCAAAATACAATAAAGATGAATGTCTACGCACTGACCTATGAAAAATACCTTTCCTGGAACATCTAATTTCCTCTGTAGGCCAGGCTTTGGATGAGGAGAGCAAATTGAATCCTGGAGTACGTCTCAGGAGAGCAACATACCAAAAAAATGGTCTCCAAGGCTGAGGTACCTGCACAAAACAGTTTACTCACCACATCAAAAACTTAAAAACTTTTCAGGTATTAGGCTGCTATAAGTAGTTTAGGAAATATCTTTAAGGCCTCTTCTCACCACTTCTGTAAAATGAGAAGTAGTTTGACCAGCTTTTTTTGCTATTCAAAGTTGCACCCCAAAATAATTATGCAACAGATGGAGCTACATTTGTCTTCAAGTGCTTTCTGTAACAGGAAAAGACACTTAGTTCAGCACTAGAAGAGGAGTTAGGGGACATCAAGTATTGAGTATGAAGTATTTACCAAAACGAACTGCAACTGCTCATGGATTTTTTTATTGAAGTATTGTAAAAGCAATTCCATGTCCAATTTTTTCATTTTTCAAAATCAATTAAACAAGCAAGAATTTATGTGAACTAGTAACAAGACAAATCCTATGAGAAATTCTTATGTATCTTAGAAAATGGAGGAAAACAGTACTGCTGTAAGGAGGATTTTTTAAAAGCTAAAAATTTTTCAAGGCTAGTAAATAAATAAACTCCAAAAATGCAAAAAATTGAAGGTGTTGCAGGAAGAGTTAACTGCAAGATTTTGATCAGTTTTCGGTTTTCATTTGTCAAAAATATTTCATGTCAAAAGATGGCATAAGGTCTTTCATTAACATTTGTTCATAGCAAAAGAATCAAAAGAATCTCTGGAATAAAATAAACCTATTATTTTGACACTCAGATTTCCTTAAATTGCCTGTGTAAGTTTCCTTCAAGTACTGGTCATGTGTTCACTTGAAGTCCATTTAGATAAACACAAATAGCAGCTGATTCTGCCTTCAGATTGATACATCCAGAGGTACTTCTCACCTTATTTTCAATGATTTTGTACCATTTTTTGTAATTCTGTATAGACTGCTGTAAAGGAATTTAGCTTTAAATTTGGACTCAAGGATATATCATGGTTTGAATTACAGAACTATAAAAGCTTCAGTTACAGCATGGGTAAAAATGCCTGGAAAAACATAAAATAACATAATGCACAGTTATAAGAGAATAGCATTTCCTGATTTTTAGATTGTTAAGTCATAAAACTTTTCATTAAGAATTTTACAATGACAAATTATATTCATGGATATAATAGGGCCATATAAAAGTTCTAGATCCTTAAATTTTAGATAGATTATAAATAACCTTCTTGTACTTATAGATATTAACTATGTGGGCTGCCTGGGTATTCCTCTGCTCACTACATATAAGCTGAAGATAATATCCTTGTCTTTCCCATGAAAGCAAATGGAGGATATTGGTATACAGACAGCTTCTTCCCAAAATAACCTATTAAAATACTTTTACCTTGTTTCTGCAAATCAATCAATTCAGATAGTCCACCAGACTTCTCAACAGTGGGTTATGCTTTGGTGATACAGGAATCCAGAGCTATTTTTTGACCCAGCAGTGCAGAATACCATTTCAGAAGCTACCCCAGTTTCATATGAGACTGAGAATTTCAGCATTTCCCATCAGAAAGAGCATCACTAAAGAAGCCTGATAATACCGTGTGTAATCCAAATTACTTAAATACCAAAAGTGCTAGTTCTTCTTCAACAGGTCTTGACTTCACATAACTTCTTGATTGGTTTTTTTTAGTCTCAGGAAGAGGGAAATATTTTTTTTTTCTCAAATTGTTATAGAAAAGGTTATCTCAAATTTTATTTCCCAACACCTCAAGTGAAAAACCTTTCTAAAAAAATAGCTTGAAATGATAACAAAAATCAGAGACACAATGTATCTGTGCTCAGATCTGAGACTAAAATTCTTCTGATTGATAGGGAAATAACATTTTAGTCTTTGTACACTAGTTTTCCTTCAAGGATATTCTAAACTACTTATGATAGTAATCTACTATTTTTCCTGATCCATCCTGACAAATGAAACCAAAATAAATTTTTTACATTGCTCCAAATAAAGTGTTTTGAAAGAACTTTAAAGATACCATTTCTTTTTCCTCTGGATCTTTATTCATGCACACACCCGCCATAATTATTCCCAGCTACAAAAGATTACATGGAGTAATTTATTTTCCTGAACATAATCTTTTGTTTATGAATTTGCATTGTCCTCAAATTTATACAGTGCACCTACAGTAACCACAGGTAAACTAACCAAGACATATATACAGGCAAGGAAAGGCGATTCGATTCAAATAACTCATCATCATTTTTTCAGGGAATGAACAAAGTAATCTGGAGGTAGCAAAGCCTGGTCCCTAAAGATAAATCAGACAAAGATCGTAATTTTTCAAATTTGAAGCTACAAAAATATGTATTGTGTCATGAGGATGGATATCTGATATATACTGGAGATATCACCACAGGAACAGGTATCATTTACACTATCTGACACCCAGAAAGATATGAGATACTGTTTGAGTCGGATTGTTGGTATCTGCACACACATTTAAGAAAGCTGTGGCTACAACAAATGCTTTAAGATCACTGGAAGCTTCTGTCTGGACAATGAGAGATACATTTAGAGAATGTCAGAGAGGGATAACTAATTCCCTGAAGAAGGATTTTTCTTCTGCTATTCTTTATGTATAGATAGATATATATAGAGCTAGATTTTAATGTTACATGAACAAGTGAAAATAGAAAACCTAAGCTGAGAACAAAAATACTTGAAGGACTTTTTACCATTTATCTTTCTACTAACACATAATGTGTTTTGTCATGAAGCACACTCATTACTCAGAGCAGCCATGCCTTTGCTAGTCCAGGAAAATGCGTACCCTTCAGCATATGGTTATTCCCCAAAAGTCTTTGCTAAAGGAAAAAAAAATTCTTTCATTTTTTCCAGATGAGTTTGATAGTGACTTAATGATGTTAATTGACCTCCGGTGTTTCTTTTCATGTGCCAGCTCTGCACCTCGTTTGACCTCAGGCTTGAAGAAACTAATTAAATAAGAGCACAGAGGCAACTTTAAAACTCAAAAGAGTTAAGACAGATAACAAAAGACTTTCTCTACTTTTTTCTCCTATTTCTTGAAGAAAGGAGTTCTATATTCTTAGTAAAATCCACAGACTGTCCTAGTTAATAAGAACATCTGGGATCAATTACTGCCAGGCATAATGTTTTTTTACTTCAGATTTGAGAATGAGATAGCTGTATATCTCTGTAGAAAATGAACACCGGTATTCACCTTAAAATTATAGGCTTGCATCATTTTCAAATATACTTATTTGGAGGGCCTTCTGCCCACTATGTTTCTCCTGAAGGGTATAATTATGGAGGCAAATCCACGTATAAAGAGTAGCACCCTATAGAAAAGGCTTTTTCTTTTTTTTTCTACATAAATAGTAGTCGGCTGATTTCAAAGAATTATGCCTGCATTTAGATGTTCTCTATTAAACCCAAATTTCTACCTAAAGAATGTTACATTTGCAAAAGCCAGTCTAAACCTGAGCTGCTGGAGGAGATGGTTCCATCTTCCTCTCTGTGTACATCCTCCTCCAGTTCTTCAGCTCACGCAGCTATGCAGCCAGACAGGTCAAAGATCTGATACACTAGAAACAAACAAACAGAAATCCCTGAAACCAATCATGTTTAACTCCAGTATGATTTTGGCTGTCACATGAGCATCGGTCCCCAAAAATACAGGAAAGGTAAGATTTTCAGTAGCAGGAGTCTTGAGGCAATTTGAATCAATCAAGAAGTCAATTACTAAGAGAAAAATTAGATGATTTTCATTATCTGTACGGTGCAGCGTTTACAAACAGGCATTCTGTAGTGTTAACCTACTACACTGGGTATGGCACTTTCACAGGACTGTGGCACTTCACAGAAGTATATTGTTCACATGCTGCAAACATTTGTTCAGCAGAAGGACAGGCAGAGGAAACCACAAGGCCAATGTGTTACCAAACAAAATTTACACAGCTGCATCCACTTCCATAGCAAGTCTCATCCACTCTTGAGCTTTTACTTATATTTTTCTATACATTATTATTCCTGGATCAAGTAATCTCATCATAAGGCACTACATCATACAAGACTGCCTGGTAAGACATGAAAAGTACTGAGTGCTGTAGTGAATGCATACCAACTTATAGAATCATAGAATGGTTTAGGTTGGAAGCAATCTTAAAGATCATCTAGTTCCAAATCCTTCAAGACCATGTGTGTTCAATCTCATACCATTTAGCTGGAAAATGCAAAAAAAAACGTAGCACAGAGACACAGAAAGGTTGTACAGAGCCATCATCATTTCGTCATCTTCTGCTTGCAGCTGCTAGAACCACAATTAATTTTCACACCTCTGGTCCACCACTGTGGGCTTTGCACATTTCAGAATATACCTGAAAGTGTCACTCGCTATGATCTTACTTATCATAGGACAGATATTACCCTACTGGCTAGAAATATTTCTGCATATTGTACAATTGACTATCCATACACGTAGGTATCCGAGCTACTGGAAAGGCCTAGGAAGAGGTCCTTAATAATTTGTTTACAATTGAACAGCACGGGTTGCCTTCACAACATTTTCTCACTTGTAATAAAGGTATGTGGAGAAATGTTATCTGTTGAAATACATCCAGTTCCCTAGACTGAATGAATTTAAAATAGGCCGTCCTACTCTGAAACAACTTACTACAAATGCAGCAGTTTGGGAGCGTCAGGATAGAAATGTTGTCAATCCCAAACCGACTTCTATTACACAAGCAATCCATTATGTAATACACGTTGTCTATATGTAGTTCTCTGCTTGGAAGGCTGCAATATCTTCCTTAGAGCCAGCAGGTGGAGAAATGCTTCCATTTAAAAAAATACAAGTGAGAAAAGACAAGTTCAGCAGCTATGGAGGGAAAGCAGCTGCGCTTTCCAAATCTATTCCTTCTTATAATCACAAAATCTATACAAGTCTTAGTTTCCTAGGTAACACTGCGAAACCGAGACTACTAGTAGAGACTGGAAGAAGTAAAAAACAGACATAATTTCAAGTTCACCTTCCATAGAATAAGTTAAAAAATGTCAACTTTGATAAGATTCAGAATTATTTATTTTTCCACACAATGGCTTGAATATGACACTGCCATTTCCACACAATGGCTTGGAATGATTTTGTAAGGTACTAGAGTGTTGCACAATTTTTTTCAAGAATGCATACTGGCCTCTCCTAGTTATTATAGTTGGCACATAGTATTTTTATTGATCTTCGTACTGAATATAGGCATGGACACTGGTACTAGGGAATATCAGCATCACGCAGTCACTGTCGTGCACTTTACTGAGGAATCCTGTTCAGAAAAAAGCCAGCAGCTGACACATATTAACGTTGCTGGAAGCCATAAAATCAAACTGACTAAAGATGCTGAGATAGCCAGTGGAAAATCCCTTCACACATTTCTTTATCTATTGTTCTTCTAGGAAAAAAGCTACACTGTACTGGAATAGAATTGCATTTAAAACGTACACAGAATTCATG
>VYZM01017512.1:13340-66112 GCA_013398915.1 Dromas ardeola
GTATCCATCTCCATTGAAAGCATGGGGACACAGATTCTGAAAATTCTCCGTATGAAGAGAGGCTATAAACCAAGGAAAGAACAGAAATGTGTGCTATGTTTATTTGCAAATTCATATGCAACCACTCTACCTTTTTTTGTCATTTACAGAGCATATATGGGATTGAAATATAGAAAGAAAATATCCGTATCCTTCATAGAATGAGATCTGTGTATTTCAACACAGCACTGTGTGCAACACTGGACTTGGCCAACAAAGTAGACTGACAGATTGACAAAACTAGTAATTATATTTTAGGTCTTAAAGGGTTCCAGCACTAACTACAATTACAATTTAAGCAGTCATTCTGCCTAATTTCTATTGTTTCATTTTAACCTTGACCCATATTTGGAAAAAAAAAATTCAAATAGAAAAAAAATAATTCAGTATAAATATTCATTAAGTACATCACAAAAGCAGGCAAACGAACCTTTAAATTAAAGCAATGAAATTTTTAAAGTAGTACGGCGTAATAGTGAAAATGATTATTAAAGAACATCTTTTAACTAGAGAACAGATTTTTTTCAAAACTCCTTAGTGATAGGCAGCAGTATGCAGCTATAGCTGTGCCATCTGCTATGCAGACTTTCAGCTGGAGACCTGCAGTAAAATTTAGAGGAGAAAGCTGATTTTGTACAACTTGGTCTTTTTGTACTGGTAAGTTTAAACGAATCCAAAAATTAAGCATCTGACTTAACCGCTCAGTGATATAATTTCTGAAGACACAGTTCCTACAAGATGTGTAGTTTTAGCAAAGTGTTTGTGCACAGTTAAGAGATGTTGTACAATGAGCACTCAGTCATAGTATGTGTTTCAGTATCCCGGGTGAAATACACAAAAATACCTAAAAATATATTCAATGCAATCACCTTTGGAAAAGTAAGCAAGCAGATTTCTAGAGAGTACAGGAGAGCATTTCAACTGGTGCTGCCTTTCAGCCTCACATAAACTGATTTCCATTTCACACTTGATTTAAAATCAGAATTCTCATTAATATTAAGATATTTTTGCCTGTTATTTGTGGGGAGTAAAGGGCGCCTAACATGCAGCCTTTCTCTACAAAGCTTCAGATCAGCTAAGACTAATCGGAGGTCAAACTGTGTGATGCCTTAGCTTCCATGTTTTTCCACCATTTGGGGGGTTTTCTGATGAGAGAGCAACAGACACCTGTAACCCTTCCACTGTGTGCTTTGCAGCAGTGTCTGCAGCAAATGGTGCGGAATGGAGGCTGTATCTGGTACATCTGCAACGCCTCAACAACCTGGGCGACCAACCATTTCACAATTTAGAAGTCCAGATGAAATGTTGAAGCATTTTGTGTGGGCAGGTGCCAGCAGAAATAGGCATAATTAACCTGTGCCTTGGACAAATTTGCTAAGCTGGCTGTAATCTAGAAGCCCAAGTTAGCCTGGAGCTACACCTGAATTCATGTGCCCCGTCATGGCTGTGGGCTATACAGGTTACATCACCTGTCAGTCAGGTCTGCAGGTTTCCCCAGATGTGCCCCCATGTAGACGTGCCTCAAAATGATGAATTAGAGGCATTCATCACATAATTGATAGCTACTTTCTAGGTAAAATTTTCTCAGCAGTATTGAGGTTCAATTGGTTTAGGTATTTTAGATTTTTTTCCTAAATATAGCGAAAATAAACCTCAGCTGCTCTCTAGTTACCATAGCAACTGTAAGGTATTATGGCACTTATCTGAGACCAAACACGTTCAGATAGCATTTCCTATGTATAAAACTAATGTCTGAATCAACTTTTATATACGCTAAAAACATTTATTTTTTTTCCATTTTGCCTGTTTTGAAAGTGACTGTTCAGTGGAAATAAAGGAGTAGAGATTTATTAGAATACTGTTTGAATCATAGACTCGTAGAATCATTTAGGTTGGAAAAGACCCTTAAGACCATTGAGTCCAACCATCAACCTAGCACTGTCAAGTCCGCCACTAAACCATATCCCTAAGCATCGTGTCTACACATCTTTTAAATACCTCCAGGGATGGTGATTCAATCATTTCCCCGGGCAGCCTGTTCCAACCCTTGATAACCCTTTTGGTGAAGAAATTTTTCCTAATATATAACCTAAAGCTCCCTGGCACTAAATACGGCTGTTTCCTCTTGTCCTATCACTTGTTAGTTAGGAGAAGAGACAGACCCCCACCTCGCTACACCCTCCTTTCAAGTAGTTGTAGAGAGCGATGAGGTCTCCCCTCAGCCTCCTTTTATCCAGCCTATACAACCCCAGCTCCCTCAGCCGCTTCTCATAAAACTTTTCCTTCAGACCCTTCACCAGCTTCGTTGCCCTTCTCTGGGCACACTCCAGCACCTTAATGTCTTTCTTGTAGTAAGGGGCCCAAAATTGAACACAGTATTCGAGGTGCACCTCACCAGTGCCAAGTACAGGGGGACGACCACTTCCCTAGTACTGGGGTGGTGAGTGTAGGTGAAGCATTTTGGGTTTTGCGACCCAAAAATTTGGGGTTTTGTGTAATAGAAGCAAGACTTGTAACTGCTCGACTATTGAGTTAGTAACTGGAAAGGAATAAATTACATATAGGGTCCAAAAAAAAGCAGTTAGTCCTACATGAAGAAACTAATAGGACATAAATTACCAGTGAAGTTAGCAGGTATACCAAGCCACCCACAACAATTTGTTCTGTAAACCTAATTCTCAGTAAATTGCTTTTTCAGCCACAGCTTACCTATGCAATTTTTTCCCCTGCACTCGGTTCATAGTAACATTTCACTTGAAATGCCATGATACTGTGGGAAAGAGAGCAGGAGCACATTTAATTTATATAAAAAGCAATCTCAAATTATGTTTAAGCCAAATTACAGAACTCATGGTTAAGACTATTTTTGAAATTCATACTGGCTCATGGTATGCAAAGTAGTTTAGTTTTCATTTAGCTTTGCTTTTCTTGCTTCTAATAGTTATTAAAATAATTGTCAGGGGAAAAAGCTTTTTTTTGAGCTGTCTTTCCTATTTTCTTTCGTAAAACTTCTGTTGTGATTAACCCAGTTCTATCTCAAATCAAGCATTTATCAGCTCTAAAGTGCAACAGTGCAATTTAACACAACTTAATACAGAATTATACATCAGGTTTGTATCATCCTATTATTCCTCTCCTGGGCATTCATTTCAAAAGAACAGCAAATCACAAGATCTGTCACCAACCAAATAAAGCAAAAAGCTTAGAAGTTTATTTCAATCCCCTAAGTTTCTGTTGCACTAATGAACACCACTGCGCTCAAACAGACGGTGCGTCTTCAGAAGAAAGGTACCACGTGCAGCTCAAAATGCCTGCTGGGAAGACTCCCACACTCCCAGAAGTAAGGATTCCCATACTAGCAGCAACAGCAGCAATTCCTTCTAGCTCCGGGCTAGGCGCTATGCAGGAGGATTTCTGTTTCTCAGGGATTATGCACTGACTGCTTTGAAGTAACCCCTGTGCTAATGGTTCACACGCTGTAATTTGGGAACCACTTCTCAGAGGTTGTTAAGTGCTTGCTACAGGATACAGCAACGTTATTGTGGAGAATGGTGCAGGTTCCCCTTGCCCGTATTTAACTAAATGTGAATCAACTCTGAACTGAACTGAAAGCTGTGTAGGCAGAATATATTAACTTGGGCTCTCTGCTATGCTAACACATTTACTCTACTAAGTAGCTTATAGTACAGGCAGAGTGAGCCCTCATCTACGTGCATCAGACACGCTGATTGCAGGAAGGAATAAGCAGCTAAGAGGAATCAGGAATCTAAGAGTCTTTCTTAATCTGGGCTTTACCCTCTAACTATAAGGCTTGTATAAGTATAATTTTAGGGTAAGAAAATCTGTCATGTGCTTATATTGAAAGTTTATGTGTAAATCCAGAGCAATACTTAACTACTCTGATCACCACAAAATGCCACTTCTGCTTTATTTCTCTACTTCCCTGACAATTTTTATCAGAAAATTGGGGAGCTTCAAATAACCACATTGTGATAAATGTGCTTCTCATTTTTATGAGTCCTACACGTCTGAGAACTGTAAAAATACAACACTTGCCCTCTGTGCCCCATGCCATGAGATTCAGGGAGTTCCAACAGAAATGGTATTTACCACTTACCAAAAAACCTCAGGAAAGTCTCAACTAAAAATAAGAGCTCAGTATCTGAGGACTTGGTTCTTTTTACTCCTAAACTTAAAAAAAAAAAAAAAAAAAAATGGAAAAGCTGAGAACAGAATATCTTTCTTTACTGAAGTAGTATCATTCTGATATTTTTTGGTGGCTGCCTATGATGGGGTTACAGCATTGGTTGATAAGGGAAGAGAAACTGACATCATCTACCTGGACTTGCGCAAAGCATTTGACACTGTCCCGCACAACATACTTGTCTCTAAAATGTAAAGGCATGGATCTGATAGGTGAACCACTTGGTGGATAGCAAATTGGCTGGATGGTCACACTCATAGAGTTGTGGTCAACAGATCAGTGTCCAGGTGGAGACCAGTGACAAATGGTGTTCTTCAGGGGGGACAGGTGCTGTTTAACATCTTTGTCAGCAACACGGACAGTGAGATTGAGTGCACCCTCAGCAAGCTGATGACACCAAGCTGTGTGGAGCTGTGTGGAATGGTTGACATGCTGGAGGGAAGGGATGCCAGGAAGTCCTGACAGGCTTGAGAGGCAGACCTGTGCGAGCCTCATGATGCTCAACAAGGCCAAATGCAAGGTCCTATACATGGGTTGATGCAATCCCAAGCACAAATACAGGCTGGGTGGACAATGGATTGAGAACAGACCTGTGGAGAAGGACTTGGAGGTGCTGGTTGATGAAAAGCTCAACATGAGTCGGTTTAGAGAAATAAACCAAGTGACTATACACAAGAATGTACAACAGGGCTAGATTTCCACTACTTATGTTACCGTTTCCTACCAACCAAATAGCTGACTGAATTTGTTCCTTCCTTTTTTTTCTTTTATTTGCCAGTGAGTTGCAATGGTCAACATTATACCTGTTATAAGACAGAGCATAGATTTGGAGAGAAGGAAAAAAAAAAAAGGCCTGAATCAAAACCTGTTTTTTATTTCCTGAAGAGGCACTCGTCCATTCCGAGATACATGGACTTGTGGATTTTACATGTCTCTTCAGTCAAGTCCTGTAACCAAGTGTCCAGAACCAGAAGAAGAAACAAACACTTCCACTGTAGCAAGATCCCTCTGAAGAAGAAGAGTAGCTGTTTCAATTTGAGTATTCTGATGTGGGACAATTAAGTTGTTCAATTGGAACTAGCAGCATATCTAGCACTATTAACCTGAATACAGGTATGTTTGTAATGAAAATGAGAAAAGCTGCCCAGTTAAATATATAGCAGTAAAAGCTGATCTTTCTCCACTGCCAAAAAGAGATTACTATGTGTACTTGCTAGTATCTCACTACAAGAGCTTAGAAATCTTGCACCAGATATAATACTGAAGAGGACAACTGGTAAAGATTCCTTGGCTTTCCAGAGATTTCTTTAAAAAAAAGGCATACAGACTTTTCCTCTGAAAAGCCCTGACATGTTGCCATTAAAAGGAGACTTTAAATATCATGGCCTTTCGTTGTCATTGCACTAACTAAAAGTGCCTGAATTTCATTCTCACATGATAAAGGACCCTTTGCCTTATGCAGTTATAATAGCAGAAATAGATCAGGGAGTGGGTGCTCTGACTGTAGCGACTTTAATGGTGCCCTAGACAACTTACAGTCCAAGTCTATAAGATCCTGTCTACAAATGTAATGACTTGAAAATCCTTCCTAGCAGTAAATTCTCAGTTTCATAACCTGGCAAAAAAAATTCCCAACAAGCATTTTTCTGTTTCTAGTTGTTGTCAAAAAAAAAAATTTTTTTTCTTCAGTCTTTCTAAATTTCCTGATTCTGAAAAGAATATAAAGACAGATTTTGTAACCTAGGTTTGTGATTGGTCTTTTTGATACATTTAATTTAGAAACTTTTCTTGGGGAAGTTGAAACTATGTAAATCATTTTTTAATGTTATTTTTCACATGATTAATTTGGTGTTCAGCTAGTACTGAAATTGTAATTTTTAGGAGCCTTTTGTTAATTCACGACTTCTGGTTCTCTCAATGTTTTAAACAATGGCACAATCTTTGATAATGACTGTTGGTCAGTCAAGTATGTTCCATTTCAATTTTAAAATAAGAAATTATGAAATTGACTGTCAAGGCAATTACAATGGAATGAATTTAGCTAGAGGTAATTATAGCATGAGATTGGCTATCCAGGCAGTTATTAACTAACTAGATTAACTTTGGGGAAAATCATGCATTTTCTCTGAATCTTAAATTGAATTTTCTTTACTCTGTGTATGTCCTGTCTACGATGTAGATTATTGTTCATTAATCTTTATGCAAAGAATCAATTACTTTGTATCATGTTTGAACACTATTTCTTTCCAGAATACCTCTCTCATTCCTTTCAGTCTCTGACATTAATATGCTTCCAACTGTTCATTTGCATAGGAAATTACTTGTTGGTCGCAACTAAAAAAAAGGAGATTAAGTTATGGCATGAAAAGACACATGAAAGCAAAAGCTTGTAAGAGCTAAATAAAAACAGCTTTTTTTGTTTTCATTCCAACTGATAAGCACCTGAAGTGGTGTGTGTTACAGCAATAGTCATACATAGTTTTCAAGTTATGTGTTGATAATTTCAACCTCTTAGTTTTAGGTAATCTCTAGAATGAAATTGTAGACATTATTCCTGCAAACAATCTGCTTTGATTTTAGCATGTGTTCTCCCCTCACACCCCAGAGCTCTATGAAATAACAGTTTAGATATATCTATCTGTTTTGTTGAAAATAAAACCTTTAGTTAAAAAAATAATACTGGTTATAATTATGATTGAATGCATCTCTGGAAATAAGCTACATTGTCATATGAAAGTAGAATAGTTAAACTGTTTTAAAAAAAATCCAGGAATTTGAAAATACGAAAATGTTTATCATTCATTCTAAATATAAGATTGTTAAGTAGGAATCAGACAGTGGGGTGCGATGTCACTGAGCAGCCCAGATAGTGACCACTAAAGGTTAGGAACTACTCGCCGAACCTACCTAGTCAGAAAAGCATGTTATGGTTTTGTAAGAAGAGATGAAAAGCTCCCACACATTTAATTTAATAAAATTCTAGAAACTTAATTCCAGGACATAATCAAACAGGACACAATCCAGGACATAATCAAAGAGATTTTTTTTTCTTTTTAATTCTGTTTGGACACTTACCAAGGAAGTTGGGCACCAGAGCTGGCAAGCTAAGGAATGTTTCTTCTCCCCTAAAGAACTTACACTTCAAAATTGATCAAGCCATGGCAAGTAGGGTGTCATAAATGAAAACAAGAGAGGGGTAGGTTGACAATATCATGTGGTTATTAAGACATGCCCATATCCAAGTTGGTTTCTGTTTTACTTATTTTTGTAGTTGGAGGCTTTTGAGGGCTTAGAGAGCATGAACTTTATATGAACTATAGTTTTCTTGGGTGCCCGATGGCTGAGCTGCAAGGCTCTCAAGCTGCCTGTAATTGAAAAGACAACATATATTGGTGTGTCAGGAAACATCACTTACATCTTTTTGTGCTGCATTTACATCTTAAAGAAATTTATCAACAGACATCCCCTTAGGTCTAGAATAGCCACTATGAATGGGCTCTTATAAATAAATGAACAAATACAAATTTATGGGGTTTTTTAATGATTATTTTCTCCTCTGGAAAACAAATTCTGATAAAGTCAATGGAAAACTAGAACATCAAGGTTTTTATTATGGTTAGCAGAGCATGTTTTCAGTAATAACTAGTCCTTGACTTTGTGTTCAACATTTGAGGTGAGGGGCGGGGAATGGGAAAGACGACTCTCCTTTTCTTTAAGCACACTTTAAATACCATAGCTATATGAATAGGGGGAAGAATAGCAATATGCTCATCTTTTCAGGTATGTGGACTCTGATGTCCTGCAAAACATTTTCCTAGAAGATACATGTGCAGAAGCATTTAATAACCCCCCTATTATTAATCTGCCTCTGTACTATTTCATTACTTACATGTTTTGCTAAATTATGGTATGTGCAATACAGAATTTGTTCAACTGTTCCAGGCTCTCTGAGATCCCACAGTTGAATAGTAGGGGATATTTTTTTTTTTATCCTGGTGGAAAACAGTTGTTTAGAAATAGCTTCATCAGTTGTATCCATTTCATGCACAACTGCAGGAGCTTGTTGTCAGTGGGAAACAGAATCAGACGTTACGAGTTCTTAGTTTCCTTACCTCATAAGCACCGCAGGAATCCAGATCTTGGGGTGTTACTAAAGTCTCTAGGAAACCATCAAAGAAATTGGCCATCAAGAATTGGCCGTGGTTGCTATAAAGCAAAACTAATATGAAAAACAGAACTCTTTGCAGGTAGGCAGTAGTTAACACTGCAAATCTCTTTAGCTGCGTATCTGCCTTATAAGTAATTTCTATTCATTTTTGTTAAATAACAAATGAGTGATACACTTCATGCATGACAGCTTTTTTTTTATACACTCTAGTTTTAGCCAGGTGCTTACTTATTAAAATCTTGAGAGACTAATACTTGAATTCAGAATGTTTTCAAAAGAGCAGTGGAGAAAATCTCAGGAGACAGTCTATTTATGAGCCTGGGATAGCAACATTTCCAGGTAAAATAAACTCAGAATTATGATTAAACATTCAAAATGCCAGGTGCTTTTCTAAAGCTTTAGAAATAGGATCCACTCTGTAGTTTTCCAGAACATCTAGAATCATCTGGTTAGTGATTTTTATTTTTTTTTTTTTCAAGTTTGCAATGAGACCTAACACATAAGCTTTATTGTTACAATGGGATGATATTGTTATTGTTACAGGGGATGCAATGACCTTAAATTTGGGAAAGTTTTGAAGGTAAATGAAAAAGAAGTTACAATTTTAATATAGGTTTATTGGCTGTAGGTCATACCAACCTAATCGGGGATGAGAGGGAGCATGGGAAGTAAAGCAAGTGTTAATCAACTGATGTGAATAACACTTCCTGCAATGCCATAAGGGATGGAAAAGAATTAATAGAAAAACTGATAAGAATGAAGTGGATTCACTCTGAGGTCACCAAAACTTTTCTTGAAGGAAGTATGTAGGCATGAAGTTGCTGACAGAATTTAAAGGATCCCTCCTGGGATTTACTTTGTTATTTTCTTTGCAGGAAAAAAGCAGGTGTGTGCTTATGGCATTCATTAATGTATAATGTGTCCCAGGTGAACTACAGGATTGTAGCAGAAGTTCAGTGGTACTTAATAGTACGAAAGGCAAGGACATGAACTTAAAAACTAATTCTTGAATTTCTGCAGTTTATTTGGAGCTTATACCCTGAAATTAAAAGAAGACAGACCTGAGTTTGATAGGTGAACCCAAAACAAACATTTGACACAGCTGCAGGAAGGGGAAAAGAAATTCAAGTATCAGATGAAATACAGGTGTTGCTGTCGACACTACATAAAAGTCATGAAACCTTCTTGTCTGTGGTGTGGCTACCTAAGCTGTAGTAAGTGCAATGATGGCTGCAAACTGTAATTGGAAGATTGTTTTTCTTATGAGATGAGCTCCTTTAAAGTGTAGCACAGTCAGCTAAAGCCAGTGCTGAAAAGGGGCGATAAGTCTTCTGTAGAAATGGAATCCTCAGAAAATTGGAGTAACTAGGGATGGCGGGGGGGAAATCTATTAACAATCAATGCAATACTTTACGAAGACAAATGAGTATAACCTAGTTGTTGACGAAGTTAGACAAGAGATTCTTTCTATGGTATTTAAAGACCCTGATACTGTGAGAAGATTGTGTAGATGTGTATTGTGCAGGAAAACCCTGACAATATTTAAGATGGCAGTTGATTAAGGTTATAAAGAAGATTATATGATGTAGTGTCTACTCTGGTGGAGTAGTTGCAAAATATGAGAAAGGACTTTAGCCGTTGTGAAGGGGAGAGAAGTAAAAGAGCACCTGTCATTCATTTCAGTGGCCAATCCGTCCCAAACCACATTAACGAAATTCTTCACTACCTTATTCCTATGTTATTTGTCCTATGGTATCACAGCAAACGTTTGCTTTGTAGGAAAGCAGAGTATGCAAGACCATGTGAGTCCCCTTAAGGAGTTTGTTGGGTTTTTTAAGCAGAAAGGGGACCAGATATGTTTACTTGTTCTTAAAATGCTTAGGTTCTCTGAGACTTCAAAGAAAGGTGAAAAATTCTATTACAATACTGTAATTTGTACAAGAATCCAGAAAGATTTTTCTCATTTTACAAATGTGGAATACTAATTGGTTTCCTAATTTCCATGCATGTAGAAATTGGTCGGATTAAAATTAATAGTCTTAAATTAAAAGATCCCACAACACCTTTCCAGTTTCTGATGCCTAATCTTCTATGATTAACTCTTTACTGATGCTTTGTCCAACATGTCTGAGCATATTGTCTCCAAATGCATTAAACTAACGTTTGGAGATTCTTTGACATGTATCTAAAAAACACAAGAAGTCTTTCACTAACACAGAGAAACTAATTCTGCAGAAATGGAAAATAAACATAAAGCTGTTCCGTGTCTGAAAAGTTATGTAAAATGGCTTTATGATACAGTATGCTATAGTATATTTAACATTATGTTAAACTTTTCAGGCATTGGTTCATTTGTTGTGCTTTTTTCAATTAGTTTTTGTGAGAGTTTTTGGTTTGCTATTTTCCCATCCAATCTTTGTTTTCCTCTGTGAAGCTGTTTAAAGCAATTTCCTCTGTGTTGCTTTCAAATGGTCTCAGAACCTTTAGCAGTTCACGTGGCTTTGTCAGTAGCAGGTATTTTAAGTTTAAGAAATTCTTATGAATAATGTCAGTCCTGTGTTTCATGGCAAGAAAACAAACCATCCATACAGCATGTTATGATTTCTGAATGTATATGGGACTCTTGTAATAACCTCAAGTATTAAAAGAGCAGTTTACAATGTGTCACACTTATTTGGGAAATTTAAGGAGACCAGTGGCTAAGGACAGCTTTGAAATATTGCTTGATAGTACACCAATCAGCTGTTTGAGTACAAAGCATGTTATTACAAATATCTAAAACACTTTGCATTAAGAAGTAAAATGTTTATGTTTTTTCCCCCTTATCTATCAACATAGACAGGTGGCCAAAAATTTTAGTAGCTTAGGAAAAAGAACACTTGGACACATGAATTATAGAGAAAAGAAATCTAACAGATCTCTAAAATGTTTTTTTCTTAATGTAGTTATTTTATTTACTTAAGCCATGAGACAAGGAAATAAATTTATTGATGTCTCCCATGTATCCTCCAGCAAGCCCAGCCACAGATTAGCCTCTAGTAATCTTTAAGAAATAGTCAAGAATGCTTTAAAAACTTCTCTGAATAAAATACAAAATTATGGCACTGAATCAATGAGTTATTTCTCTATTCTTTCAACATATAGTGACAATTGAAAAGGTGAAACCTTACTAATTTCCCAGGTAAATATTGCAGAACAATTTAACAAATTAAATGGCAATAAATGTAACTTAGAATGTAATTCTTGAGTTAAAAATGTCAAGTTAGGATTTGCTTAGGTGTGAGGAAATAACTAATCTGTATGTGTTGTGGGCTTTTTGGTGTTTTTTCCACTATTAATTCTAATATTAGTGAATGCTTTGAGTGTTGTGTGGGAGAAGGCCTTTTTTGCTGTGTATATAAAGCATGGTATTTTCTGACATCTGCAGCAAATGCTTACTGCAGAAATGTCTGAAGGTGGAGAGAGAAGATTTATATGCTTGTCATTTCCAAAGTTCATGCTCAAGTTTATATGATGATATGGTCAGTGTCTCAGAGTCACTCTGGGGAGTAACATCTGAGTTTCAAATGCATACTAAATGAATTATCCATGATGGTTACCGTAGCTGTTTCTGGAATATGCTTTGACTCATTCTATACAATGAAAAATAACCGTATTTCTAAAGAATTGACTTCCCTGATTTTGGGAAAGGAAGGCAGGGGAATATAAGAGAGAAAGAAAACAGTAATTAAAGATGATCAAGAAGCATTTTCCTTTTCTATAATGTTCTTCATTTAAAATCCAGATAAAATAGAGAATGTCACTTTTTGAACTGGTTTTTGATTACTCAACAAATTTGGAACTATCATCTATTTCTTTGATTATAATGCTGAGTTTAACTGAAGGTTTTTCAAATTGCTTTTTCACAAAGGAGTTTTCACTCACAAAAATAATAATTAAAAAAAATCCATCCCAGGCAGCTAAACAGAAAATGACCATGAATCGTGCTATTACCCCCTCAGGTGTAAACTTTAAATGAAATCAGGAGCTATCTTAGCAGCACCATCAAGGTAAAGGAGAAGGCGTATTTCTTCTCCTTCAGGAAATGATATAATATGTACTCTTCCCAGTCTTGGCTACAACATGTTTCTTTTGAACCTTTCTCTTAATAGAAGAAACTGAACCTCAGATATAATAATTAATCTTCATAAAAAGTACAATCTCCATTTCAGAAATCAAATGCTAGCTCTAAAACGAGATTCAGTTAAAGCTTTCTTAAGTAGATCTATACTGACACAAAAGAGTATACTGATACCCAAAGAATTCATTGCTTGCCAGAAGCCAGGAAACTAACGCATTCAGTTGAAACAAACTTTGGAAACTACTTAACTGACTTAATACTCTCCAATAAATTTATATTACTTTAACAACTTCAATATGATTGTTTTTTTTTTTATTATTCTACTCTCATTTGACTGTGAAAACACTTTGTTGTTTAATCTGGAGTTGTTCTTCCATTCATGAAATGCTAAACAATTAGCCCAGACTCTAAACTCTGACTGGCTTGTGTGTTTCTTCCCAAATCTCTAAAATAAGTTATTGTAATTTACTTGGGATGATCAGAATTTACTATAATTTGAAAGCAGACTTTTACTGAGGTTTCTAAATATGTCTACAGTACAAATAAAACCTAAACTAGCATATTACTTGGTGCTTGTCCGTATTGAGGAGTACAGAGAGGAACGAAAATTTTTACATATTAAACCACAAGTCACAGTAATGAATAAAATATGGATTTCTATGGCACAGCAAGATTGATATGTCTTGTAACCAGTGTTGTTTTAATATAGGAGAACATGAAAAATGTACTCATTTCTCTGAAAAGTGCTCCAAGTTCACACAGTGATGAACTTGCAAGTTTATTGTTATTGGGGTAAAAGTTCTGTGTGGGAGACTGTCCAAACTAATATATCTACGGAAGAGCTGCTATATTAACAATATTCCCCACGGCTATACTACCACAGCAGAAGAGAAGATGGTGGTATTGTCTTCAGTGCCAGTGACACATTGAGAAACTTTGGACCAATTTACTTCAAAACAACAGAAAAAGCTCATCTAAATTTATGAATTTTAAAATGTTAGAATATCATGAATTGGTGGTTAGACTTGGTTTTGTCTGCATAGGACTGAGAAGGAATAATACAAGTCACAGATACATTTGGATAAAATCTTGCAACAAAGATTCAAATGGTGGCTTTCTCCTCATGTTTCATTTGTCTGTCTTTCCTTCCTTCTTCAAGGTGGAACTCAGCTCCTGTACCAGAACATGGTGAGAAAGGAGCTGTTTTCAGTGGGGTTTTGTTTGTTTATTTGTTTTCAAATGTTTTTTAGCTAGAGGCAAGGACAATGGGACTTGCTTTTGATTAAATTTGCCATCCATGTTGTGCTCCTACGAAACTTGAATTAGGTTCCGATAAATTCTCAGAGTTTTGACCTCAATCAAACCTCTTTCATTCCTGGTATAACAAAGTTCATTGAAGGTCTAATTGTAAAGTGTTTGCACTGGCAGTAGACAAATTGGATACTATTTTTGCTGGTAATCAAATACAATTAAATATGGTCATTTAGCCATAAGTAGTGACCAGGAATTGTGTTGGTCTACGTGTGTGTTGATATTATCTACAACCATAACCACTTAGTAGTAGTTACTGCAGGAAAATGTATCGTAAGTTGCATTTGTAGATGGTACAAATCCATTCTGTCAACCTTACTTAAAGCAAAGTGATACTTTCCCTTAAAGGAAAGTGGTACAGATCTGCAGATAGCTAGGGCAGGTTCAAAACTGTCTTAGCTATGTAGCTCTTAATCTCACTAGATGAGATGACTTGTTAAAATCTAAGTTGTGTGAGAAATTCTGGAAAAGCCACTAAACTATGTAGCACTACATGGGAAAGATGGATTAGATACATATATTTATTGCTGCTTCACAGTGGATGAGCGGTTAAGTGCTCCTAAGGTCATTGTGTCCCTGTTTTTTCTAGAGCATCTTTTGGGTTATGTGGCAACTACAAGTTTCTCCTGTTGTTAAATCATCACCTGCAGAGCAATTTGCTTCCTGCTTACTGTCATGTAAACAGTAACAAAATAATTAAACTTAAATGAAGCACCCTTCACCTGGATGTTAGTTGTCACTTAATGTACTAGTGGAAGAATTAGTAATCAGACAACTATTAGAGCATTTATATATCATATGTGCATTTGTATGTGTGACTGTGTGAAGCTGCGTTTCTTCTGGCAGAATTAAATGATAGAAAGAAACTCTGAGTGGAGAGAACAGATTCTGACTGACAACAGGTAGGAGGCATGCCTTACATAGAAATAGGTTGTTATAATACTTTTGTGATTCAGCACTCAAGTCTTGAATGTTACGTTATGACAAAGAATGTTATGGTAATGAAACTGTATTCTGGTTGTGCTTCAATTCCTGTGACCTTCCTGCTGAATATAGACAAATCTTGCCCTTAAGGATTTTGAGTGAAGTCATCCTGTTTCAGGTCTACTCATTACTTCATGTGATGATTTTGTTTCACTAGGAAGCAAATATTTCAGCTCATAAGATCTTTTGTATTCACATAGAATCCCTCACCTAAAGATCTTAAAGTGAGGAAATACATCATAAGGAAAAGGAAATAGAAAATCAGCTTCATGTTTCATCAGTCAAGGTCAGAAGCTCTGTCCTGCAGCAACTTCTGCCCCAACATTTTGGATAAGTGAAAGGGAAACTGTGAGCTATATAAATTACATGTAGTAGTTCTGGCACAAACAAGTTACTTTTGCCCATATAAGCCTTCAGAACACCTGTTTCTAACTTTTAGACTTTGTTTGTTTGATCAGTGCAGTTCTTACTCTCTGAGTGGCAACTTTACTAAATTCATCTTAAGAAGAGAAGGTGATGCTCTGGTAAAACAGAATGGCTTTACATGCTTGCTGTGGTTCAGAAAACCGATTCTAAACACTTCTCCCTGAAATTAAATGCGTCACTGTTAGTGGATTATATGTTGATCAGCTGTCTTTGGAACTGCTTGGAAATGTAATCTGCTGCACAAGTACAAACCTGAAGATGTGTGACAGGAGAAATAATTACTGTGCACATAGCAAGCTTTGTCATCAGGTCCTGGCAAAAAGTAGTTATGAAGCTTCTAATTTGGTTTTCTAAACAAAGGTCATCGGATAATGGTAAACTAGAGAGACACTAAAAACAAACAGAAAAACTCAATAACAAGCCATACACCGCCATGTCACAATAAAAATTAGGCAAATACAGATCTTAAAGTACACCTGTCTGTGATGGGGAAATGCATTAGAGCTGTGTTTGTCCATTTATTTCCTTGCTTAAGGGCTGCTTAAGTGGTCACCAAGGAAATTATTTTCCTCTCCTGCTTTGAGAAGACAAAAATTCTAGATGTTAAACCCCTGAGGCTATGACTAGGGTGCAACAAATCTGAAAAAGCTTGTACGGTTTGAGGAGGAAAATACTAAGATTCAGGAATACTTGGCTGCTTTGGGGACTAGAAGAGCAGATAGCTAGGCCTGGCTAGTTAATGTACTGCATTTTTCAACTGTTAACCTGAAAACCTTTTAAAAATTATCATCCCTTCCTTTTGTAGAAGTAATGAATCTGAGGGAGGATGGACTGGTTTTTCTGACAGATATCAAAAAGACAGTGCACGTGAAAAGTAAAATCTGAATCCCTGGGGTCCAGTCCAGTGACTTTCCAATAGGCCATGTTGCTTTTTTGGGACACTGTGATAGATTATTGTTCTTGAAGACATATCAGTAAGACGGAAACAAGTCATGTTCATGGTCTTGTTGTTTTGATGGATGAATAGGCTTTGATGGATGAAGAGGCTTTGCTGAAAAAACTATATAACCTATAAATAGGACCCAACACTGAAAAAGGATATGGGCTACCAACTCCATCATCACTGTAAGAGATTCGTAATTTTTACGGGTGGAGAGAGGATGCCACACTGACATTTATTTCTGAAGGACATCCTATAGCTTGTTTATTTGGGCATAATTTGGGGATGGGACAGAGGCGATAGGATAGGCGACCTTCCTTGCCAAGAGTATGTCTAAATGAAATATTTGGAGCCTCTTCAACCAAATGCAACAAGATCCCATGTACTATTTACTGAAACTGTTCCTGCAAGAGGCATTTACACTAACATAAAGTCCATCATAAGAGAAATAGAATACAGTAAAAGAGGCAAGCTACGTTAAAAACTCATAAGGTCAGGTAAAAAAAAATGATATGATCTACTGAAGGGTGTCTGGAAACGTATCCAGTAGGCTATTTAGAGTACTTCCATATCAAAGTGTTTGGGTGTTTTTGTGGGTGGTATGGGATTTTGGGGTGGATATTTTTGGGAGTGGTTGCTTTTTTTGTGTTTGGTTTTGTTTTGTTTTTTTTTTGTCTTTATGCTTTAGAGAAAGCATTCAAGTAGCTGTAGAATGTTTGGGGGGTTTATGGGTAAACAGTGGGACTCGGATGTTACACTTTAATCCAGTCCTCACTTTGTAGCTGTATGTTCTCTACTTACTGATCTGAAAAGTACACGCTTTTCTTCTTGCTTTAGAGTGGGATCCTCTTCAATACACTTTTTCCTCATTGGTGTTTTCCCTGTTCTTTAAGATTACAACACTTTCAAAACTCCCCCAACTTTGCTTTGAACCACTGTTAACTACCGTCTTGTCTTCTATATTGATTATTCTCATGAGTCTAAACTTTGTGCAAGACTGATCCTTACATGCAAAGATATATGGTGACAAGAAATCTTATAATTCCTCATTATTTGTATCAGGGCTTGAAATACTTAATCTTTGTCAAACCTTAAGCTTTAATACAGATCTTTGTCCTGCACAATTGTACAAGCAATTTTGTTCTGATCTATTGTTCTATCAGCAGTGAGCAGGGAATATGCTCCAAGGGTTATTTGGGACTTTATGTGATAAATCACAGAATCACAGAATCACAGAATGGTTCGGGTTGGAAGGGACCTTAAAAATCATCTAGTTCCAGCCCCCCTGCCATGGGCAGAAACACCTCCCACTAGACCAGGCTGCTCAAAGCCTCATCTAGCCTGGCCTTGAACACTTCCAGGGATGGGGCATCCACAACCTCCCTGGGCAACCTGTTCCAGTGCCTCACCACCCTCACAGGAAAGAATTTCTTCCTGATATCCAATCTAAATCTACCCTCTTTCAGTTTGAAACCGTTACCCCTCGTCCTATCATTACACTCCCTGATAAAGAGTCCCTCCCCATCCTTCCTGTAGGCCCCCTTTAGGTACTGGAAGGCTGCTACAAGGTCTCCCTGGAGCCTTCTCTTTTCCAGGCTGAACAACGCCAACTCTCTCAGCCTGTCCTCATAGCAGAGGTGCTCCAGCCCTCTGATCATCTTCATGGCCTTCTGCTGGACCCACTCCAACAGGTCCATGTCCTTCTTGTGTTAAGGACTCCAGAGCTGCACGCAGTACTCCAGGTGGAGTATCACCAGAGCAGAGTAGAGGGGCAGAATCACCTCCCTTGACCTGCTGGCCACACTTAAATTGTCCAGAAAAGAGAATAATCTGGAAAGGGGGATAGGGCATGGGAGGAATATGTAAAAGGGCAGAACGTCTGTTCTGTGCCAAGGCTAAAAAGAGAAATTCTGCATCTCTGGCCACACTAGAGTACAGAAGATAGTGTTACTGCCTTCATAATGACATGGAGATGGAAGGACCCCCTACAGAATCACCAGACCAATTGTTAGTGTGCTCTGGCTGCTAGCTAAAATGAATGAGCAAAGAGAAAGGAAAGATTACTTTATTTTTTCAGATAGGCCTGCCATATAGATAGTAAGATAACTGCAGGTTCTTCTTGGAAGAAGAAATGCCTTTAAGATCCAGAAAATTCATCTCAAGTGACATAAAATTTGGGAACTTTATGTTTTAAGTTATTCAATAAAACAAGGAATGTATCAAAAAGACAGACATGACGCATTTTCAGTTCAGACGTGTTTTCAGTAAAGCTTTTTTCTCTTGTAGTAGAATAAAACCTAAAATATTTCCCCCAACTGTTGCTAATCAACAGAGAGGTTCCTGGGTATCAGGCAGCTAATCTCACAAACTTCTTAATAGACAACTGCTTAAACCACAATCTTATCCTCTAAAAGAAATTCTACTGTTTGTTACATATAAGTTGTACTGGTGAGATCAAGGAGTTCAGTGGTCAGAGAGACATCAGTCTGATACGATTAGCAGTTTTGCTTTCCTTGGGTTGTAGCACACTGCAGCTGCTTAGAAACTTGCTATAGAGTCTTCAAAAGAAACCACATAACTGAAGGCAGATTGCCTTCTGCATTAAATTTTAGATTTATTTGGAATACAAGCTCCTTACTGAGCATTATGAAGATAAAAATACTAAGATCTCTCTTCCTCAGCCTCCACCCAGGGGAAAGATTTTACTGTCATTGATCAAAAAATATCCTTTCAATACTTAACACATATAAACCAATTAATCATTGTACCTATTCTGTGGTACTTCACTGTATCCTACCTGCTTTTTCCAGTTCATTTTACACTTCAGCTGCACTGCTATTTAATTCATTTTCATTGCAGTCCTGCTCCATGGGAAGTGGAGGGAGGTGAAACTACGTATATTGACATGTAGAAGCACTCACGCTCTATAAAAAGTTGGGAGAAAACAAACCTATCGTGCAAAGAATAATGTGTTAGGTTTCAGAACAATCAGCCTTTCTTTGCAAGGTTGGGGATATAGTTTGCTTATTGTCTAACCTACAGTGCTTTCAGAATGAGAGTATTTCTCCTGTCCTCCATGTATACTACTTGTTTAAATGAAAAGTAACAGCGGATTATATAGTTCTTGGTAATGTTAACAGCAAAAGTTTAAGGTCATGTTATCTCATAGAATCATAGAATGATTGGAGTTGGAAGGGACCTTAAAGATCATCTAGTATCAACCCCCCTGCCACAGGCAGGGACACCTTCCACTAGACCAGGCTGCTCAAAGCCCCATCCAACCTGGCCTGTTGAACACTTCCGGGGGGGGGCATCCACAACTTCCCTGGGCAACCTGTTCCAGTGCCTCACCACCCTCACAGTAAAGAATTTCTTCCTAATATCTAATCTAAAATCTACCCTCTTCCAGTTTTAACTATTACTCCTCACTACTACACTCCCTGATAGAATCCCTCCCCATTTTTCCTGTAGGCCCCCTTTAGGTACTGGAACGCCACTATAAGGTCTTCCCAGAGGCTTCTCTTCTCCAGGCTGAACAACCCCAACACTCACAGCCTATCTTCATAGGAGAGGTGCTCCAGCCCTCTGATCATATTTGTGGCCCTCCAATCATATTTGTGTCCCTCCTCTGGGCTCTCTCTAACAGGTCCATGTCTTTCCTGTGCTGAGGACTTCAAAGCTGTATGCAGTACTCCAGGGGGAGTCTCACCAGAGCAGAGCAGAGGGGCAGAATCACCTCCCTCAACCTGCTGGCCACGCTTCTTTTGATGCAGCCCAGGATGTGGTTGGCTTTGTTCAGTGGTTTTTTGTTTTTTTTTTTTTTTTCTATGCATCTGTCTACTCTCTACAGCAGAGGTGTGTGTAGCTGTGGCATGGCAGGCCATAAGCACAAAACTAAAGTAAAAATCCAGGCTGTGATTTTATTTCCTTGTGTAGAGACTGAACAGAAAATGGTTTTCAAAAGATTTATTTCAAGTGTCTCACTCTTCAACTGCATTAAGCTGAACGGAGGTGCATTCAACCAGGTATGCTATGTGATCTTTGTATGTGTTTATTTTTAGAAATCACTTTCTGTCATATTTTCACAGTTTCTTCAGACAGTGGTGGGTCACTAAGTGATTATTATATTCCTGAGTTCATAAAATCATAGAATTCAGGATGCTTATTTGGCACTTTTAACTATAAAGCCATCTAGTTCTAATAATATCGACATCTGAAAGATCATAACTATAAATACTAGAGTCACTGTAACCTCAGAAAGTACCCCTAATAGTAGAACAACAATACCAACAGTATGGGTTTGAAATTACTTCAGTATTTTATAGATTGTGTTGCACAACACAGTATCAAGTAGAAACAGAATACTTTTGGCTTTCCTGTTAACATGCAGAAATTCAGGAGCAATTGAAGAGTGTAGCAAAAGAACTAGGATTTTTCTACACTTCAATTGACAGGGAATTAATGGAGAATTGTCTTACTTCTTAGTAGCTTGTATAAAGAGTTTTTTGTAAATTTGTAGAGGGGGATAAGAGTTAGCATAACTCTTTTTCTAGGCAGAAGTTCATGCAGTCTCTTCCTGCTCTAAATCCATTGTTTCTTAGAGTTGGCTTTCACTATTGTTCAGTTAATAGCAGATACTGTTGATGTCTCTGCCCACATGGGCCTCCAGTGAGATAAAATGTCTGTGCTGTATACAACGTTCATACTACAATAACTTTTTAAGAGCAAATGCATAATACTCTTTAGATGGTTTTGTTCGCAAGACTCGCAACACAAGTTGACCTAATGTAGAGATATTAAAAAAACAACCAAACGACACCCCACACACACATTTCCTGGTATTTTGGTAGTTATTTTAAACTTTCATGAAGCCAACAGCTGTTGGTGGGGGAATGACAGAATATTTTAAAACTGTACTAAAGGCTTTTGTTTTGAAGAATTTTCAAGAGCTGTGTCTGTAAAATAGTTTTTGCATTTCTTCTTGCTTTTGTTGCCCCGTTAGTATTTTCTGCTCATAATAGTGTGACTGAATCCTTCTTGGGAATTGTTTTCCCTTTTCACTTTATCAAAATGTGATTAATGTAGTTGCATGTGAAAGGCTGGCTACAATTCAAAATTGTATTTCTTGTAATGGGAGCCTGAGACTTCTGAGCAACATCCTTAGTATTGGTTACGGATACCAGCAAAGATAACTGTTTTGACTAAAAAATTTGTTTGAAGAGAAACCCTGTCTCAGCTGCAATTTTACCATGAATAGAAAAGGTTTATTCAATGCCTTACTGTAAGCAAGTTTTTCAGGCTATTGGACTAACACTTTTATTTCCTGTCTCCCAGTGTGGATTTAATTGTTGTATTGATTTGATTTTTTTGCCTGCAGAATTGATTTTAGTGTTTGGGGATTTGTTTTTTTGGAATGTGATGAAAACGCTGACAAGGACATGATATTCCATGGAAAAACTTGCAATGTTTTAAGAAATAATAATGCTGACAATAAAGGCATTATTTTATTGTTAATTACTTTATAATTGCTCTAGTGTCGATTTTTATAGTCATCACTAAATTGATCCATAAGCCCATTGTGAAAACAGGAACTCTTTATTAGCTAAAGAAAAGGATAAGCAAGAATCTTTTTAGCCTCTTAAAAAAAAAAAAAAAAAAATCATTTGAACTCATTCCAAAGCCAAATAATTTGTGTGGACTTTTCTCACTTTAAAAATCAAAGGCAGAAACAAACTATAAAAACTTAAATTATGAAAATACACATGCCTTTTCCCTAAAAGACCTAGTTGTGCCTGATTTGATTGGAGAAGACTTGCTATTTACAAGACTGAAAATTCTGTTAGTCTCACTACATGGATATCTGTTGACTTGTTAGCTGCGGATATTGACTTGTACCACAGATCAGAGTGTCGTATTCAAAATAAGACATTTTTGAAGGACATGCTGAAATAAATTGCTTAATAGCTATCTCACAATTAGAAAACTGAAAGTTAAAAATGCTTTGAAGAAAAACTATTCTCTAAAACAGTCTGGTTCCTGCATGAGCAGACCATAGGATGTGCTGTATTTCCTATGTATGAAAACCACATATTTTTTGTAATTTACATTTCATATTAATTTGTAGTTTAGAATCTACTGAATGTTGCTGATAATTAGATTCTGGTATTGTTTGAATACTACTAATAAACTGGAAATAAATGTAAGGAGTTTATTTTATTTTCACAAATCAGCTCATTATAAGATTTCCTTGACTGAAGAGACTAGAAATTAACATCTCTGAAGGAAAATAAGTAGTAGCATTTTTCACATATCTATATGGCTGCCTAACACGATGGAGTATAGTCTCTAACTCTTCTAACAGTTTTCGCTTTAGAGTGTAATCAGTGATTATACAGAATAATTGAAGAATGTTGATCATAAAACCGGCAAACACAAAAGCAGCTAAAATTTTATTCTATTAATCAAAAAAACCCTGCAAAGTACTATAGTAATGAAGAACTTGCAGGGACCTAGAGTTATCATAGTGGTCTATGTAGAAGAAGAGAAAGGTGATGTTTAGACGATTACAATTCAAGTCCTCTGATAATTTGTGTACTAATCAATAAGAAAACATGGAAGATTAGGTGTAGGTGAACCAGACAAGATAGATGGAAGAAAACCAGACAAGAAGGGCAAGCTCTATTAGCTGTCTTTTAGAGAAGGCAGCTGAAGAACAGTGTGGCTAAGGAATTTGTTCAACAATATGAAGAATACTCATAACAAAAGGAGGAACTGAGGTCCCACCCAAAATGCATGCCTTAAACTACATGTAGTTTTCCCAGTAATGTTAAACACTAATGTACTAGTATTTTTTGTGTTTGTTTATATCAAAATCTCTTCCTTATAACTAAGTAAATTAGGTCAACTCAAATGAAGATAAGACTATTTGTATTTATCCCCATGCCATACATACAGTGTCTGCAAGTTTGATTATATTTTGCAAATCAAACAAGATTTCTGTGCTTCATTCACTGGTCTATATGAACCAAGAGAGAAGCTAACTAGGAGTGTCTTCAAAGTAAAAGGATTTTTCAAAGCAAGCTGCAACAATAAGAATTTGCCCCTAGTAATCAACATAAGAATTAGTAAGACAGAGGAGTTGCTTAATCTTTTCTGAAACAACATTCTGCTTTTTATATGGGGCAGCAGCTGGAAGATTTAGGAAGGTATATTTTCAGTAGAATTTGAATCCTTCCTTAGCATGAATTATGCCTTTATGTATCAGAGTGTAAGTATTTCCAAAATGAGACAGTTCACACTACTCCAGGCCAGGGAAGATGCTTTTAGCAAAGCTATTCAGAATTTTTTAAAGGCTTTTCATGTTGCATGCTGGTTTTCCTTTCGTCACACTTATGAAAATGTATCTATCTTCACATAATTTAGAAGCGAGATTGAGTAGACTCTTACATTAGATACATCTCAGTAAAGTTCTGAGGCGTAGATGGACCGCATAAAGGTGTCATTTGCCTGTATTCTATTTACAGCAATAGGTTTTTTATCATAGATTTTTCTCAGAATTTTTCCTAGACTTGTTGCTGTGTAATACTTAGAAAAAAAAATAGAAAAAAAAAATCTTGTTTTCTGAGAGTTGCAAAAGCTGTATCCTTAATAAATGAGAAACAAGAAGGCAGCAGGTCATATATGTAATAACCTTGCATTTTTCTTATTAAACTAACATAGACAATCCCTGCCATTGTAATACTAAGATGTATAATGTCTCACTTATAAAAGTCTAGCAAGCCTAATCATAACTTTATAGTAAGAAAGTACTCTTCCACGTTTAACTATTCATTGCTGTGCAACTATGAATTGTTAAATTCACAGTGCTGCTTTTTTTTCAAGAAAAGCAGAACATAAATACCCAAACAACTCACACTTTAAACAGCAAACTAACTTAATAATTTTGTTATATTAAAAATTATGAAAATATTATTATAAAATTATATCTATATGGACATACATCTTAGGTAACATCTTAGCAATTTTACTCTGCCAAATTTTCTATCATTCTTTCAAATGATTGCCGCCTAAATTTCAGTACTCCTTTGGTAGGTCATAACCTCTTTTATGGAAAAGGAACATATACACTAAAAGCTCTTAGCTGTTAGGAGATAATTTTTTGTGGAATGTCACTTTACTTTAGAAGACAATCTTTAAGTGGAAAAAGTGAAATAGGAAAGAATATTTTACAAGTAAATCAAACTGACCTCCTGGTTAATTTGTAAGCATTGAAATGTCTGATAGCATCTAAAAATCAGAGTGCCACATTCATGGGACTCCTAGGCTCATATATTGCATTATGAAATTTTTGTGCCAATCTGCGATCTAAATGACTTCATGATCATTTTCAGTTTTCCAAATATTTTTTGAAGCTCTGTTCCCAAGGGAGCACAAACAATTGAAAACAAACTTAAGTGAATAATTTAATAAAATGTCTTGAAAACTGTTTGAGATTGAGAAGGTGTTTTCCACTATTGGGATATTTTATTGGGAAAAGAATGCTGATTGAGGATATTAAAGATTCGGTTTACAGCTGTGTTGCATCCCTAAAATGCTATACCTAAAATATTTTTTTAGAATGGCATCACCATAATATCAGTTGATGGTTTAGCTGAGCAAGTTGCAGAATCCAAAACCCCACCATAGGCTAAAAGATGAGCAATAATATTTTTAACATCATAGTCTACTTGAGACTTCTTGTGTTTCTTTGTATTTTCACACATGCAAGGTTTGGGAATAGCTTCAGCATAAAAATTCAAGGCAGAGGACAGAGAGCCTACAAAACTGGTGGGAATATATGTACTATAGAAAGGAGATAATAAGATGTGATCCTTTATGATTTTGTGTTTGTAAAAAACATAAATTGTCAAAACCCCATTCAATTGTAAAGAAGCTAGTTTAAAAAAATAAAACAAAAAAAAAAATTGAGAAGCTACTTGTGCTTGTCTGAAAAACAGGTCATTCAGGAGGGAAAAGTGAGGCTTGTTAGAAATGTGGTAGAGAAGAAATCTTTGTTAGCTGGGGTGGGCTGAGGACTATCTTGTGGAGTAGTATGTGTGGAGTGAGATTGGTAGAAGCAAATTTTGTGAGTGTGATATGATTTCTTCAATATGAATAATGTTATTGAATAATGCAAGAATCTGAGAGGCCTAAATTTGGAAAGAATTGAAGTGTTCCAAGGATGAAAATATAATTAAATTAAGGTAATGGCAGGAATGAAAGAAGTTAGTAGCTGGCAGCTGTACAGTAATCAAGTCATCTGGGAAATGATTGTATTGGAATTGATCGATATTATCTAAAATTGATTGATGAAATAGTGATGCAGAGGAACAATGTATGAAACTTTTAAAGTAGAAAATTATTAATGAGGTGAATAAGTTAAGTTCATAAACAGATAATGCCATATATCAATTAATTACAGGGAATTAAAAATGCTGACAATTAATTATGGAGTCAGATATGCAGAGAAATGGTTATATATCTCTTCCATTATAGTATTAATTTTAAAAATGCCAAATATTAATTACTGACCAAATTAATCATAGATGGTGATCAAAGTTTTAATGCAAATTGTATCCAGTGAAAAGCCTGACTGTATCACACATTTTTGGTGCAGAGCAAACAGTTGAGGCTGACAATAGAGAGCATGACTGACTGTATCCTTTAAGCGCCTGACAAGCCTCGGAAGTGTAACTCACCACTTCAAAGAATGTAACAGAAAAGATGGCAGATGATTTTTGACACCTGCAGGACAATCAGGTAATCAGAACCAGTCAGCATGGGTTTATGACAGCCAGGTCCTGGTTGATCACTTGATCTCCTTCTACGGCAAGGTAACCCACTTAGTGCATGATGGAAAGGCTGTGGGTGTTGTCTACCTGGACTTTAGTAAAGTCTTTGACACTGTTTCCCACAGTATTCTCCTGGAGAAACTGGCTGCTCATGGCTTGGATGGGTGTACTCTTCACCGGGTAAAAAAATGTCTGGATGGCCAGGCCCAAAGAGTTGTGGTGAATGAAGATAAAATCAGGTGGCATCAGGTCATAAGTGGTGTTCCCCAGGGCTCAGTGTTGGGGCCAGTTCTCTTTAATATCTTTATCACTGATCTGGATGAGAGGATCAAGTGCACCCTCAGTAAGTTTATATACGACATCAAGTTGGTCAGGAGTGTTGATCTGCTTGAGGGTAGGAAGGCGCTACAGAGGGATCTGGGCAGGATGGATTGATGGGCCAAGGGCAATGGTATGAGGTGGATCAAGGCCAAGTGATGGGTCCTGAGCTTGGATCACAAGTGCCAGGTCCTGCACTTGCATCACAACAACCCCATGCAGTGCTACAGGCTTGGGGAAGAGTGGCTGGAAAGCTGCCTGGTAGAAAAGGACCTGGAGGTATTAGTCGACAGTGGGCTGAATGTGAGCCAGCAGTGTGCACAGGTATCAACAAAGGCCAAGGGCATCCTGGCCAGCAGGACTAGTGAAGTGATTGTACTGAGGCTGCACCTCGAATGCTGTGTTCAGTTTTGAGAAAGACATTTCTACAAGAAATGTCTTTCTACAAGAAAGACATTGAGGTGCTGGAGCATGTTCAGAGAAAGGCAACAAAGTTGGTGAAGGGTCTAGAAAACAAGTCTTATGAGGAGCAGCTGAAGGAACTGGGGTTGTTTAGTCTGGAGAAAAGGAGGCTGAGCAGAGACCTTATTGTTCTCTGCAATTACCTGAAAGGAGCTCGTGGCAAGGTGGAAGTCAGTTTCTTCTCCCAAGTGAGATAAGTGATAGGAAGAGAGGAAATGGGCTCAAGTTGTGTCAGGGGAGGTTTAGATTGGATATTAGGAAAATTTTTTTCACTGAAAGGGTTGTCAAGCACTGAAAAGGCTGCCCAGGGAAGTGATTGAGTCACCATCCCTGGAGGTATTTAAAAGACAAGCAGACATGGGACATGATTTATTGGTGGACTTGGCAGCGTTATATTAACAATTGGACTTGATGATCTTAAAGGTCTTTTCCAACCTAAACGATTCTATGATTTATTACAGCAAGAGTGAATTTTAAATCATCTCCTTAGCAAACCTGGGCCTAAATCAATGCCGAAAAGTATTAATTACATCAACATACGTTTAGAATGAATTTTCCATGAGAAATGAGACATCACTTAAACCAATCCACATCCCCAAAAAGCTTCCCAATTTTTCTTTGAATAGCTGGACCTCTCAAAAAAGTATAGATGTTCTTTCTCTCTCTATTGTTTACTTATTGGTTCAAGGGACTTAAGCATCACCAAGAAAGCTGAGATCTCCTCGAGAATTAAAGCTAGACTCATCACAGCTTCCCCAACAGTGACAAATTCCAGTAAGAAAAAGTGCATCTGTAATATTTGACTATTATCACTTTAACTGTTGTGGTCTCAGGATGTGGCATGGCTTGCAGAACGACCAGCTAATACTGTTAGAAAAAAAAAAAAACAAGTTCTTGGGCATATCTACTGGTATAAAAACATAAAATCATTTAAGTAAGAAGGGACCTTAAAGATCATTTACTTCCAACCCCCTGCCATGGCCAGGGACACCTTCCACTAGACCAGGATATTCAAAGCCCCATCCAAACTGGCCTTGAACACTTCCAGAGATGGGGCATCCACAACTTCTCTGGGCAACCTGTTCCACTGCCTCACCACTCACATAGTGAAAAATTTCTTCCTGATATCTAATCTAAATCTACCGTCTTCCAGTTTGAAGTCATTACCCCTTGTCCTATCACTACATGCCCTTTTTACAAGCCCCTTTTCAGCTTTCTTGTAGGCCCCTTTAGATACTGGAAGGCTGCTCTAAGGTCTCCTTGGAGCCTTCTCTTCTCCAGGCTGAACAATCCCAACCCTCTCACCCTGTTCTCACAGGAGAGGTGCTCCAGCCCTCTGATCATCTTCATGGGCCTCCTCTGGACCCACTCCAACAGGTACATATCTTTCCCCTGCTGAAGACTCCAAAGCTGGATGCAGTACTCCAGGTGGGGTCTCACCAGAGCAGCGCAGAGGGGTAAAATCACCTCCCTCAACCTGCTGGCCACACTTCTTTTGACGGAGCCTAGGATGCGGTTGGCTTTCTGGGCTGCAAGTGCACATTGTCAGCTCATGTTAACCTTCTCATCCACCAACACCCCAAAGTCTTTATCCTCAGGGCTGTTCTCCATCTATTCTCTGCCCAGCCTGTATTTGTGTTGGGATTGCCCTGACCTATGTGCAGGACCCTGCACTTGGCCTTGTTGAACTTCATGAAGTTCACTTGGGCCCACCTCTCGAGCCTGTCCAGGCCCCTCTGGATGGCATCCCTTCCCTCCAATAGTCAACCACATGACACAGCTCAGTGTCATCCACAAACTTGCTGAGGATGCATTCAATCCCACTGTCCATGTTGCTGAAAAAGATGTTAAACAGCACTGGTCCCAATATCAGTCCCTGAGGAACACCATTCATCACTGATTTCCACTTGGACATCAAGTCTTTGACTGCAAGGAGAGAAGAAATTATAACCTGCACCCCAGATTCCCTTACTAACTGAAGTCCCTTTTAATTACCCTTGGACTATGTGTTACGACTTCATCGCCACCCACATGGAAGAGCAGCAGTGGGTAATAGTCTGAGGGCTGTACCAGGCTAGGAAGTTTCCTAGTGATGTCCCTAACCCAGGCCCCAGGGAGGCAGCAGACTTCCCTAAGAGGAGGGTCTGCCTGGCATATTGGACCCTCTGTTCCCCTCAGAAGGGGGTCACCTACAACTATAACTCATCTTTTCTTCTTCGTGGAGGTGGTCATTATACAGGGGATAGGCTTTTTTGGTCCTGGCAGCTCCTCTGGTGTAGTCGGACCATAATCCACATCATCCATTGGCTGGCCTACCACATCCAGATTCTCATACCTATTGTACAGACGCACCTGGGCAGTCAAGGTGGGCAAGGAGGGGGTTTGCTTGCTGCCCCTAGCACAGACTTGCCTCCATTCACAGCTTTCCATTAAGCCACTGCCTTCAGCCTGGCAGGGGGAGGATACGGGATCCCTTTGATCTTGGGTTTTCTCTGGTAACTGTCTCTGTCTCTCAGAGAGGTCAGAGCATGATTCTACAAGTCTATTTCTTTCTTGCACTCTCTGATGCTTCTTAGCCTTTCTACTTTCTCTCTTGTCTCTGCCACCAGGCTGAGCAGATTCGTTCACTTGGTCACACCTCACACAGCTGTCTTCACTACTACCATCCATTAGCAGTGAAAAGGTGTGGTACTCCCTGCAGCCTGAGACCTGGGTGGTTGCATGTTTCCATGAGAGCTCTGTCTGGGTTGTTACATCTCTTCTGGCAAGTGCAGAGAACGTAGCTTTCTGTCTGGTGAACACCATAGCTAAGCTCCCTCTCACCAGCTGAACTCCCCTCTTGGGCTGGCAGAGTTTTCCATGCCCTTCCTGCACGCTCTTCCAAGTCAACTGCTGTGAAAACTGACGCACCACGCCCTCTTTGCCCGTCCTGTTCACCAAGCTCCTACTCATTGTTAGCCATGAACAATTATTACAAATCTATACATAAGTTGAAGTTGGCTTTTTCTCTTTAATATCTGAAGAACTGAGTGCCCCAAATTTTGCCCCTATTTTTCCGAATAGTATCACTTCATTTAATATAGCTATAATTCTCCCTACATAGAATCATAGAATCTTCATGGTTGGAAAGGACCTTTGAGATCATCGAGTCCAACCATACACACACACAAAAAA
Organism: Dromas ardeola; assembly: GCA_013398915.1. Lineage (NCBI taxonomy): Eukaryota > Metazoa > Chordata > Aves > Charadriiformes > Dromadidae > Dromas > Dromas ardeola. The sequence continues at coordinate 43,317 of VYZM01017512.1, forward strand.
AAACCCCTCCAATCTCTGCCACTAGAGCATGCCCTGAAGTGCCAAATCTATATGTTTCTTAAATACCTCTAGGGATGGTGACTGAACCGCCTCCCTGGGCAGCCTATTCCAGTGCCTGCCCACTCTTTCAGTAAAAAAATATGTCTTACCTTATTCAGTATCTCTGGTAAAGAAAGCTTGGATATGATTCTGAATGCCAGAAGTGTATCTTTTGACTTTATTACTAATAAATTCTTTTTCATGAAATTGGCTGGAAATGATGTGAAACTGTTCTTTCTGTAAATATCTTGACTGTGCCTGTAGCTGATTATAAAATAAATGTTGACACCTTTCTGTTCTTACTTTATTTTCATTTTCCCCTCCATTTCTCCTATGCATGTTCTCCAAGCTGATTAAAATTTCATTGTAGGCAGGTAGTTTACAGAGTCAAAGGGAAATTGTATTTGAAAAAATAAGGTATAAGAAGCTAAAATACTGGCAAAGCAATGTTAGAATAAGAAATGAATGAAGCTTTTACATAGGTCTGCCACTTCAGAATCTTAGTTATTTTTTTATACAGTCCTAGCTGGTTTGGATACGGGAAATTAATGCTGCTAAAATCATTACGTTTTAAAGTAGTTTAATTTCTTAGGATGCAGCATATGTAGGATCTGTGTTCCATTTGCACATTTTATAACTGAGTTAGAGAAGACAACGTAATTTCCAGTTAAGTGTGATTGCTGTGGAAATGCAGGATGTGACTACAGATTAGGCTATCAGTGACTGGAGCAGGAACTAGGTAGTCCAAATATGTCATGTTATTGAAGATCTTTGATGTGGTAAAGTGTGAGGGTTAACTGATGATGAACATGGTTAAGTTTCTCCTTCCTTCCTGTCCTTCAGATGGACCCTCATTTCACATATACACAAATAAACACGTACAGGAAAGGTGTGTGTGCTGTACTAACAAACTATTGCCATACCTAGTAATTTTTATTTTCTTTCTGAAATTATATCTGTGTAATCTGTTAAATATTTTTATTAATGTTGCAATTTATATTATGAGCCTTTTGTTTTCTGGCTTTTGTTATTGCTTTTCAGGAAAGAGAGGGGAAATAACATTAATACATTTGCTTTGGAAGAGAGAAAGCCTGTAGAAAAATTCAATCTGCTCTATAAAATATAGAAGAGGAAAGAAAAGGTAAGTTTAATATTACACTGACTGACCACCGCAGTGTAACCTTTCAAAGGCATCATGAAGTTCTTTAAATTATACACTTCATAGTAGAAAATCATACACTTGTGGACAGTTGTTAACAAGTATTCTGTGTGATATTTCCAAAGCTAAACTGTCAGCCCAAATTCTACACTTTGAAAATAGGCTGAAGTTGCTAAATAAACCCCAAGCCCGTCTGTGGAGACATTGGCACTAAGCCTGAAAAATGAATTCCTGTCCGTAAATTTCATCTGATATCTATTAGGAAAACCACAACAGGAACTAATCAACAGTTTCCTTAGTTGAATGCAAGTACAGACCAAATTAAATTTTCTATATATTACAAAGGATTATCACAGTTTAGTGGGAAGAACCCAGCTTCCTGCTTTCATTTTTAATGGTTCCATTAAAGAAATCAAATTCTTTTTTAAAAATAGTGCTTGCTCCTACAAAAATTTCAGCATATGGATGATGTTATGTTGTGTATATTGTGTGGTCTCTGTCCCATTTTGCATTTCTTTGCACCATCTTAATTCTCTGTACACATGATCTTGTCTTACTTTCTGACATTCCAATCTAGAATATATTAAAAACAGTTTAGTTGAGAAAATGAAACCTAGATTCTTTCTAACCTGACCTTATAGATAATAATGCTAGCCTAACTGTACTTACCTAATTTTTAGACAAATAAAGCTGCATAGGGACGTAAGAAATTTAGAGATAGAACCTGGAGATCAGCTATGAAATATAGATTCATTTTCTCAATGAAGGGCTTTCCAGCTTTAGATCAGGCTCTCCAGTGACACTCAGTATTTCTCCTACAAGTTCATCTAAGCAGAGAATTCAAAATACTGTATAGTGTAAGCCAAGTGTTTCTCAAAGTAGTAATCAGTGACCAGTTCTTGAAACTTTTGTCGGTCACTTGGCTACTTTTTAATTCATGGTGCTGTTTAAAGCACTTCAATTGACTATAGCCGCTCACACCACAGTTTCACAGATTTATTAAATACTGAACATGCTTAAGAACAGGTTGCAAATATGGCAACTGATTTAGTCATAATTGTGGACGCATTAAAATGATGATATGGTGCTTCCAGCCATCATGAGTAGAAAGGTTATCATCCAGCTTTCATTATTAGTTTCTCCCTGCTTATATTTATTAAATTTCAAAAGCATGTTATTCTCCACTGTTGCACTGTAACTCTGTTGTAGTTGTGTTCTCTTCTAGAATTCCCTGTATTAAAACAGATGGGAAATGATCAGTGCATAGACTGAGTGTTTAAATTTGTTTGGAAAATTAAAACTTTGAGAGGATCAGGAGTTGGACCTGTCTCCTCTCATCTTGGTTTTGTTAAAATTCTGATGTGACTTGGGGTGAATTACTTGAACTGATTCAGTTTCCTTGATGGCAAATGTGGGCAGTATTGCCTCCCTGTAGCAGGGCTAGGTAAATGGATTCTTCATAAAGCTATTTCAAACAGAGTGGAAGTCATTAAAGGGCAAAATACTGTGGTTACCGCTGTGCTTGGAAGCTTCAGGACAGTAAGCTGCTAGCATCTTTGATTGGTAATGCTACCAAGCAAATTTTATTATATCATCCTGTTTTCAATTGTTTCTGCAACTTAAAATGCTTATACTTTTTCTGTAATATAAATATGAGATTATAATTTATCTTCCCAGAGAGAAGAAAGATAATGACAATAGAGACTCAGTTTTGGCAAATAAGGAGAAGATACCAACTTGAAAACCCAGACTTATATGGAAGTACTTGAAACTATTCTCTTGGTTCTCTGAGGTATTTTCTACAGTGAAAGAATTTATAATGCATGTATAAACTTTTCCTGGAGATATTCAACAGAACCTGCACAAGTGACACAGATTCTGTTATATGCTATTTTCCTCTCTCTCCAGAATAAGCATTAGGCATTGTCTGGAAGCAGCCTATGAGATCTGGTTTTTGCTTTTGAGATACTGAACAGGGCATATTTTAATGACAGACATAAAACAGTGGCAAATCTGGGAATGGTTACAAATGTTGTTGGTCTGAGCATTTAAAACTCCCAACACATTTGAAATCGACTTCTTGCATTCAGGAGTTGAGGCCACGGAAAAGGGGAACTTTCTCATTCCATGTTTCTCATTTTTCTTCAATTCTCAGTGACTGAAGTGTTACTCATTTCCCTTCCAACCTGAATCAAGGAGCAAGTGTAATCCTAAAAGAATCTTCTTCACCCTGGCATGCCAAGGTTAGAGGGATGGGGTGCTAGTGAGGGCCCTCAGCCTATTGCTCTGAGATGTGCTGGCTACACTGCAGCACACTTGAAGTCTTACAGAGATGACCCAGGGGATCATGAGGTAGTAGAAGCCAAGAGGGAAACACCAGTGAAATACCTCAAAGGAATTAAGGAGTATTCGTCTAAGAAGTTGACACAGCTAACAGCCCAGCTGAACCGCCTCTAATCAGTGCACACAGCAGGGGCAACAAAGAGGAGGAGTTGAAAGCCACCATGCTGCTGGACACAGCTTTCTTTTACTGAAACTTGGTGGGACAAATCCCATGAGTGGAGTGCAGCTACCAATGGCTACAGGCTGTTCAGAAGGGGCAGGCGAGGAAGGAGGGGTGGAGGTGATGCTCTCTACATCAAGAAGTGGATAGAATGTGAAGAGACTGAGGCAAAAAGGGAACCTTGTGGTTGGTGTCCACCACAGGCCACCTGATCAAGGGGAGACTATTGTCAAAACCTTCTTACTCCAGCTATAGAAAGCATCACGCCTGCAGGCTCTCATCCTGCTGGGGGACTTCAAGCCCCCCAACATCTGCTGGAAAAGTAGCACAGCAAGATGTAGGCAATCCATGAAACCCCTGGAGTGCATCTGAAGAGGATAACTTCTTAAGCCAGGTAAGAAACAGCCCCACCAGAGGGGATGCAATGCTGGATCTGTTGGTCACTAACACAAGCGAGCTAATAGGTAACGTCAAGATTCGAGGCAGCCTGGGTTGCAGTGATCATGCACTGGTGGAGTTCACAGTCTTGAGGGATATGGGTCAGGCAAAGAGTAAAGTCAGGACCCTGAATTTTAGGAAAGAAAAATGCCAGCTGTTCAAGGAGTTAGTTAATAGGATCCCCTGGGAAAGTCCCCTCAGGGGCAATGGAGCAGAGCAGACTGTCAGAACTTTAACACTTTCCACACAGTGCAAGAGCTTTCAATCCCCGGGAGCAAAATCGGTAATGAAGTCAAGAGACCAGCATGGTCAAGCTAAAGAGCAAGAAGGAAATGCACCGGCAGTGGAAGCAGGGACAGGTATCCTGGGAAGATGTATATATAGAGCTGCCTGGTTGTGTAGGGATGGGGTCAGGAAGGCCAAAGCACAGCTGTAGCTGAACTTGGCAAGGGACCCAAAGAATAGTAAGAAGGGCTTCTAGAGGTATGTCAGCCAGAAAAGGAAGGTCAAAGAAAACATACCCCACCCTTGATGAGCAAGACTGTCAAACTGGTAACAATGGACAAGGAGAAGGCTGAGATACTCTAAAACATTTTTGCCTTGGTCTTCACTGGCAACCTCTCTCCCCACACCTCTCAAGTGGATGGACCACAAGGCAGGGTCTGGAGGAGCAAAGTCCTTCCCACTGTAAGAGAAGATCAGGTTCGTGACCATGAAATGAACCCCAAAGTCCTGAGGGAACTGGCTGATGTAGTTACCAATCTACTCTCCATGATATTTGAAAAGTCATGGCAGTCAGGTGGAGTCCCCAGGGACTGGAAAAAGGGAAACATTGCACCCATTTTTAAAAAACAGTAGAAAGGAGGACCCTGGGAACTACCGACCTCCCAGCCTCACCTCTGGTCCTGGGAAGATCATGGAACAGACCCTCCTAGAAGCTGCACTAAGGCACATAGAGGACAGGGAGGTGATTCAAGACAGCCGACATGGCTTCACCAGGGGCAACTCCTACCTGACCTAGTGGCCTTCTATGATGGAGTGACTACATCAGTGGACAAGGGAATAACTACAGATGTCATCTATCTGGTCTTCGGTAAGGCCTTTGACATGGTTCCCCACAACATCTTTATACTCTAAATTGGAGAGATATGGATTTGATGGGTGGACTCTTCAGTGGATAAGGAATTGGTTGGATGGTCACATCCAGATGGTAGTGGTCAACAGCTCAGTGTCCAGATAATGTCCCTCAGGGGTCCATATTGGGACCGGTACTGTTCAATATCTTCATCAATGACATAGACAGTTGGATTGAGTGCACCCTCAGTGAGTTTGTGGACAACACCAAGCTGAGTGGTGCAGTTGACAAGCCTGAGGGACAGGATACCATTCAGAGGGACCTGGACAAGCTCGAGAAGTGGGCCCATGTGAACTTCTTGAGGTTTAGCAAGGCCAAGTGCAGGGTCCTGCATGTGGGTTGGTGCAACCCCCAGTATCAATACAGGTTAGGGGATGAGGGGATTGAAAGCAGCCCGGCCGAGAAGGACTTGCAGTTATTGGTGGATAAAAAGCTGGACATGAGCTGATAATGTGAGCTCGCAGCCCAGAAGGCCACCTATCATAGGACCACCTCTCCTACGAAGACAGGCTGAGACAGTTGGTGGTGTTCAGCCTGGAGAAGAGAAGGCTCCAGGAAGACCTTAATAACAGCCTTTCAGTACCTAAAGGGGGCCTGTCTTCATAGGTGAGGTGCTCCAGCCCTCGGCTCATCTTCGTGGCCATCCGCTGGACCCGTTCCAACAGGTCCATGTCCTTCTTGTGCTGGATGTGCTCCAGAGTTGGATGCAGTACTGGTGGAGTCTCACCAGAGTGGAGTAGAGGGGTAGAATCACCTCCCTTGACCTGCTGGCCATGCTTCTTTTGATGCAGCCCAGGATGCAGTTGGCTTTCTGCATTGCTGGCTCATGTTGAGTTTGTCATCCACCAGCACCCCCAAGTCCTCTTCCTCAGGGCTGCTCTCAAACCATTCTCTACCCAACCTGTATTTGTGCCTGGGATTGCCATGACCCAGGTGAAGGACCTTGCACTTGGCCTGGTTGAACTTCATGAGGTTCACATGGGCCCACCTCAAGCCTGTCCAAGTCCCTCTGGATGGCATCCCTCCCCCGCAGCATGTCAATCCTTTCCTTATCTCTTTGGGGAGAGATTTAATTTAATTATGGGGTCCAAGAATAGTCACTGATCATTAGTAGTGGCCCAGAGCAGAATGACAAACTGGATATGCACAAGGACTGATGTACTTTTGCCTGGTACCAGATGCTGGTACTTGTATGGAATCATCTGGTCTATGCTGTTTCTTCAAAACCTTCCTCAAAGATTCTTCTCTCTTTTTCCTGGACAGAACGAAATCCCTGGAAGATGTTTTGCTGTTGACCTTGTGATTTCAGTATAGGATTTGCTGAGAACAGAAACGAACAATAGATAAAGTATTTCTTCCATGCCAAGAGTTAAAATATACAAAAGGTCTTGGAATATAGCTTACTGTATTATAAAAATGTGAGGAAAGCCAAGCTTTCTTGAAGGCTTTATGTATTCCTTTTCCCTTCTTCCAGACACATTTGGTAGGCAACACTGTCAGAAATAGTGCCTCTAATCTTTGGTGACTTGTCTCCTCCTTCACAAGCCTCTACCTCACACCATTCTTACAGCTTTCAGAGCTCTGTGTTTTGAAACACAGACGTTTTTCTGTTGAGAAAAAATACCATATTTTTCTTGCCATATTCAGTATGTTTCCAAAGTTACTCACTATTTCTAGTACTGGTTAGGATAAATAATTTAAATCTCTGTTTACTTTTATACATCTTTCACATTTTACATGCAAATGAAGAATCACCCGCTCCATGGCCACCTGATATTCATTCTACCCTATCACCTACTCTTTCAGTGCTTGTTATCTGAGTTCAGTTTGTGACTGCCTTTTGGACCTCATTTTAAAATGAAATGTGGAAATATTAGCCTTACTATCTCTTAGTGTCAAAATAAAATAAAATAAAATAAAATAAAATAAAATAAAATAAAATATGATAGATTAACTCCAGTCTGCTAAAACTGTAGGCAGGAACCTGTTTTGGCAAGCAGAGAACATAAAAATGTATGCTTTTAACAAACCATTCAGGTTATCAGTCCATTTTTCCTTTCCCCTTTTTTCATAACTGTAGGTATGATCTCTGCTTTTTACTTTCCAGATGTTTAGAAAAGTTCTTTGCTTAGCAGCCTGTATATTTTAATTGCCAGCTTATTTTTGTGCCAATATAGACTTTATATTAACTATTTCTTCTTCCTTGCTAACACTGAAACTACAGCAAGCCTATCTATAGGCAGCCTTCTGAGCCTTCTTTCTGCAATGGTGAATAAGCAAAGCTTTTTTACATATATGTTGTAGGCTCTCTGATCTCCTGATCTGATTAGTTGACTTTGGTGCCTGCTGAGGATGTGTATACCTGGAAGATTTAAATTGATATATACTGAAAGACCCTTAGCACTGCCAGCTTGGCACCGAAGCTACTCCTCACGTTAGGACTGGGGCTGAACATGAAATAGGCCTAAAAGACTTACAGGTCTGAAGTTTTATGGAAAGGGAAGGAAAGGATAGATCCCTTTGTTACACGATAGTGAGAGGGACACAGAGTAGCCCCGAATTTCAACTGGAGAGACACCTAGAACGGCAACAAAATTTCTTCAGTATCTGGTAGAGGATTAAACCATCTGGCATGACATGGGATGGCCCACTACTGCACTAGTATCAAAACAATCTGAAATTTTTTTCAGTATAGAAACAAAGGATGGAATCACTTGTAGTCATGTCTTTTCTTGCATGGACGGTGTGACTAGGGCCGCTGGCAGCCTAACCAGCATGGAAAATGGGAGCAAAGGCCAAGAATAGCAAAACAGATTTGAAAAGTGAAGGGCTCTATTGAAAAGTATCCCCTGCTAATGATGACTCCACCACACAACGTTCTCTGTGTTACTGACTTCTTTTAAATAAGTTGAAACAGGTTGCCCAGGGAAGTTGTGGATGCCCCATCCCTGGAAGTGTTCAAGGCCAGGCTGGATGAGGCTTTGAGCAGCCTGGTCTGGTGGGAGGTATCCCTGCCCAGGGCAGGGGGGTTGGAACTAGATGATCTTTAAGGTCCCTTCCAACCCGAACCATTCTGTGATTCTGTGTGATTCTGTGAAACATGGTGGTAGCTGTTAAATTTTTTTGTGTCTTATTGTGTTGATGAGGCAGCAGACTAAGACGGAGTTAATATTGCCTATGTGTGCTGGAGTTACTGTTTACTTATAAAAAAATCAGTGGAATGTAGAGTGTTATAAGTATTTTACTATAGAAATAGCTGCAGATTAAATTGTACAGTTTTGCTTTTATGCTTCTATTGTCCTACGGGTCTCATAAATATTTAGAGTAAGTATACCATCAAAGAAATTTACAAAACATCTGAGAAACTGTTGAAAAACTCATATACATTCACCTTTTAATAAGTCTGTAAATCCTCTTAACGAGTGATTCAGGCACTTGTTAATGCAAGAAGCATGCAATAATGGCAGGATCCAGTCATTTTCTTATTGAAAATAATTCCAGATTTCACAGAATCATAGAATAGTCCAGGTTGGAAGGATCAAATGATCTAGTCCAACATTTTGCAGGAAAGGAAGCCTAGATGAGATTATCTAGCACCCTGTTCAATTACATCTTGAAAACCTCCAACAAAGGAGTCTCTACCAGGCCCCTGGGGAGGTTGTTCCAGTGAATGATCATTTTTACGGTAAAACTTTTTTTTCTTATGTTGAGATGGAACCTCTTCTGGTACCTGTAACCCCTTCTCTTCTCCATGTGCCTCCTTGTGAAAAGACAGCCTCTGTCCTCTTTGTAGCTGCCCTTTAAGTATTGGAATACTGTGATGAGCTCCCCCCCAACCCCCCGAGCCTTCTCTTCTCTATGGAGAAAAGGGCTAACTCCTTCAGTCTTTCCTCATAGCACAGGTTCTATAGCTCTTTGACCATCTTCATGGCCCTCCTTTGGACCCTCTCCAGTCTGTCCATGTCTTTCTTGCAATGTGGTGAGCAGAACTGGACACAGTACTTCAGGTGCAGCCTAAAAAGCACTGAGTGGAGCAGGATGATCACATCTCTATCTCTGCTAGTAATGCTCCTCTGGAGGCAGTCCAGGATCCAATTTGCCTTTGTTGCTGCAGCAGCACACTGCTGATGGTTAGCTTGCTGCCCACCAGGATCTCCAGGTCCCTTTCAGCACGGCTGCTCCCCTGCCACACAGACCCTTGCCTGTGCTGTGGTATTTGGTTATTCTGACTCAGGTCCAGGACTTGATATTTGCCCTCTTCCAGTCACCAGGGACATCCTCTGGTCTGCACCACTTTTCAAATATTATAGACAGTGGTCTTGCAACAATGTCACCCACTTCTAACACCCTGGTGGATTCCCTCTGGGCCCATAGATTTATGTCGGCTGAGATCCTGCAAGAAGCCACACACCAGCCCTTCTTCCGCTACTGGTGGGTTGACACATGTGCTGTTGTAGCTACTTGATCTTGTGATCTGGGGTCCAGCTATACCAGTAAAGACAGAGGTAAAGAAGACATCAGGAACCTCTGCTTTGACAACATTATTAGTCACTAGTTTCCCCACCCTATTTAGTAATGGGCCTATGTCTCCCCTGTGCTTCTGCTTACTGCTCGCGTATATGAAGAATCCTTTTTTTCTTGAACTTGACATCTTTGGTCAATTTTAGTTCAGCTTCAGGTTTGTTAGCCACTATTGAGAGCTACTACATAGGTTTGTTTGTGTATTAAATAATGGATAGTTATTGCATTCCTAGATAACCACGGGCTACTACTACGTAGCTAAACTATTGAATGGTGAATCATTCTCTGAATATGTTAATCATCAACTTGAATCCTTTTATACTGAATTGGAACAAAGATCACAATTGCTTGAAACATTTTTCAAAAACTAAGTTCTGATGTTATGAAATGTTTCAGCAAATGAAGATTAATTTGATGAGTATGTGGTCATTATGGAAAGAAAAATAAATTTTACTTTTGTGTTTTAAGAGTTAATATGTTTTCATCTGACCTGCACCAGTCTTTATTTAAGTATTTTACTCGCATATGCTTGGAACTTCAGCTTACATTGTGGGGGAAAAATAAGTAAAGGAGAACCACCTTTGCCCAGCTCAAACTGTGAATTTAAGGCCTTGGAGAAGTAGTCAAAGATGCAGCAATTTGAGAGCAGAGTCAGTGTCTGACAGGTGAATGTTAATGTCATTGTTAATGCCAAGTCATGAAAAAAAAGCTATCTGTACTCTTTTGAAACTCTGGGGAGTGATAACTGTAAGACAAATTTATAATTTGTTTCCCTCATGGCCTCGTATTTTCCCTCATGTCTAGTAAAAATCCACAGTGGGTCAGACTGGCTGTGACACCAGCGGACAGCCCTGTCAGCTGCAGTGCAGTTGCTGCAGCTCACAGTGACAGACCTCGCAAGCCTCCAAACTTGTTTGTTTCCTTGGTTGCATGCCTTCTCCTCTCCATAGAGAAGAGGGGGGTTTCAAAAACTTGTCTGTAAAAAATAATCCTTCAGACTTCTTTGTTTTGTGTTTTCTGTTTCCTCTTTGTCAATGAACTGAAGTCTGTATCTTACTCAGGTTTCAGTTTCCTTACCTTCCTTTCCATTCCTTTTTTCCTTTTGAAATTTTATTTCCTTTGGAATGTCTATGGGGTAAATTTGTCTCCCGGTCATAGTGTTGATCTTACTTCCACTCCATCCTCCCTTTACCTGTGTGCTATCTGCTGTCATTATAAGGAAAGGATAAGAGAAAAATGCTCTAAAAATGTTCAGTCTTGATGTTGACATGACATTACATTTTACACTAGTTTTTCATGGAGTTATTCAGACCACAGAAGATAATTGACTATACTTCAGATGTTAGTAACACTCATGTAACAACAAAATATGCAGCATCACTCCTGTTTATAACCAAAAGAGGACAAAGTCTTTCTTAAATAGATGAAACTGTAACTGTTGTATCCTCCATCAGGAGGAAAACTGTGAGTAAAAGCTGTAAATTTTAAGTCAAAGCCAGATCACATACAAAGAATTCTGCTGTCTTGGGTCACACATTGGTTGACCTGAAGTCATTTCATACTTCAAACAGTAGGACAGAGAGAAGTACATTTCAAAGACAAATTTGAAAGCACATTGAAATCCTCTTCTTGACTCAGTGATTCTTGCTTTAGAAAATTGAATGTACAGCATCTGGGGCTCAAGGAAGGGAAAGAAAAGAAAAAAAGCATTTAAGAGTACCATAGCAATTTGTTTGCCCTTATTTTTATTGAATGTGTTCCAAATCTTCAAGACTGTGGTCATGTTTTACCTCTCAGAATGGAATTACTGTATTATGCAGAACAGGGATTCCATACTCGCATCCCTGTTAAAGATTGTAAATTGTCGTGTAAAAAGAATTCTGGTTGATCTATCATCAATAGAAACTGCTTGAAATACTTTTCCATAAACATTTTCAAAGCTATTACATTCTTTAATTTTATTTGCATATTTAATATTGTTTCTTGGAATGGTTTCAGGGTGTAATTTTTTTTGGTGAAGGCTGCACTAGACAAGTCTCTGGTGCTATTTCAGTTTCTGGGTTGATAAGCTCTGAACAGTTGATCAAATGGAAGGATCAGGTTTGAATCTTCAGCAAAACCAATGTATCACTCACAACGTGGAAAGGGTTAGGAGGGAGAAGCTTGCCAAGCCCAGCAGGCCTACTTTGATTGTAAATTGCAGTTGCATTTGCCTTAGATCACCATCTGTAAGACTTTATTTCAAAACAGTCTCATTGTTATTTTTTTCATTATTTAAAATCCATTTTTGATGACTTAAATTCAAGGATGCTTGTATTTGTAAAGTAGGCTGCAAGCAGGTCTCCTGCAATCTACCATGATATCTATTCTTCTCAGTGGGCTGTGCTGGGAAGTCTTTTATGAGGATCTTTAAGATTATGCCCAAACTAGGTAATTTCAGTAAAATCTAATCCTAATTAATTGAAGATCACCAAGGAGGAAGAAACAGAAAAAAGTACGGTGGCTCTTCTAGGTGAAAACATTAATCAGGTTTTTAGCTTTAGCAAATTTATGACCCAAATCCATCAGATAGTTGGTAAAGTACTTCTGCTGCAGTCCTTACACATAGCATGGAGACAGAAAAAAGAGGAGAGTTTGGCAGCCACTTGTTATCAGTATAAATAACAGGTCTTACTACATAATGTTAAGTTGTTGAAACACTGATTAAAACTCTTGATGTATTTCAGTGTGAGCAGATACAATACTTTCTTTGTAGTTTGGGACTTGTCTTTAATACTACTTTGAATGCGACCTTTGATCTCAACCACCAATATCTTTTTTGCCTTGTCCCAAATTGCATTTAAAACTTCCTTTCCTCTTTCTTATGTATTTGACTGTTGAAATGATAGTTACTACTGTTTGCAGTATAAACTTAGAAGTATAACTTTGTGGTTTGTATTCAGGATAGGAAGCCAATAACACTTTTTCCATGTATTTAGGCAATTCAAGTTACCGAGACAACTTTGGAAGGAAAAAGTGCTATGTGAATTTTAAGCGTTCAATAATGAATTCAATAATGAATTGCCAAAAGTAAAGGAATTCCATCAATCTAAACCAATCAATTAATTTTAGTATCTGAAATCTCATTTCTGAAAAAATATATTTATCAAACCCACAGTTTTTCAACAGCTTTCTGCCTTATAAGATAGTTTTAAAATAATTACCTAACCTTGAAAATATGCGTTGCTCAGATCTAGATTCTGATTCTAATATAATTAATTCCTTGTTCTGGTTGTTTATGAAAGCTTGTTTTGAGGTGGATCTTCAGAATTAAAATTCTTGCTAAGACAAACTGGAGTACCTAGAAGAGTTAGTTCTGTCTGTTCCTCAGTCTGGACTTATAATTATGTAGATCTTATGAAATGACCAAGAAACTCAGTTAAAATGGAGGAAATCTTCTTTTGAGGCTCTACCACTAGCTTTTCAGGGATTTTCTATTTTAGAAGCTGTTTTGCACTTAGTCTTTCACCACCTGGTAATGTGCATTTTGACTGGGGAGGCCTTTTACATATGTAGCAAACATCTTGAATATAAATATGGGATTTCTATTTTTGTTGAGCTACATAGTAATATGGGACAATTAAAAATGCAGAGATTGTTATGTAAATTTTTATGTAGTTTTGTAAACACTGCAGCTTAGAGCATTTTTTTTGCCTACAGAATAGAGCTTTCTTGGCTTATTCTGCATGATACCCTTTCAATGAAAAGTCAAAGGTAGCTCTGACCTGCATGAAAGGCCATACAGCACTTACGTTCCTGATGCTTAATGGGAAATAAAACATTTCAAAAGGAATGTGAAATAATGGTTTGTTGAAGCAGGCACAGTTGAGTCTGGATAATTTTAACCAGTCATATTTTTAAATAACTAATCACAGAAGATAAGATAGAGTACAGACTTAGTGGTGGGGTTGGTATGTACATTGACAAAGTTGTTTTGCCTTGCAAAAAGAGCTGAAGTAGTAGAGGGCTGAATGGAAAGTGGCACATGAACCAGTTCAGGCTGCTGGACAGCAGGTAACAGAATGGAATTGTCGTCTAGTGTCTCGCTATTATCATCTACAGAAAATATATTAGACAAAGCTCTTCTTAGCTACCCCTGTGTTGGTCTGGTGATGCAAATGAGGCAACTGCTAAATTGCAAAATCTAAGATAGCAGCAACAGCACCTTTCTGCTCTAAGGCCAGGCTTATTCTGCTTTATGATTTGTTTGCATGCATAACTTTGCTGATACCTTATAATAAGTCAGCAGGAAAGGAATATGTCTATAGAGATCATTGTTATAACTAATGGATGTTTTTTCACAAATGTAATACTATATGTAACTTTAAATGTCTGTGAAAAATTAGTGACATTCCTCATTTAATTTGCTTAGAGACAACTATAATGAAGATACAGGCATGCGTGCATACAAATACACACAGTAACATTTCAGAAGTACTTGCCTGAGTAAAGTGAGCAGAGTAATTCTGAACATGAATGTGTTTTCTTATTTCAAAATAATTTCTAAAAGTTGAAAGTTTTTAGCACCATATGTAACTTAGGCTAAGCAAGCCACTTGGTCTTTCCTATTGCTTTAAACCTCACACCTGGAAGTTTTATTTCTTGAACCTAGCAGGGTTTAATTTCTTTCTTTTAATGAATGAATAAATTGTAGAGTAAAGATTTTGAATAGAGCATTGAAACTGAGAGTGGTAACAAGCTGAATTGTTTAATTTCAGATAATTAAGCTCATTAGAGAATGCTTACTTGGTTCACAGTCTAGTCTATTGCTACTAATTGTTAGGCATATGTTTCTGACAAATATTTTACAACTAAAATTGCTGCACTAACAGGAAGGGTTGTATTTTATATTATTTACAGGTTTAAAATTATTATTAATAAAAATAAAGTGCTGCTACACAGTGATCTTCAACAATGTATTTTAAAAAAAAGAGAGAAATTAAGTTCTCACTTTGTTGCAAATCTATATACCTTTTTTAATTTCCTCTGTGTGTGTATGTGTAAAGTTGTTTAGATAAAGCATTCAGTAGCTAATATTGAGTATTTAATTAATTTCATTAATTCAATTATTTTTTGTTTCAGAAGATTTGGCATGCCTTTCTACAGCCTAAATCACTAGTCTTGATTCGGTCACAACTGAAAATACAGGATATTATCTTTGCAGGCTGTAATTATGCATCTGCTGTCCTAGCTTCAACTCTCTTCTACTTTTCTCCCCCCACTTTTCTACTCACAAAGTGGTTGCAATGAACAGTAACGATAAAGGACACCACCTTCCCTCCCTTCACTACCTGAGTGAAGATGATGTCCCATAGGTGATAAGCATAGTTAGTGCCTCTCAGCACATAGTAAAATTGTGCTTTCAGACCTGAAATCTTCAAAAGGAGTGAAAAAGCTGGAAGCATCTCTATCTGCTTTTACACTATGCACCATAGATTATTGTAAGAAAGATGCTATTGTACCAGAAATTCTGAGATCTCAACTAAAACCGAAGTTCTTCTGGCTCTCTTTACATCTTGCTACTGGACACTGAGAACATCCATATTACACGCTGCCTCTGCCCTGTCTGCTCCAATAACCTCATGGCTTTGACACAGTGGCATGTCAAATGGTATATTAACCAAAGGAAGCACATTTTTTTAATTGATTGATATTTTTCTAAACATAGACTTTCAACTTTTTGTTACATATGGCTTTAGTAAAAAAGCAATAAACTTTTAGCATTTGTTATGACAATAGTAAAAAGGCATCTATGGCAAAATTTCCTTAAAACTGGACAATGGCCCATCAAACCCAAATGTTATTATTGATAATTCATTTCTCTTATTCTGTGGCTATTCTGTTGGGGTTTTTTTAATACATCTTCCAGAGCTAAGATGTTTTTCCTAAATGTATGTGCATCTTGTTCTCATTTGGAAAAATCACTGTGTGAGGGATCTCAGATTTAGTTGATAATGCTTATAATTATTGCAAATATTAGTGGTTTTAGCAAGCATACATACCTTAATACATACTGAAAACGTTAAATTCATCTGTTACTCACATTTTAAATGTTCATATGTACACTTACTGGAGAGATAGGCAGTGTACTTAGAAGACAACAGAACAACTATTAATCAGTTATTACACAGCTATTTAAATCCATGCTTAGGAGAAGATACAATTTAATCCATGTTGTCAATAAGGTCTTTAGATAATTAGTGACTTATAGGTAACAACTGATGAAAGGTATCATGATTTTTTTTTTCCTAATCTGAAATTCTTGTATTTCGTGGAATAGGAAAAAAATGGTACAGGGGAATAACATTATCATCATATGTAATTTACTGAAATGCAATGCTCTAGTTTAGAGAAGTATCTGCCAATAGATAGATAGGTAAATTGCTTTTAAGGTTCTTGCTGAAGAAACTCGTGAAGCGTGTGATGTGAACCACAGCCTGCCATGACTGGGTTGTATCTTTCCAGATCAGTAGTAATGAAATGGCTGAAGCAAAGGAGATCAACATACAGGAAATATTTAGAAGAATTAATTATCACAGCAGCAGAATAGCTATCAGATATTAATGATATTCTTTAGCATCCATCTTGGACATGGGAAAGCAAATGTTACAAAAATAGTAGACTGGGGTAGCAGAAAGAAGCAGAAAGGTGGTTTTGTCCAGGAGAGAGTCCTAACTTAGATCTGGACCAGTCAAAAGGAGGTAGCTAGTTATACGGCAGAAAAGACCCTACTTCTTTCTTCCAACCTACTGTGAAAAATTAGAGGAGAAACTGTGAACTGGAAAAAAAATCCTGGACTGCTAAATTCCAAAGGACTGAAGCATGGCAGGTGCTTTGGTGCAAAGAAATAAAAGCAGATATCTGATAATTTATTTAAAGTCTGTGTTCAGCTTATGCTAGGCAAGTTAAGGACTAGGTATAGGACCCTTGGAGAAGGCCATGTTTCTAGCATGGTTTTGAAAAAGTAATCAAACTGAACAGTTAAAAATTTGCAGCTACTGTTCAGAGAAATTCAATAAAGTGTTTCACTTAAGTACGTTACGACAGTGTTAACTTCCACGTTGTCACCAAAATGGTAATTTTGCTCACCAAAAAGCTGTTATTCTTAAATCAAAATTTTGCTTTGAAATCAGCAAAAATATCATACAACAACTCTTTAAAGTATTTTACAATTTGTGGAAGAGGTTGTTTCCAATTTCATATTTGTTGCGCTTTCTCTTGGTATAAAGATTGAATGTAATGATTTCACCAATATAGAAAATCTCCATATCATTTCCCTAATATGACATGACAGCACACCGGAAACATTCCTTGGAGAGAAATGCTACAGAGTATTAGAGGATTAGAAAAATAAAATGATTGACTCAAGTTGACAGACCAGTTATTTTTAAAACAGCTTCAGATAAGTTTTAAAATGCAAGCAATGCCCTTGCTGCCAAAATCTGTCCTGTGCTAGTTATTTCAGGAGTATGAGTTGCTTGGATTCTGTTCAAGATATTTAATTCTGGCATTTTCCATTTTATTTAATAAAACTAAAATTTCAGAAAGGTATATTTCTGACCCTACTTGGGTTGTTATATTCAAGGGGTAATCTAAAACATTTAAAAAATATGTAACTTTTGGCAGAGCTCAAATCTACAGGTAGAGATTTCCCTATGGCTGATTTTACAGAATGTATCAACTTTTTCCTAATTTTAGATACCCAACATCATTTTGCATCTCTTACAATCAGGACAACATATTGCCCACATATACAAGCACACTAAAGAAGCCTTTCTTATCCAAGACAATAGCTATATGTACAATTTCACTGAGTACTACAAGCCGTGAGGAAGTTAATATTTTGAGTTGAGGATCTGGGGGTTTTTGGGTTTTTTTGGTGGTTTTTTTTTTTTTTTCTTTCTTTTCCAGAAACCCAGGGGACTGAATTGACAGAAAAATTCTGCTTACAAGAAAGTTTGGGGAATAAAGCCACTGTTGTAATTGCTACAGATGATTTAATTAAAAAATTATGGCTAATTTGGTTTGACAACCTATGAAGAGATAAAAGGTAATTTGTTGGTGGTATCATTTATGGCAAATAATTTGCCCACATTTTATTGATGCTGTTTAATCATCACTTACACCCTGCCTTAAAATAGGGAATTATGAGTCTCTGGATATTTGTCTTTTCCCTTTGTTGCTTAAAATTTTCCTGAAGTTGTAAATGACTAAATGTGCTCCAGGAACCACCATTTAAGTAGACTGTTTCTTTATTTTTGCATAGCACATTTGTGATGAAGTCCTTGCTCACATTTTCTCTGTCTCTTCTTACTACAAATGGTAGGAAAAAAATGAAGCTCGTTCAGAGAGCTACCTTTCAAAAAAGAACACATCAGTGACTGGACATTTTTAGTTGTTTTAAATGCAAATTTCTTTCTGTTGTTCTGCTATGTGAGTTATGATGGTAACATGTCTCGCATAACTGTGGAAGACAAATGTGTCCAAGGAAAGAAATTTAAAGGTAGCCTTTTTGATACATCTGCATTATGAACTCGATAACGTCCAGGGCACTCTTCTCTGACTGCACTTTTGTTAAGCTTCTGTTTTTTTCTAAATCATGAGTTCAAATTATTTGGTGCCATATTCCAGCTGTTCCAGCACAGGTGAACTGAGTGGGTATGAGGGCTAGGAACCTCTCCTTTTAGCAAACTACATGTGGCATTTTGGTTGCCTGCAGACATTAAAGGAACAAGGAATGACACTGATGGCTTTAGCTGGCAGCAGGGTACATCTGTCCTGGCTTTGCCCTTCTAATCAAGAACTCTGCTGGGCTGCTGATACTCTGAAGAGGCTGCTGCTGCCACTGCTCAATTTTCTTTCTCTCTAAGTACCCTCACCAGCACTGTGCATATCCCTCCCTTCACCATTTTTAGTTAAGGAGGTGTAAAAACGATGTTGTGATCTCAAGGCTTCACAGCAGTTCAGGCTGTTTGGAAATTCCGCTAGCTGTTCACCTGGCACCATTTAATAGTTCTGGGATATTTGTTGCATATTTAAATGGAAGTGTAATTTTTCCTCCCTTTTGTCATTTGGATTTTCAGTTTTCAGTCACTCAGAATAGGATCTGGCCCACTCTGTAGTGACTGGCAGGTTTCAAATGTACGCGGGTTAAGTAACTGTTCTGGGGAGTGTATTCATGCCATGAGTCGGACCCATGCTAAAATACATGCATGTGCTTATGCATGGCTGGAAGTCAGGGTAATTCTCTGAATAAACATGAAGGTCTGAACACGACATCAAGAAAAGCTTTTTCTTTGCTTTGCATTGTGCTTCGGCTATCACTATATTCATGCTGGCTTAAAGATGGAAGATGCATCTCAGTGTTTTGGAAAGGCTGACTCAACCGAACGATTACCTGCCTGAGCAGAAATCGGTTACACATGCAACACCAACACAGCAGGGGAATGCTGGGCATGGCCATGTAATGAAAACACAAACCTGAGGTAGACCCTGTAGTTGCAATGTTGCTTTAAGCTACTTGCAGTTTGCCATGCTATTTGTAGGACAGGGAAAGCACATAGTCTTACCATTTTAGGTGGTTTTCAGTATGAAGTGCGGACTAAAATAAACTGATCTCAGTATCAAAGTAAGGCTCACATCTTTGCTGTGTCAGAAAAACAAAATCAATGTCTAATTTTCTTGGAGTCTACAGCAAGGCAGACTAAGCTAACTGCCTGTGTTTCATTTTGTTTGAGTTTGTTTTTTTTTTTTTTTTTCTAAGAAGGTACCAAATTCCTTGCTAGTATAAAGACGGCGGATGTTCTTCCAGTCATTTTGTCATAGTAGACAGGACAGTAAAGTCCTGTGTTCCAGCAACATCCTTTTCCACAGTGGTCCATTTTGGCTTATTTTTGGGCAACAGTTCAGAGCAATCTCAGAGGTCTTATTTCAGAGTGCCTGGATTCGTATGCCATATATGAAAATGTAGGGTCATTCTGTACCTAAATTACTGCCCAGGTGCTAAGTCCTAATTATCATATTCTGCATAAAGAGCAGAAGCAGATTTGAGGTAATGAATCATTTGACAGCCTAAACAACCCCCTGCCTTGTTCGTTAACTTTCTCTGTAATGACCCTTCTCTGTAATGTCCCTCTTCCCTCTGACGTGCACTTCTTTTTGGGCAACATAACCACCAAACTTGATATATTATGTCCTGTGGCAGGTACTGCTTTCGCTTAACCCTACCTTTGTCACATACCAAATTAGTTCTTCAAAAATGCTGGAATAACTAGTGTGGCATCTTTATATAGTGGAGCTGTATATTCTGTTTTGTGCTGAAAATCTTTCTTTAGAGGTGGAATATTTATGATTAAGTTCTTCCCTTACCTAATCCCCATGAAACCTTGCTTAAAGCCTACTGACCTCCAGTTATTACTGTAGCTCCTAGTGTTTTGGGGTTTTTAATTTGATAGTCTTGGATTTAAAAATGAAGTGCGGAGTGGGAGGGAAAATGTTATTTGGAGTCTAACTGGAAAACCACATTTTTTGTATCAGCTGTTCTGAAAGACGGGCATTTTCTAGGTTTGGTTGTTGAGACTGAAAACCACTGTGGACATAATAAAAACTCCACCTTTTTTTTGTACAAGACATTTAATGAATTGCATCTGTTCAACAGCTAGGGAACCTGTTATGTTAACCAAAGCTTGTTTTCTGGGGACTGTTTTTGAAGCTCAGTCTGCCATAGCAGTTATCACAGAACTTGTGTGCCTAGAAAACACTGAATCAGCATGCAAATCTATCATTCTGCTGAAAAATAAAGTAGGAGCTGAAGAGCCCTTTGAAACAGCACTATTATTCACCGAAGCATAGACTTTTTTGACACTACCGTTTTACCCTTCCTGTAGCGATTTCTTCCCATCATCAAGGGAACAATTGATACAATTTGCTTGTTCTTATTTTGCTTCTTAACTGCCCTAATCTTAAATAGAATATAGTCATGTGCTTGACTGACCCATCTTCCACTCCCAGTTTGAAAATGCTATATATAATTTATGACTCATCGAATATGCTAAATCTTGTGTTTTTAAAACTATATTCATGGTTACTGCATTGGACACATGTCTGGATACAAACATTTCACTCCTGAATATAAGAGGCAATCTAATGAGTATAATTATTTGAGATCACTTAATCAGAGGCTTCTAAATATGGAATGTGTCCAATTTTAAATATGAAATAATAAACTTTGGGGGAAAGGTAAGATACCGTTCACACAAAACTATAGCCATTATGATTTTTGAAGCATTCTATCAAGCTAGAAATATCTATACAATGAGAACACTAAAACCAGGAGCTGTTTCGTGTTCAAGTTTTGAAGTTGACTCTAGTGACTTATGATGTGTTGTTTCGCCAAATAGAAAGCTATTGAAAAGCTCTATGCATTTGCACAGCTCACTCCCAAGTTATGAATCCAGGTAATTTGCTGTTAGTTTGTGCGTGTAGCTGAAAACTGCTACACCTGTGCCCATCTGCATGAAACACCAGTGAAAAGAAATGAGTGTGCAGAGATATGAGTGACAAGGGATTATAAACATTAGAGACTTAATTAATCCAAAAAAGCTCCTGCAAGGTTCAGGTTGGTAAACGTATATCTTCCTTTGCGGAACTATGATAGGAAAAATTATTCTGGTTGCCTAGCAACTACGCTGCACAAGCTAACTCAGTGGAAAATCTTGGGGTTGATAGCAAATTAAAAATGGACATTTCACGTGAAGAGAATAAAATTTCTGCTGAGCCTTTAGTCAACGGAAAAATTCATTGCATGTTACTACAAATTAAAATGGTAATGGGTTTAGGAATATTTTGTGAGGAATCATAGATAGTCAATACGACTTAACAGCTTAGCAAAAATGCTGAATTGGCTTCTAAGAACAGAGTACTAAGTGCATCCAAAGTACACAGCGTTGATTTGTGGAGGAAAGGCAAAGACAGAATCCTGGGGAGAAAAAAGACGATTTTGGAAGATCTTGTTTACAACTTCCAGTGTATACATGCATTTTCCACACCCATGACAAGTTCGTTTAGCAGTTCTTTTGCAATTTAGCCTTGATTAGAGAAGCAAGAGGAAAATGCTAGTGAATTCACATTTTCAAAGATCAGCTTCAGAAAGCTATATTGCCGCAGCCCAACGCTGTCAATTGCTGAGCACCCACCTGCAGCAGAACTTGCTGCTTGCCTGAGCTTCAGAGCAGTTCCTTGTGTGCTTGAGAAAGAAGCAGCACAAGCTGTCCCAAAGATGCAAGGTGCTGTTCGTATTGTGCTTGGTTAAAGAATATTACGTTAATATAATGCTCATAGCTGGTGTTGCATCTACCACTGGTAGCTTTCTTCCAGTTCTTTTTTCTTTAGAAGACAGGGCTTTTTTACCATACCAGTCCTTTTCCCATCCAGTACGAACCAGGAACATTTCTTTGTTTGAGCAGCATCCTCTCATAACTTCTGCTGTTACACACGGTAATCAAATTCACGGTCAGCTTAAATTTTTTTTATCCATGGACACAATATATCAACAAAACTACTCTGAATCCCACTGTGGGCACTAGGAGATCTAAACATGGGAAGACAAGAATAGGTTTTGCACACTGAAGTAGATGAGGAACAGTAGATCAGAGACTAGTTAGGACACCTGCAGCACTCTATAGCAGGGGTCTCTAGAGGATTGTGTGAAGTCGCTGTGTCTATAACAGTGAGAGCAGGTTGTGGCCAGTGAGCCCATGTTGTATGTGGGACCTGTTCTCTGCCTTCCCTAAGCCCTACAAATTCATACGGCTCATGGGGATAAACTGCAACTCCCTTCAATTGTATTGCAAGTCTTCTAGATCTTCTAGTGGAGATTCATTTTTGCAAGGTTGCTGAACATATAACACTGTTTTATCAATTTAAAAAAAAAAAAAAACAAACAAAAAAACCCCTCTACTGAG
>VYZM01017512.1:66120-86795 GCA_013398915.1 Dromas ardeola
CCCTCTACTGAGTTTATTGGTCTTTGTTTTGCTTCAGGACAGTTTGACCTGTGGCTTGTGAGCAGGTCGAGCTGAACTCACCTAGTGACGTGGGGGAAAAGCTCGCTGTGCTCGCTCCTGTCCAGAATACAAATACAACTCTCTTCATACAGTTGTAACCCAATAACAAGGTAACATATTTGTCTGCATTATAACGTGTTCTCTATGTGAGATGGCAGCCTTTAGCTCCTACAGCTATTCCTGAAGTCACAGTTACTTGTGAAGGACTTGTTCTTCTGTCTGAATTGTAGTCATGGTGTCTGTAGAGGCATGAAAAAATACATGTACATGTGTACTTTGTAGAGTGATGGTGAAAATTAGGCATATAGAAATATGATTATGATAGGGTAAGACATAACTCCTGGTCATATGAAAATGTTGGTATAGGGTTTGCTTTGGGAAGTTTGTTGCTGTCTTCCCTACCTGTGTTTGTTTTGCAATTTAATATTCGGTTTAAAAATGAAAGGATTTTAGAGTTAGATTTTAGAGATCATCTGATATTTTAGAACAGTTAACACAGAACAGCAGCAGCCGTCTTTCTGCTCAATGTAAAGAGGTACTATTGCAAGGCTGTGTCTATATACCTTTTGATTTTAAACTGAACAATATTTTTCTATGTTATCTGATATGATGTCTGGAGCAGCTACAGTGTGCTCATAATAACTTTCATGTTTTAGTCAGTGCATGTCAGTAATGTTAATAGCAAACTGACTCATGCAACTAAGAGTTTCTCAAACGCTTTGGGGACCTTCGATACAGGTACTTTAAGCATTACAGTTTACTTCCTTGCAGATTCCTAGTCAGAAAGAAAACACAAAGATATTTACTTTGCAACATTTATTTGTTTTAATAGCATGAGGGACTGCTATTCTTTATCTTAAACTAATTTGAAACTTAAAGTAGCAATCCCTCCTAGCAAAGAAATATTTTAAATAGATATGCAGTTCGCAAGCTGATAAAAAACAGAACTGACTGTACCCATGTTAAGCTACAGATAATAATACTGAATGAGCTTTTAATAACTAGATGCGTCTGTTCTTATATGTGTTATCACCTGCTTTAAACAGTCAGGTTCACCACAGAATCACAAAATACATTAGGTTGGAAGGCACTTTTAGATGCCATCAGGTTCTGCCTACCTCTCTTGTGCATCAAGATGAGAGGAGGGGGAAGAGGTGCTGGAGCAGGTCTTTTCCTGCAGCCCCAAAGAGACCCCAGTGGGGCAGGGGAAAATGTGAGGAGGCAGGAGCAGCAGAGAGGAGCTGTTATGGACTGACCGCAGCCCCCCATTTCCCCTGCGCCACTCAGGGGAGAGGAGGTAGAGGAGTTGGCAGTGAAGGAGTGAAGCTGGGCCTGGAAAGAAGGTGGGGTTTGGGGAAGATGTTTTATTTTTTTTGTCTTTGTTCACCATCCAACTCTATTTTAATTGGCAATAAATTCAATTGATTTTCCTCAGGTTGCATCTGTTTTGCCCTTGATGGTAATTGGTAAGTGATCTCCCTGTCTTTATCTTGACCCTCGATGAGCTTTTTCTTCTTATTTTCTACCCTGTCCTGTTGAGGAGGGGGAGTGAAAAAGAGAGAGTGGGGGTCTGGCAGCCAGCCAAGATCAACCCACCATAACACTACTCCAAACAGAATCAACTTCAAATCACACGAGGTTCCTCAGAACCTTGTTGAGTTGATTATTATTTTCTTTTTAGTAAATGTGTATGGATTAAGATGCCACAGCCTCTCTGGGCACCTGTTTCAGTATTTAACTTCTCTCCTTGCAAAGAATACTTTTCTTTCAACACACTTTAACTTCCAGTCTTTTACTACAACATAATCATTTGGAAGGACCCAAGAAGGATACAACCAGAATATTCTTATTTTCCAAGACAGTCCTACAGTGCAGCTATCAATAGTTGCTTTTAATTACACATAACACAATCAGGGACTTCGTGTTGTCTACGACGCTATATTTAAAAATCTCGATTTTCCACTTTTCAGCTAATAATTTTGGCTAGAATCTTCTTCCTAAATTGGCTTTCCACCCTAAACAAAATCAAAACATTCCACACTAAGTCTCCATGTTTCCTGTGCCTTCCTTCTCTTCCTCCTCCAGCAATTCCCTCTCCAAATACAAGACACGCAGGCCCAGTACTTTTCTTTTGAGAGTCAGAATGACAGTTAAACCAAGAAAACTGGACAGTTTCATTGGAAAGCAAAAAAAAAAGGAAAAAAAAGGAAAAAAAAAAGCTGGCTTTGACCAGAAGTTCTAAACTTAGACTCTTTCAGTGTTTTATTTAGCATTTCACAGTCACATGTAGGGTTCAACAGTCTGTTCACCACATGCTGCAGCTTGTTTGTGCTCTGAGTAGGTGGACTGCTCTTCAATCCCTGCCTTCCTGACTATGGTTGGACAAAATCTGGTGAACTACATGTGGGGCAATCTAAATATCCTTTGTAGGTTTCCCTCGCAGTTAGGCGGAGGTGATGAAAACAGATCATAAATGTGAGAAGGATTTTGTTAGGTTTTTACCTGGGTTTTGCCAAACATTGAAAATAAAGTGGTAAATTTGCTCAGCTTGTGATTAAATATCAGCAGGGCTCTGCCTCCTAAGAGCCCATGAAAATCCAATTGAAAAGGACTTTTATAAGAAGTTGTATAGTTTCTAAACAGAAGGAAGCTAACTTCCAGTAACCTTTAGAGTTTAGAATGATACTACTAGATAATTTTTTTTAGTCTTACTGGAAAACTAGTTTGAAAACCATTATTAGCAAGAACAAGTAAACTTTAATTTATGGGAATTACACCTCCAAACTATGGCTCTGTCTCTTCATGGTATGCACCTGGAATCTGAAGTTCATTAAATCCAGTACTAAAGCTGGAAGATATGTAAAATATACTTGCAATTGGTTCAAGGAGCAAGGCAATTCTTGAATGGCAAACCTATATCAAATTAGGAAAACTGAAAATTTATTCAAGGGAAGTGGAGAAATAGTGGTGCTGTGCCGGAGGATTTAGGCAGTTACAGAATAAAACTAAAGGGTCACATAGAAAAGAATGCACTGAACTTAAAATATACTGGAGCAAGATGAGTTGACCTTTTGCATATTACTTATTCTGCTCTGTGTCCTAGTGCTGGAGTTAGTTGTGACTTACTCTTTGAAGCGCATGACTCACCAGGAGAGGCTCAGGGAACTGGGTTTACTTAGCCTAGAGAAAAGGAGAGGAGGTGAGCTGCAAAGGGAACATAATAGAAGCCTTCCAGTGCCTATGAGGAGGTTATCAAGAAGATGAAGTCGGGCTCTTCACAGATGTGCATGACAAGGGACAATGGATATAAATTGAAAGAGATGGAAGTTCTAATTTAAGGGGTGGGAGGAGCAGGAATGCCGTGAGTACAGACAAGTGTTGGAACAGACTTCCCAGAGATGTGGAATCTCTGTCCTGGTGGTTTTCAAGACCAGACTTCGTAAACCCCTGAGCCACCCTGTCTAACCTCAGAGCTGACCCTGCTTTGAGCACACTTGGACTAGAGACCTCCTGAGGTTTCTCCAGCCTGAATGACTCTGCAATTCGTTGTTGATTCTGTCCTGGGTCTTTGCTCATTAAATAATAATAGATTTTTTATCTATATCTATATATATCTATACCATGCTATACCATGCTTTAGCATGGTTTTTAATATTTTTATTCATATGGGAGTTAGTTTTGTGGTTGACCTACTACCAGGGCTGAGGAGCTGTGCAAATGTGCAGCTCTCATTACAAAGTACTATAGTATAGTTTGGCTGACTTAGTCATTCAGACACATATTCATCCCATTTAGCTGCAGCCAAAGTCAACTAGTATCTTGTACTGTGCTGCTTTTTTGTAAGCTCCCTTTCACAAAGGCTCTGTAAATGATTGACCGTTTTGGAGTCAGTTTTCGAACAGAAAGTTCGGAGTTCTAGTAATTAAAGTAATCTTACATGCTGATATGAAAATCTGAGAGGATATATCCTGGACAGAAGACTGAATTGAGACTGATGGCATGCAAATTTCATTGTCTGGAACAAAATGTTTTGTCTCTGTGCACTTGTAAGTAAGCAAGCGGAGTGAAGGATAGATTTACAGGAGACAGTGGTGACGGACATAAATTGAAATAAGAGAAGTTTGAACTGGATAAAGGTAAAAACTTTTTCACTGTGAGGAATCAAACAGTGGAAGAGGTTGCCTACACGGGCTGTGCAGCCTTCATACTTGTAGGCTTTCAAGGTCTCACACTGAGCCCTGAGGAACCTAGTTTCATCTCATAGTTGACCAAGTAGGAGTTTGGAGTAGAGACTTCAACTTAAGGTTGGAAATAACATCAGTCATTCCTACTGAAGTATCAGTGGTCAATGTAGGTGACAAGCCATTAAGTGTCATGTTATACAATGGTCTGGACTCAGGTGGTTTCACTCACACCTGGTGACACTGTCATATTTCATTAAAGAAATTATTTGGAGCAAGAATGGGAATCACTGCTTTTCCAGCTGTCAAGTGTGCTGGGAGTTAGAACAAATACTGAGCTGTGAAGTCAGTCTCTCTGGCTTTATTGGCTTTACTATTTAAAAGAATAGGAAAACCAAGAGTGAGAGCATGTTATATTGTCTATCTAATTGTGGAACGTTTAGGATACACTTGCTATGTCCTTGTTTACACTAGGGATTTGAACTCCTTCTTACAAGACACAATGATCCCCCCTCCCCTTTTTTCACCTTTTTGTTTTTAGAGCAAGTAGGATCTATGTCCAGCTTATGCCTAGACCCTTCCTTCTCCGCCCGACCCCATTCTACAAAGGACCATCCCTAATAAACAAGATCTGATATTTCTTGGGGTTCCATATGAGTTTTGTTTACCATGCATAAAAGGGCCTTATTTGTTCCAGTCTTGATGTTTTATTTTTAATACCAAGAAATCTGAGGACTTAAGGTGAAGAAAAAAAATTAAAAACAAAAAAACAACCACCAAAAAACAACCAACCCGCTGTGAAAGACTGCTAACAGTAAAATATTATAGAACTGCTAATAACAAAAAAAAAAAAAAAGTAAAAATGTGTCATTGCAGGAAAACCATGGAATCACATAGCTGTAAGGGCAGGACAAATTAGCCTACACAAGGTTTAATAGCAATCATGTATATGCAAGAAAGAAACATTCTGAGTACTGTGCCTAGGGTACATTTAAAGAGGTGGTAGTGATGGAAGCATCAGGTTCAACTGATGCCTTACACGTCTAACCCTGAGATGCAAGTTACAGTGTCTGCAGTTCATCAGCTCAGTAATACAGGAGTGCAAGGAATTTTCATTGTTTACATTGATTGTCATTTTATCAAGTGTTATACGGGTTAATAAAAAAGTCTGCTACAAAAATTATTTAATCAATGTACCTATTTAGTGGTGAAATGGTTGGAAAACAGTAAAACTGCAAGTAAATAACTATGAGGATCGACATCCTAGCTAAGAACTTGCAGTAAAAGATTGTGTAATCAGAAGGTCTTACTAGAAAAAGTCTGTGATCCAGGTATTGACTGAACAGTCTAGTCTGAACACCATCAGCAGTTCTAGGAATCTCAATACCTGAAAGAAGTTCAGGCAAGTGTCTGTCAACCATATTTTCATTCCATGCCACCAGTACCGTGGGCCAGAAAGGCTGTTAAGCTTCATTTGTTTATTGCATAAATATTACGTTGAACTAATTGAATGCACTATTACTTTTAGTGAAAACTTTTATGCTACTTAGCCTGATTTGAAGGATTACAACACTGCCTGAATCGTGAATCATTTGAAATGATAGACTGCATTCATCCAACTTAGTACAAATACTGTAAAGACTAAAATTCTACACTAGCCATGAATAAAAACAACCTGATAACCAGAAAAATATGTTTGATAAGAATGGGTACTCTTACACTCAATCTAGGAAAATAAGTGCAAGTATAGTATGTTTTAGTCTTCTTCATCCTTAGCTATGTTATAATCTGGTTTGATGGCATTGTAAAAGTAGTGAGTGACAGAGAATATTTATTAGTTAACAAACACACTGAAGGACTCAGGCGAACTCAAAATCAGTTTTGTAGTATGACACACACTCTTGCAATGGGAAACTGAAGATTTTTTTGTTTTGATGAGTTCAAAGCTTAATCACACAAACTTTTTTTATAGTGAAGCATTGCATGGCTGGTTCTGAGCATGGCAATGAAAACTAAACCCAAGCATCCATCATTAGACCTTCAGATGAGAACATGTTTTTTTTTTTTTTCATATTAGCCATTAGTCACCAGCAAGTGGGTAAGCATTGCTGACCTAAATTCTGTCTGAATCACTTCAATTTCAGTGTTTCTGCTGAAATACCCTAGAACAAAATTTGTGTTGACATTGAAACCAGACAGTCACACTGAAGGTTCAACAGACATCAGCTGTCTGATTATTTTGCCTTGAGCTGCGTGGTCCCTTTTTATTTGTGGGATTCATTTGTCATGTAACATCAGTCCTTATGCAATTTCAGTCATGATTTGCCCAGTTTAGTGGTTTGGGGTTCTTTTCCTATCTTTACAAAGTAGGTATAGTTAGAAATTTTGAATGCAACTTTCATCCTCTCTTATTGTGCATCTCAACAGCACTGAGTTCAAACCTGCTACGTACGTGAACTGGAGTAAACCAGCAGCTAATACCGCATTGATTCACAATTACAATTTCCAATACAACAGAATCATGAGAAAGCAGGGATTAGATTATTTGGTTGCGACTCAGTGGTGGTGGGTGGAAATCACAGGGGAATGTGCAGTGTTTGCTGCAATTCAAAAAGCCACTGAGTCGACCTGCTCCAGGACTGGAAGTAAGACCTGCCGTAAGTACACAGTGCCCAAGGTGGAGAGATTCTGTATAAACATTTTATGTTTGTGTTTTCTGTTTATGTGTGTTATCCCCCTCTGAAATAGAACTGGTATTAGGCTCCTTATTTATCAATAAATTATATTTAGCTGTTGTTTTTTCAACTTAATCTCTTGTGTTTAAGAGAAATTGGAAAATGGGAGATATAATATATAAAATAAATATAAGTTTTTTCATATTACAGGTGAAAGTAAACATACAAGCATCTTTCATTCCTACTCCTTTATTCAGTTTGCACACACCTAGCTTCAGTACAATTAAAGAACTTCAATAACTTCAGTGCAAGTAATCTTAGTAGTAGATTTAATTATATATATTAAATAATTCAAGGCCTTTGCATTTGCTGAATCTTTATTTGTTTTGACCCTGTATTTTCAATAGAAGATATATATTAGTATGGTGAAGAAAAAAAATGCAAGCTCTTCCTCATATTGCAAGACAAGTTCTAGCAAAAGTACTTTACTAATGCATTTTTTCAAAGAGTTATTCACAACTTATACTATATAGAGAATATGTGGATGGATAAGTGTAATTTTAACAACTGTTAAATTTTTTAAATGTGTGTGCACTTTAAAGATCAGTCATATGGCCTTCTTCTAAACGCACACTTTGAGAAGTTTTAGTATTTGTTTTCCTTTCTCTTGAAAACTCTTATTTTGCCTTGCCTCCCAAATGTCTTGTTTTTCTCTCTTTAACAATAAAGCTTCTGCTTATTTTAATAATTAAAGCTAAATCAGAAGGGAGTAAGCTTAATTCATTAAAAAGAACAAACATTGCCCATCTGCAGCTTTATTAGGCTTTTTTTTTTTTTTTTACATTTTAGCTTTTAAAAAATTATTACTAGTTCTCATATCTGCTAGGGAGTAAAGATAAGAGATGAGCATTGCTCTTGACATCTACATTCAGTTAGACATTTGGTTTTGTATTTGGAAAGACTTTTATTAGTTATCTGGCTACGTGCACTTTCATTTGGAAAGCCAAAAGCAGGCTGTTGTGGAATCAACCTGTGTTAACCAAATTTAATTTGTTCAACTTGAAAACTAATTTTGGGATATTCTGGATCTTCATAAGACAAGAGTAGATGGTACAGGGAGACAGTGGCAGACACCTCTGTATATGCAAATACGTATGTTCGGGAGGCTGCAGAGCTCCAAGTAGAGATGTATGGAGGTACATGTCCTAAAGAACTACAACAATTTTCTTGAAATCTTTTAGCAAAATTCTTATACTGAATGACTCATTCTCTTCTCTTGTACTTTAACTCAGAATACCAAAAGAACGCCTCTCTCTCACACAACAGCTGCAAGT
This sequence comes from Dromas ardeola, assembly GCA_013398915.1. NCBI lineage: Eukaryota > Metazoa > Chordata > Aves > Charadriiformes > Dromadidae > Dromas > Dromas ardeola. Next base: position 74,371 of record VYZM01017512.1, read on the forward strand.
GGCAACCAGTCATCACTGTTAGATCTGCATCTGGCCCCTGCTATGTTCTCAGACTTACAGTTTTAGCAGTCCGGGTCCTTAAATTTTGCTCTTGAAACTCTGGTGTCCGTTAAAGTGGCCAGTCAAACTGAGGTCAATATTTTCTATGTTTCCATGTCCATCTCACAGAGTGCCCTTTCTGATAGCACTTTTCAGATAGGGTCACTTCAGATATGACAAGCAATGCGCCAACTATTTCTTACTTCAATTGCTTCAGTCACTATTGTCACAGCCAAAACAGACTTGTTGTGGGGAATTTAACTTAATTTATTGTCAATTAACATAAATATTTAATTTCTGATTCGTGTATTGGGGAGACACAAAAAAAACGCCAACCATTAAAAACTACCTTTCCTCTTCTTTTTCCACACTCAGCTTCACTCTGGACACCTCTGCCTCCCCCCTTATAATTGCCACAGGTCACCTCAGCGAGGCAATAGTTCAGGAGGTTATGGTCAGTACGTTGCGGTCTCTTCGTGCTGCTTCTTCTTTCACACTCTTTGCATATGCTTTGGTGCGGCTCCTCCATGGGCTGCAGTCCCTCTGGGGGTGTGACTGCTCTCTCATGGAGAGAGCTCCATGAAGTGAGTCAGTTCTTCCTCCTACAATGAAGCTACAGATCAGACGTGAAAACAGCAGTAGAATTATGAGTTTAATGTGCAGCTGACTATAACAGGATTTGGACACCTGGCACTCCTGCACACATTTGACGATTTTAGCCTTAATCCCTTGTCAGAATTATCTATTGAAACACTGATAGAAATTTGTCTGTTTTTAAAGTTTCTATCTTTGTTACTGTGACATTCAATATGCAGGAGAAGATTTCTAAGAATAGCGCTTTCTTTGTGTTATTCTCTCGGGAGTTGCATTTCTCTTTATCAAAAGCAGATTTCTTAATAGCTGTTCACATAGTGTTTAATACAGATGGTGTTTCACTCTGATACAGAAGTAAATAATACAGCTATTTGTTTACAAACACTGAATTTGAAAATAGATATGTCAACATCACTTTCTGAGTATCACAAGATTTTGAGGAATTAAGTTTGATTGTTTTTAAAAGTTGCACTGAATGCAAATACTATGCAATAGAATTAAAAATTCTTCATTCCAACTTCATGTAAATATATCATTCTTGGAAGAAAGCGCATCAGCAACCCCTTGCACATGGTATTCCAGACTTTAATTGCTACTTGATCCTAACTTCCTGATAGTTTCACTTCAAGATGAAGCAACGCAATAGAGTCCAAGTTCCTACATTAGAAAGTACTCCCGGAGTTTTACTCTGTATCAGCTGTCTAACATGCACCACAAAAAAAAAAAGTGTTACTTTTCTCCAGTTTTCCATCCTTTTGTCAAATAGTTTCAGCCCAGTTTCAATGGACTTCCATTCAGTAAGGTCAGTAGAAGGATTTCTATGTGTTGCTAAGGGATTTTAGGAGCAGATCCTCTCTTTTTCTGATGACATTTAGTAGACGTGGCAAGCAAACAACATCTTCAGCACTGCTTCAGATGTACACTTCATCTCCCTCTGAGCCTGAATACCTAGTGTGTGACACAGCCTGAATTTTTAAATACATTATCTCCAAGTACTTAAGACTATTTCATGTGTTTATATAGTTACATTTAACACAGAACAGACCGAGGCAAATATCAGGGAAAAATACATTCTTTTGTATTCTTGTTCTCTTTAATACACTGGTTACCCATAGGGACAAAAGTGTGGAAGATATTTTAATGAAAATAATTATTTTTAAGTTTGAACTGAATTTTGTAGAAATATGTCAATTAACAAGAACACAGTAATTCTTAGATAGAACAGAAATCTTTTTCAGGGACCCAAATGCCATTTTTATCTATTATTGTTAAAACAGTATCAGGAAGACTTACTAAATAATATTTCAAAGCCTTTGTGGCATTTAGTTGACTTTTAAGGAGATTATAATACTTTTTGTGACAACATGTAGCATGTGCATGGTTGCAATATTAAATAGTGATCTATTTTAACTGGTGAATTAGGGCCTAAGACATAAATTTCATAAAGAGACACTGATCTTACTGGAAGAACATGGACAACCTTAAGACATGCTCTTTTAAAACTACTACTTTTTCTCTAATAAAAAAATTATATTTACAAAATATATTATTTATTTTAAATCTTAACAACCATGTATGTTAAATTTTATTATCTGGGCTATTTTAATATTGACACTAAAATGTCCGTTAAAAATATCAAACCACGATTATTAGTTTTCTACATTTTGTTGTCTTTTTTGATTCACTGCACCAGTAATTTCCTGTAAAACTTGTTGATATGCTTCAGTGTCAAGAGTTCTAGTAGTTTAAATTTATCTTTCCTATCAGTAAATTTGTGGTTTGAGGCTATGCTTGTATACAAGCTTTGTTCCTGAGTAAGCTGAGGAATTCCTCCAAGAAAGGTGTGATCGTAATATCATGTGCAAGCACTAGCATATTTTTTCAATTTTTTTCCCCTCTTGTTTACACAGGAAATATTCTAATAAGCAGTGGCATTTTCAGAGGTAGTATTTTGATTTGCTTTAATATGGTGCTATGAGATACTTTGTGGTAATGATAAAAGTGTTTTACCTTGTAGTGATAACAGCTGATATATAAGGTGGTCTCCAAGAAATAATAATTAAACACAAATACTTATAAAAACTTTTTTTTTTTCTGTAGGGGGGAAAATTTTAATGGTTTTAAGCTTTCAAATAAAAGACATGAGATACATAATGGCTTAAGAATATTGGTTTGGTTGAACACTCATTAAAAAATTCAAGATGTGGTAATTGGTACAACAAGTGGTTTGCATACTACATGCAATTATGAAAGTATATTTTTCTCAGTATAGGACAAAGGATGTGTTAAGATAAGGAAAGCTTCCTAAGATATCCTGAAGATCAAAAAACTATGCATTATTCTAAATGTGTGACAGTTCCCAGGTACCTAAAAGATAGTGCTAAAGACTATAAATATTAGTACAGCATTATTACCAATATAGATTAAACAAATAACCAATGTAAAATATTAATCTGTAAATATTTCAAAATGGCTAAAAAGCTCAGTCATCACTTTATCTACTTTCTCTCATGAGTCCTGACCTTGGGTTAATATATTCTTGGTGCAAAAAAATAAATAATTAAAAAGTGCATTCATTTAAAATGTTATGTATATATTAAATGGCTTTAGATAGACAAGAAAATCTGATAGCGCAGCACCACCTGTAATAATGGAGCTAATGTTTTCTCTCATTATAAAAATTCATTTTTAGACATTTTGTCTTTAAACTTTTGGCCTAAAGTTTTCTAACCCTGAGATCGCTTCATGCAGTCTTGGGACTGCATTTTTGCATGAGATTTTCCAAACTGAATCACCTGAGATTAAAAAAAAAAAAAAAGAGGAAAAAATACTTCTGCAATATTAGAAAAGAATGAAAACGCACTGACATTTGGAAAATGTATTGACTTTTATAGAGAGGGAGTTTTCTGTGTGTTGAAGGGAAAAACACCCTAGCTATGAGGAAAGGTTTAGTGAGGAGTCCTCATGGAAAACTGATGCGGAACATGGGTAGGTGGAACTGGAACTTGGGACGAGAAGTGGCTGGGACAGAGCGCTGAGGGGCTCAAGCTGAAGCACGGAGGGCAACCTGGAACAGTGCTCTCAGGGAAAAGCTAGGCAGAAATCTGTCCCGATAAGGGAACACATCAACAGTGCGTTGAATTAACTTTGAGGTTTCCAAATCCCACTATTGCCTCTTATCAGCAAACAGGGAACCCACTGCTAAAGTCTCTCATTTCGCTGAAGTGCTTTTCCGAGCAGAAGATAAGCAAACGCTGCTACCAACTCTCCTGCTTGCTCAAGTGATGTGTTGGCTTTAGAGTTTCTAGTCCCAGTTGTACAGGATTGCACCTGATTTAATGCTGTTTGAATATTCTTTTTAAAAATAAGGGATTAATGGAAAAAATATTTGTTCCTGAGTTTGTAGGCCAAGCATTCCAAAGTTGCTAAAAATGAAAGTGCTAGTTGCCTGTGTGGTCTTACTTCATTATCCATATGCATAAGCTTTATGATTGTTTTATTATATAGTATTGTGTGTCCTATAGGACTGCAATCAGTTCTGCATCCACGCTGGAGAAGGCTTGATTACATAAGTCACTGCCTCACTTTTTGCAGCAATTAGAAAGCATGCAGGAAAAGAAACATGACTCAGTGGTTAAGCCTGTCAGGTGTTTTCCTGGGAGAACTCAGTTGTATTCTTGTCTGTGCCAAAGATTGCATGAATCCAAGACAAATAGTTTACAGGTAGTCACTTGGTGAGGTGCCTGCTTTTGGAAGCTTAATGGAGATACAGGGTCACAGCTGCTGCAACTGAGATCAGTGTGGGCTGTGCTTTAAACATGAAGTACTGCAATGGTCAAGCCATTCTGAAGAAGAAGAATCAGTTTTGCACAGACTCACTGGGTTAGCAGATCTGTGAATATTGTGTGAGGTCTATACACTATTGGAAATAGAGCACAGAGATTTTCATAAGCCTTTTTTTACACACATGATGTAAAACTAAGCTAATGTCTGTAAAACACTTAGGTGTTTAATGGTAAGACGCATAAAAGAATATATAAAGTCATAGAGTCATAGAATCATAGGGTTGGAAGGGACCTCTGGAGATCATCTAGTCCAACCCCCCTGCCAGAGCAGGGTCATCTTAGAGCAGGTTGCACAGGGACGCGTCCAGGCGGGTTTTGAATGTCTCCAGAGATGGAGACTCCACCACCTCTCTGGGCAGCTTGTTCCAGTGCTCTGCCACCCTCAAAGTAAAGAAGTTCCTCCTCATGCTGAGATGGAACTTCCTACACTCAAATTTGTACCCATTACCTCTTGTCCTGTTGCCGGGCACAGTATTTGGTTCTACCATGTACATCCACCACGAAGAAAAAGAGAAAGAGAAAGAGAAAGAGAAAGAGAAAGAGAAAGAGAAAGAGAAAGAGAAAGAGAAAGAGAAAGAGAAAGAGAAAGAGAAAGAGAAAGAGAAAGAGAAAGAGAAAGAGAAAGAGAAAGAGAAAGAGAAAAAGAATTCGGAGGGGGTGATTTGCTTGGTGTGTAAGATAAAGGAAAATGAAGGAATCTATTTAAAGTGATACCCCATGGAGTAATAAGGACTTAAAAATCCAAGGATCTCTACTAAGATTTCTCTGCTGTGCTTTTTATTTACACCAGCAGTGAAAGGTATTTTATTTGCCAGCTGAAGCTGAAGTAACAGACTTCTTCATTTCAGCAGGTCACCATGAGAGATCAGTTTATACAAGGCTTACTGTAAATCACAGCCTGATTTTACAAATTGGGCAGCTTTAATGTTTGTGCAGTGGATACCACAGCCTTGAAAGGATTTAAGCTGTTCTTTTTTGATAGTATAATTTAGTGTTCTGATATGAGACTCTCTGTTTTATGCTTATTTTAAAGTTACTCCAAGACACCTGGTGAAACAGTTTCCATTAGAGCTTACTTGAACCGTAAAAGGCAATATACACTAGGTGTAATAAAAAACCAACACTGCTCCTATTTTCATTCTTCATAACTTTCTTAAGTTATAACCTGTATAAATTATTTTTATTCATTTAAATAATTTCAAAAGGAAACTCAAAATACAACAGGAGGCAGTATGAAATGTGAGGATTTTTTAAAGTAATAATTATTTGCCTCTTCAGATAACTGTCTTGTACACAAAATGTAACAGTTTTAACAGGGCAGAATATACGTATCTTTATAGCATAAATCTCCCAGATTTACAGTAATGAGGTAGTGGACATGAGGTTATTGTGTCAATACTTGACTCAAACTGTACTAATAAAAAATAACTGCTTTCTCAAAAAAGATTTCAAGATATATAAGCATAAAGTTGGAAGCCTCCTCAGTTTATTCAGTAGGAGCAGACGACTAATGACATTGAATAATCACTTTCTTTTAATTTCAGACAAAAATTGTATGTGCTGAGTCCTAGAAGATTTCCTTATTTTTCTGCTGTGAAAACATTCCTATATTTCTGTTATATTTTACGTGGACATTCTAAGGACAGATTATATCTTGCACAAGGCTGTCTCTAGATTCCTTCAGTTTGACTTCAGGGATACAGCTTAGACTAAAACCTCAATTGCTAATCTTAGCAAGTAGATTGTTCCTTCTGGAATTTATGCCTCTCTTCCTTGTCTGCATCACAGCAGCCAACCTTTCTGCCAGGGGCTTAACCTAATGGTGAGGTTAGAATTAGAGGTAAAGTGAAAGTATGATTTCATGGTAGCAGCGAGCCTTCTCATGCCCATGTGAATACTGCATGCAGCTGACGACATTATCTTATTCTGTAGTAAAACAAGTAGTTATTTCCAGGGCTACCAATACAACCTCTACACTAAGCATTAAATATGCTTTGGTGAAATCTTGAATCCATCTGTGTATCTGCTTTAATGTCCACTAGCTACTCTATCTAACTTAAATATAGATGTCGAGACAACTAATTTATGTGAAACAGTTGTTCCAGACTCTACTGAAGACTAAATTTAACAATGGTTCCTTTTTTTGTTGCATGTGTGATCTGGGGCTTATTTGCAATAGTCGTCTCTAGAATGAATGTATGTTCTCTATGGATACAAGAGATGCAGACATCTAAAACTGGCTCAGTTTCCAAAAATCTAATGTATTCCTTTCAAAGATTGTGTTCTAAGCAACACATTTTCAAAGGAATATGTTTTAGAGTACTGTGGAGCTGTTTTCCTAAAACTACAAAGGAAGGGTATATATGAGGGCCAAGACAATTGGTAGTGGAAGAATTGAAAGCTAAGGTAGTGTGGTGACTTCAGGCTTTCTACAGTGCCAAGCAACAAATTGCCAGCGAACACACAGAGAAAGTGCATGAAGATGATAAGCATGCTTTCGTTTTTGTAACTTGTGAATATTTAGTTAGTGGCTTTCAAAAGATATCCAGAAGAATAAAAAAAGAATAAGATGGATTAACATTAAGTCAATGTCAGTGGCATTGTTTAGATGTTCAGTTTGACTTGAACCTTGATTTTTATTTAGAATTTCTTGTAGGATGTGGGTTTGATAGTTTGAAAGATTTAGAGAGGCTTTGTTTTGGCTGTAATAGTAATGTAAAATAGTCCAATAACCATTACTTATGTTATTTAAACATTTTACTTGATTTTCATTCCAGGATGAAAGTTCTGGAGCAACTAAAATTCATGCTGGGGGATTTCAGAGTTCCTATGAAATGCTCAGCTCTTCTAGGGGTGGGGATCTGGGGGAAAGACAGAGGAAAGCAAGAAGGATAAATGAGGCTCATATTTTATTTTCCTGTAACTTTTCCATTTTAAGAGGGTAATATTATACATCCAAGGAAGAATTTTTTTGAAGACTCATTCTCTCTCTCTGAGGAAAAAAAATCCTTGCAAAAGTATTTCTTTCTTTTCACATCTAGATCTTCTGATGCAGAGATATTGCCAAGTGCTAAAAAGTTTAAAAGTTATTAAGCTTCTGCAAAGTTGAGGACTTTCTGAATAGGAGGTACAGAGGACTGTACTCTCAAGGTCAAGCAGCCCCTTGAGGGTAGAAGTAGTCATTCCCCTCGATAGTAGTCACACTGTCATTAGCACCTTTCTCACAGTTTTTAACTCATTTTAGGATAGACTGGTGGATTAAGGCTGGTTAATAGATAAACTTGATCTCATTACAGTACCAAAAGGCAAGAAGCCAGCGGTAAAGTTGTGTTGAAGCTGTGGTGAAGCTTATCATTGTGATGATAAATATCATTATCATCTATCATGTATCAGTGAAATACTACAGAAGAGTGTGACACAATGAAATGTTTCTAAGCATGTCCCATATTAGGTCTTTGCAAATTTTAATTGATTTTCCCACCCATTCAGCTATGCAATAGTTTTTTTGTGCTCTAAGCACTTTAAGTGGGGACATATTTCAGTCAGCCTAATCTTAGGCACAGTTTTACAGAACATCCCTCCATGTTTGGCCACAAGTGCATTCTTTGCTGTTGATGATGTAGGTCTACACCATACTTGTATCTGTGTACTGCACTGCGGCTGAGGACAGTCCCCAGGAGCCAGACTCTGCTGCTCTGTGGAGGTGCCAGAGCAGGTCGTGCACGAATCCAGTGGATTGCCTTGGGTAGAAAATCTCCTGCCCGTTAGAACTACCAACTGTATGCAGCCCTTTGCATGACCAAAGCATGGCTACACGCTGGCAGTTGTGGGAGGACATTTGTCGCTCTGTTTGAAGTTATATTTCTGTAATATTGTAACAAGACTTTCGGGCAGTACTTTACCTTTGCACCCTAACACAGGTTTCCTCATAGTGATATCCAGCTACAATCATAAGTATACTTCATCATGATGCTTTGGAGTGGCTTGTGATCAGATTGAACTTTTTATGTTGATGTGAATTGTTGGCTTTCTTCCTTTCAGAATGCATGGCTTTTTTCTTACCTTCTATATCTTTTGGGGCTGCTGTGGGAAAATGCCAAAAGTTTTGCTTCAATGCCATGTTCAAGGCTGCAACTGATATACAATACTGTATCTGCCGCATCATTTGCCCAGAATAACTTCATTTTGTTTTAGGAAGCCTGTCCTTGGTTCTGACCCTGGCCATTTCCCTGCGTGTTCCGCCTTCTACTGTGAGCTAATTACATCCTCTATATGCAATCAGGCCTTTAACTCACCAATTTGCAGTGTTGTTAAAGACACATGTAAGTACAAATTTTCTCTTTGGTGAAACATAACATCTATTCCCTTTTCTTTTTTTTTTCCTTCCCCCCCAGTATAACAACTAGAGTTAGAGTCTGAGTACTCCCACTTACAAGTGATTAGGTTCTATTTTTCTCCTTCCAGCCACCTTACTTTCATACAAGAAGGAAAGTAGTCTTTACTTTCAATCTCATCTCCTTTGCTGTGGTCAGCCCTTTAGAGAATCATTGATACATTTCTTTTTTTTTTTTTTTTTGCCTAAGAGTACATAGAAAGCTATCTTAGTACGAATTTCTGCTTGATGCCTTTCTGCTTTAAGTCATATGTTTCATTTTCTATTACAATTCTTTCTTATTGTGGGTCTCAGTAGATTCCTTTCTGCTATCTTACATGTTCTGGGCAACAAAAGTGCTCAGGGGACACATTAATTTTGAAAACAGTTTATACAGAAGTCACAATTTCAATTAGCTTTCTAACATGTAAGTACAGTGACGTAGGTATCTCTTCCAATCTCCTTGCAACACATGTGCTTACATTCTCTACAGGTCAGGCACTCACATGTTTCTTGTGAGGATCGAAGGCTCAGGTCAAGTAATAACAGAGCTGAAATGTCCAGGCACCTACAATTCGGAGAACGTGAACATAAAGTGGAAAGGAAGCTTCTCATAGTTTTTCTCAGATTTATCTGCTATGCTAAGTGTCCTGAAAAGAAATATTTACTGCACAGGTCCTGAGGTTGTATGTTACAAGTTTAAACTTTATTCTGTTGGCAATTAATTTGGCAGTAGATTGAAGCAGGCTAAGATTTAGGGTCTATTTAAATTACTGCTTAAAATGAAGTCAGGCAAGCACACTGAACACTGCCTTCTTCCCAGGCTGAAACGGAGTCTGAGGTCTGGACAAGGTCCAGCTGCCTCACATCATTCTGCTCTGGGAACCTGCATGACTGTTGTATCCCCTGCCCACAGGACACATCTCTAGATCCTCTTCTCCAGAATCTCTACATCCTCTTCACCACCTTCTGTTTCAGTCAGGGTGGATACAGCAAGAAACAGACTGAGGCAAGTCCTAGCATGTCTGGGAACAGAAGCTCCTAATGTTCTAGAGCTGGGACTCAAGCAGGGAGGAATTTTCTCTCCAGAAGAATTCAGGGCTCTTCAGCTGTGCTGTAGACCTTGTCTTCATGTTTGATACTCTCTTCTCTTTGTGCAGAGTGGAATTTGCATTTGGCTCTGGACAAATGAAATTGGCTGTAACTGTTGCAACTTAAAAAGGTCTTTTGCTCCTCACAAGTAAGTTAAGTAGGAAGTTTTATTGTTTCAGAGACATTCTCCTGCATGGATGAGTGTTCACTTCCCTCTTCTCTTTACACAGCTAAATTTATAGGACATGTGCTCCAAGACTCAGGGCTGTTCTGCGCTGGTTGTATTAGATGTTAGATTGTCCTGATTAAAACCCTTTGAGGAGGCTCTGCTGCCACAGGGAGAGAATCTAGCACTTTTATTGCCCATTCCTTGAAAATCTTTCTAGGAAATATAATGGGGGGTTTATAATTTTGAAGACAAATACAGAACACATATATGACAGAACAGTTGGATTGTTCTTTATCTTGCAAGATGAACTAACCATCATGTCTCAAGTACAAAATGTGCTCCAACAGAGTTTTTACATATTAGGAGGAGGATTTCAGGTTGTTTAGCCTAAAGAAAATTAAAGAAAACATAGTTTCCTTTGTAAGTAGTGATGGTAGAGGCATAGAAGCTGCAATGGATGGCTATAAACTTCAGAAGGGATAGGCAAGGAAGGAGAGGCAGTGGGGGAGCCCTGCATGTTAGGGAGTGTTTTGACTACCTAGAGCTTGATGAAAGGGTTGAGTGCTTATAAGTAAGAATCAAGGGAGAGACCAACAAGGCAGATATCGTAGTGATATGTCAGATAACAAGGCCAAGTGCCGAGTCCTGCACTTGGTTCACAGCAACCCCAAGCAGTGCTACAGGCTTGGGGAAGAGTGGCTGCAGAGCTGCCTGGCGGAAAAGGACCTGGGGGTGTTGGTCGACAGCTGGCTGAATATGAGCCAGCAGTGTGCCCAGGTGGCATCCTGGCCTGTATCAGGAACAGAGTGGTGAGCAGGACTGGGGAAGTGATTGTCCCCCTGTACTCAGCACTGGTGAGGCCCCAACTTGAGTACTTTGTCCAGTTTTGGGCCCCTCACTACAAGACATTGAGGTTCTGGAGCATGTCCAGAGATCAACAAAGCTGGTGAAGGGTCTGGAGAACAAGCCTTATGAGGAGCGGCTGAGGGAACTGGGGTTGTTTAGCCTGGAGAAAAGGAGACCTCGTTGCTCCCTACAACTACCTGAAAGGAGCTTGTGGCAAGGTGGATGTCAGTCTCTTCTCCCAAGTTACAAGTGATAGGACAAGAGGAAACAGCCTCAAGTTGCACCAGGAGGGGTTTAGATTGGATGTTGGGAAGTTTCTTCCCTGAAAGAGTTGTCAAGCACTGGAACTGGCTGCCCAGGGAAGTGGTTGAAGCACCATCCCTGGAGGTATTTAAAAGATTTGTAGATGTGGTGCTTAGGAACATGGTTTAATGGTGGACTTGGCAGTGTTAGGTCTGCAGTTAAACTTGGTCTTAAAGGTCTTTTCCAACCTAAATGATTCTATCAATATATCAGCCTATACTCCAACTCAGGTGTGCTTTCTTAGGACTGTGTATTCTGATATTTAGCATCAGACTGGATTCAAACAAGACTAACTCATTGAAAGGCTGGATATTTTCTTTCTTAGAGAGCAATTCAAAAGTATTCTCACTACACCTTGATTTTAGCATGTAATGTGTCATATTTGCCATCAATGGGGCTCTACGTCAGAGAGAGGGATTATATATACATAAATACTTATTGCTGTAGGGAGTCCTGGTAGAAATGGAGTTTTATAGTGATTGCTCCTAAGCGTTCAGGGCATAAGGGCACCTGGTAAATCCTTGAGATATTTGTGGCAGGGAAGACTAAATATAACAGCTGCTGTGTAGAGGATGAAAATGAATATATGCCACAGCTTACACCTCTAGGAAGTAAATAATTCACATGAGTGAAAGCAATGAATCAAGAAGATTAGTATGAAAAACAATTAGTATATCATTATAAGCAGGAAATTTAATTTCATCAGTATGTTTTACACTTTTTGACTATGCTATGGATATACTATCAAGTACTTGTCCAGACTTGTAAGGCCAGATTTTGAATTTTGTGATCATTTTAATACTACAGCTTCCTAAATTGCCTTTCAAAGAGATGCAGTTTCTTCTTACATTTTGTAATGTTTCTCCCCTTCACTTCAAAGGATTTTCTTGATATTGAAAAGCATAAACTGTTTATTCTTGCTTGCTAAATTAAATTTTCATTTGGAGTGTCCACTTCAGCTGAAGGAACAAATTTTCTTGCCTGAACTATTTCTGAGAAAAAAGTCAGTGCATTGCAGTGGTTCTTCAACACTTCAATGAGTCTTTTGCAGTTTAGAAGAATAGATAAAACCTGGGTCTGCACATTCCTCTCCATTGGAGCTGTGTCCTGAACCCTCACTTCTTTTTCTTTTTTTTTTTTTTTTTATAGCAAGGATAGAGAGAAA
>VYZM01017512.1:86800-99923 GCA_013398915.1 Dromas ardeola
AGGCGTTTCCCTGACCCCCTCTTTTTTTTTTTTTTTTTTTTTTTTTTATAGCAAGGATAGCGAGGAATTCCACACCCCAGATGACACTCTTCCTCCTCTCAGTATGGCATCACTGTACCTCTCTCTCGCTCTCCCCAGGTATCACAAGTGCTGAGGGCAGCCTAGTAGTAGGTCTTTGACCTAGCACCACATCTGAGGGAAGTTTGCTCTGAGAATATAAAAGCACAAGCAGAGTATCTGCTATAAGAACCATCTCCTTTTTGGAGCCTCACTTGACATTAAGTTCACTGGCAAGGGACATGCAATTAACATTTCAAAATCTAGCTAAACATGTTTTGCTGGTTTCCTGTTCTAGGCTCAGCACAAGAGCTAACACTCTCTGAATTCAATCTAAATCAGAAAGACAAAAGACACAAGCACATTAACTCTGCTCACCCTCTCAAAGACCCATTCCTGGGGTCATCAGGTCACACCTTTAGTTCCCACTACCAGACTTCTCAGTGTAATATTGGTTACACTGTACGGCCTCCTCCAGAAGGAATCTCTGGCCATATTCAACAATTGTTGAGCAAGCTTATTTCCAAATTAACAAGCAGCCTGGCTTCTTACAACCTCCTAAAAGCTGTTTTCTAAATTCGGGCCCTATGACATATCAGAGTCTGATTGTCCAACCACCTAACAGAAATACTCTTCCATGTATCTTTCAGTGGGAGAAGCTAGTATTCACTCAGTTATCCTAAAAAGGTTCTTCGTTATTAAACAACATTTTTTATTCCACTCTACTATTAATTTGCCTAAAAGACGTATAGTTTTGCAGAAATCTAGTTTGTATTTTGTCTGTGTGATTATATTCTTTCAAGATGCCATCCTAAATTTATGAGAGCTGTCACTGATGATTAGCAACTGTTCTGCTTTGAGAAAGATTGGAATACACTGCAGACTAATTTTTTTATCATTTCCGTGGTTCTAAATCTAGACATCATTAAATTCAAAGCTGTCATTCCATGTATAGCTGAATTTAGCTCACTTAGTTTGAAAAACAGGCAAAATAAGGAAGATTTTTAAAGAAAGATACATAAACAAGATTAAATTTCATGTGCAATGTAGAAAAAAAAAATCTAAGTGTGAACACAGATACCTCTGAGGAGAAACTAATTAGCATTACACTTCTTAACTATTTTGACAGACTTAGAACAGGTTAGTTAAAGTTCATCACTCTGTGCCTGTCAATTCCTCCCTCCCTATAAAGTGTTTAAGTTCTAAGCCACATAGTTCAAAACAAAGTGAATATTTATTCATTTTCGTTTTACTCCTTTTGTTTAATATTACTCTTTCAACAGAAAAGGATGACAGAGGTTGAATTAGTTTGTTAATGTTCCTGAAATTGTGATGGCTGTGGTGCTGGGTGCCTGTCTTGTTCTAAATTTCAGCAAACTTCCAATTTTGTGCACTCAGTTAGTTTGGTTTCCTCTTACTATGTACCAAGAACAACATTTTAGCACAGTAGGTAAAACAATGACATTATTAACACAGACATTAATTTAGTTAAGCTCAGTTTGATATTCGAAATTTCAGTTGGAAACTGTATGCAATCAAAGTTCTACTTGTTTTCTGACAAAGAGTGAAGTTAGTCACAGCACTAGTTCTGGTCTTTGAGATATGGATGGATAACTTGCCAGGAAAATCATAAGCTTTTGGCATTTCACCATCTTTTAAATTTCATGTCACTGTTTTGAAAGTCCTCAAGGAGAAAAGTTTTTCCCATTGTGGAATGCACCTTCTAACTTCACTATTCTGAGCCTTTTGTTTGATTTTTTTTTTTTTTTTAATATCAAGGTTAGCTGTGTTCTACTACTACTGGCATATTTCTATGATGCTAATATATGTCTGCCTTTTTTACCAGGGATTAAGACTACATCTTAGAAGTTGTATTTGCTTATGAACTTTCCCAGTTTATATAGTTATATGCATATATGTACATTTATTACCCCTGTGGATCATTATAGCTAGAGTGCAAGTTTTCCATAAAATCTGGTAGATAGAGTGACTGCAATAAATACCTGATTTTGTTTATACATCTCGTACCATAATAAAATATAAAATGCATTTATGTCACAATTTGGAGTCTCTGGTCTGTTTCCATTTACAGGTTGGCTCTTCAAGCTTTTTTTCATTTATTTTTATAAATAAAGTCTATTCTGCAAGACAAGGTGCATGGAAAACATCTTTCGTCATGCCTACTAAAATTTAAGGAATTTAGGCCAAAACAAGGAACCTAGTAAAGAGAGATGCATTTCTAGCTAGGGCTGCACAGTCAGTGGTTTTTTCCCTTAGCAAACAGAACTGTCTTTGCTCAGTTAATCTTCCTGCAAACCAATGACATCTTTTTGGTCAGAAAAGCAATAGCCCTGTTGCAGGGCTGAAAGCTATTTTCGATACAAAGCAGTCTTCAGAAGAAAGGACACCTTGAGATTTGGTAGATACCAAAAACTACCTTGTGAACTTCGAGAACTTGGTTCCGAGTATAAGAAAACACATTTGACATCAGCAGAGACAGAAATCTCTGCTGAAGTAGGTGACAAATTCTCTTAAATATTGTGTAATAGAAGTTGCATCACAGAAAAAGGAGAGTTAAAAGAGGGTAGTGGTGATCAATTTACTTTTTCAAACTTTTACTTTTAAACTGTAGTTTCAATTTCTTTGTATTTAAACTATACAGGCCTACACAAGTGGAAATGATGTAGAACTTTAATTTACTCTCTTGAGGAACTGAAAATGGACCTCTTTCGTTATTAAATACTAACCAGAGAAGAATTTTAATTAATCTATCCATTAAAATCAAATAAGCAAGATATTAAATTAAGAAGTGTTTAAGAATTCAAAAGGATTTCAGAAAAGCAGTTTAACTGTCCATCCTTCTTTGATGCAAGAATTTGTGCTTGAGAATGTTGCACCCATTTAGGTAATTTTAATTTTTCTTTTCATTTTGCTAAACTGAAGAACTTCTATAAAACTGCATCAGTACTGGTATTTGTAAACTTGTTTGCAGTACTGCCAGTTTTAGCACCTCAATCCGATATTAAAATCACATTTAGAACTTCAAAATAACATATCTGGAGTAGACTATGTTATGAAATTAACACAAATCACTAAATACCTTCATTATTACATTGCTTATCTTTGAAAGACTAATATTAGTGCTTAGGATTCTGGATATTCATATGCATACAAATGGCTATTTTATGCCAAGACTTCCTCCATTGATAGTAAATAGTTGAATAGCATTTCTTTGAAGGACGCAAATGTTGACTATGAAAACAGTGCTATGTTATCAGCAAAGACAATATTACATTATTAATAAGACACAGGTGTGGGTTCCGTCTACAACACTACGTTCATAACAGTCCATCTTTAACTATGTCTGTCTTAAAGCATTGCAAAACTGTAGTGATACACACGGCATTAAGTTTCGGCATGTCCATGAATTCTGTCTGGGGGAACTTTTAAATACTGGACATCAACAGAGACAGCTATACCAGCAACTGATTTCAGAATGCTTCATATATGTAGATACTACAATGTGTGCTCATGCAGACGTATAAGATGTCAAGAAGGTGCAGGCCATGAAACTTTTCACAAAGAGTGCAGAACACAGAAAAGAAGTATCTTTCCAATCTTGGACATCCTATTAGAGATACTTCTTTAAATATTCAGTATAAGATTTTTCTAATGTTTTGTAAGGGTTGATTGAGTTTAAGGGCTGGATATATAATTTGCACATTTTGGAGGCTATAGTTTTGTTAGGGTTTTTTAGTTCACAGGTGTAGGAGGTGTAGAAAAGGGAAAAATAGCATTTTGTAATAGTTAATACAAATTAACTAAGCCAGGCATGCTTGGTCATACATTAAGTACTCCAGGTAGAGTTTCATTAGAGCAGAGTAAAGAGGGAGAAACACCTCCCTTGACCTGCTGGCCATGCTTCTTTTGACACAGCCCAGGATATGGGCTGCAAGAGGGCAATGCCAGCTCATGTTGAGCTTCTCATCAGCCAACATGTCCAAGTCCGTCTCCACAGGGCTGCTCTCCATCCATTCTCCACTCAGCCTGTACTTCTGCATGGGATTGCCCCGACCCATGTGCGGAACCCTGCACTTGGTCTTGTTGAACTCCTTGAGGCTGGCATGGACCCACCTCTCAAACCTGTCCATGACCCCCTGGATGGCATCCCTTCCCTCCAGTGTGTCAGCTGCACAACACAGCTTGGTGTCATTAGCAAATTTGCTGAGGATGCACTCAATCCCCCTGTCCATGTTGCCGACAAAGATGTTAAACAGCACTGGTCCCAGTACTGACCCCTGAGGAATGCCACTCCTTACTGGTCTCCACTTGGACACGAAGCCGTTGTTGACCACAACTCTTTGAGTGTGATAATCCAGCCAATTCCTTATCCACTGAGTAGTCCATCCACCAAATCCATATCTCTCCAATTGAGAGACAAAGATGTTGTGCGGGACAGGATCAAACGCTTTGCACAAGTCCAGGAAGGTGATGTCAGTTGCTCTTCCCTTATCCACCAACACTATAATGCTGTTATAGGCCACCAAATTTTTCAGGCATGATTTGCCTTTAGTGAAGCCATGATGGCTGCCACTAATCACCTCCTCCTTTTCCCATGTGCCTTAGTATATTTCCCAGGAGGATCTCCTCCATGATCTTGCTGGGTACAGAGGTGAGGCTGACCAGCCTGTAGTTCCCTGGGTCTCCCTTAGCAGCTTCATCTGCCAGTTCCCTCAGGACCCACGGATGCAGCTCATCAGGTCCCGTGCACTTGTGTACCTTCAGATTCCTTATATGGCATCATACTTGATCTTCAACTACAGTGGGCAGTTCTTCATTATCCCAGTCCCTGCCTTGGCCTTCTGTGACTTGGGTGGTGTGGTTAGAGCCCTTGCCAGTGAATGCCAGTGAAGACTGAAGAAAAAAAGTCATTGAGCATTTCAGCCTTCTCCATATCCTGGGTGACCAGCTCTCCTGTTTCCCTCTGGAGAGGGCCCACACTTTTTCTAGTCTTCCTTTTATCACTGACATAAAAGTTTTTCTTGTTGCCCCTGATGTCCCTGGCCAGATTTAATTCTATCTGGACTTTAGCTTTCCTAACCTGATCCCTGTCTGCTCAGACAATTTCTCTGTATTCCTCCCAGGCTACCTGTTTTTTCTTCCACTTCCTTTTTGAGTTTGAGTTTTTCCAGGAGCACCTTGTTCATCCATGCAGGCCTCCTGGCTTTTTTGCCAGACTTCCTCTTGGTTGGGATGCATCGCTCCTGAGCTTGGAGGAGGTGATCCTTGAACATTAACCAGCCTTCTTGAGCGTCTCTTCCCTCCAGGGTTTTATCCCATGGTACCCTACCAAGTAGATCCCTGAAGAGGCCAAAGTCTTCTCTCCTGAAGTCCAGGGTAGCGAGTTTACTGCGCACACTCCTCACTGCCCTAAGGATCTTGAACTCAAGAACTTGAACTCCAGTTATGTAATTTTTTATATATATATTTACTTCCCCCTCTGGACAGTCACCATAACCTACCAGAATGCATTTAGAGTTTGAACTTACTGTGTTCTTAACACGTGTTTAAGCCATACATGTGATATGAATTCCAGATGGTTTAATAAGAACAACCCATCAGGCCAAACTTTTCTTTTGTTATAAAATATACACCTTTGAAATGAGAATTTACCAATTTCTATGGAATGGTGCAATAAATTTTATTTGGATTAAGAACAGCACCTGAATCATCTACTGAATTACATCTGAGTCAAGGTAAGAGAGTTTCTCACAAAAAAAATCATCAATTGCTGTTTTCTTTCAGACTGATTACTCAGTACAAAAACATGTACCATTCCAGATCATTTCCAAACCACCCAAGTATCAATACATAGTACAGGTATGTGAAGAAATTATAAACTTGGATATAGATTAGCCAAAAAACAAAGAAGCTTTGTCTATTAGCTCAGCTCTCTTCACAATCTGTGGACATGCAAGTGCACACATGTAAAGTCACCACTGCCTGCTACAGCCCTTGCCATCAGTAAGTACAATTAGAAAAGTAAGGAATATTTCCTTAAAATTAAACAAGTGCAGGTAATGAAAGATGCTGTGATAGCATGAGTACTAACATCCATGTTTTAAATACAGTGTAGGTACTCTGAAATCCATAGCTCTGACAAATATACTTCCTTCCCAGCACACTCATACTGATTTGTTGAAATAAATTACAGACAATTTGTGTACAGCTCTTGCCTCTATAAATTATTCATCTGTTACAGTAAACAATTTGTTTTGAGCCCCTTCATTATAAGGGGAATATATTTTTCTGCTCCTTATCGTCATCCCTGGAAACAGATAATAAGGTGAACTATATGGCCCATGTTCTTATTGTCAAGATGTTTAAGTCCCAGACACAATCCTTGCATCTCATAACACCCTGGAGAAGTACTCTGCAGCCCCTAGGATAGTGAGAAGAATTAATTTACTTTGTGAGAATTGTTTCTGTTCAGAATATTTCTACAGCATTAAACACAAAGTTAGACTCTTTAAATACCTGACCTTACCGGGTCAGTCCTCCCATTTCTGAAACCAGACCACACTGTGGGAGGAGCTGCTTTACAATGGGAAAGAAGCTGCCTCCATTGCAGAAATACCTTCATTACTGCATCAGGCAGCAAGAAGCAGTCGGGACCTTCATTTTTCTGCCCTAAGGTGTACCAGGTACCAAGTTCAAAGATGCTCTCCTAGTTGGGCACTGCAGCTCTGTGCTGCCTTTTTTACAAGGGGACTGCAAAATGAAGCAGTCTCACAGACTGAACCAATTCTCTTGAGAAACTTTGTTTCACGGCATGGGTGCTCAAAGAACCTACAATAGGTGACCGCTAGTCTGGATGCACGGTCTTATACGTATCTTGCAAAATGTAGGAGTTCCCTCTCCCTGTTAGCTTGCATTTTTTGGAGTGGGGCTGTAGCACGAACTAAGCTCATCCACACAGATAAGTCCCTCAAAGAAGCTATGCTAAAAGTGCATCCTTCAACGTGTTCTAACTTTATGTTGGCACTAAAAGTACAAGCCTCATTAATGTCAGGCATCTTTTGTCAGAAGTGCAAAACTGTCACAAACGTTCCTCAGTAAACTCCTACTGCCCCTGCTAAGTAGGTGTAAATTGAGGCTCATATAGCAGCAAGAACTGCTGCATAAGTATTTCTATTGCTGACAGCACTGCATGCAAGTCTCTGGAAATTATCATTGAGGGAAGCCTTGCTACAGATATTTTTTTTGTCCACAAGCACAGTTGCCAACAGCACCATATCACCCTTCCTTTCCTGGTAGATGTGTATCATTTTAAAACATACAAAGCTGTGAATGTGGTTCTGTTGAAAGATCAGGGAGAAAGGCTATGTTTTGTACTCTTCCCACCAAATTATGTATTCCAGTACAGATGGACACATGGTAGACAACAGCAATTGTAAAGTGACAATTTCTGTACAGAGTAGGCCTTCGATTTATCAGGCTTGATAATTCAGTTATTTTGAAGCTTAGCAGTATTATCACATGAAGGTGGAAAAGGTCAGAAAAACAATCACAAATACCGAGTGCATGCCAAACTTCCGGAATAATTCTTATATCCAAAAATTCACATTAAAAATTAATACATATGCAAAATAATGAACAACTAAAAAAATAATGCTTGACTCGTACAATCAAATACCTGCAGAAAAAAAAAAAAATCTACAAATACATATGCTGGCATTCAAAAAGAATGGAATACTGAGGCACAGAATAAGTTTGATGTTTCCTGCCTTTCTTTTGTGTGCGTAACAAGAATATGTAAACTGACTGGTTTTGGATTTGTTAGCTTCTCTCTTAAAAGTCTGTTTTAATACTCAAGATTATCTGCTCCAAGAAAGGAAGAAAAGAACTAATGTTAGAAGACGAAAGTACAGTGGCTGGAATATTACCAGATCTATCCATCAATTCACCCTAAGTCCTTATGAGACTGAATCTGTCACCCAGTTTTTTGAATTTATTTAGTTTGGGAGCACCCCATCATAAAGTAAATGTAATGTAACATTAGCCACATTGCAAAGAATTGAAGTAGAGTCCTTATTTCTTCTTCAGGTGAAATCTCTACAAAGGTATTTAGGAGAGGATTTCCCCCACCTTCCGATCTTCCTCTCCCCATATTAATTCTTTGTCTTCACCTGTAGCTATAAGAAACACATAAAACAAGGAAAAGATAGAGGAATATGTAAAGTAAGTGAAGATAACAGATACATGAATCTCTCAGGTACTCCATAGGTCCTTATCACTATGCTGAACTTGTATTTGCAGGAACTCCAGCTTCATAGAAACAGCACCTCTTCTGTCAAAACATGTCTGGTACATACAGCTGAAAAAAAGACTCTTAGTTTTCAGAGAGCAATGAGAAACAGCTGCAAAAGGAAGAGCAAAAAAAAAAAAATAAATTCAATTTTGCCATTAACAATAAGTCACACTTTTAGGATACATTATATCTGAAGGCAGATATGTAAGCCAGCAGATGAGCTCACAGGGACAGCACAACACGTCTCTGCAAAGCTCACTCATTAGGTTAGATATTCGCAAGCCCAGCTAAACCAAATTACAAATCAGAAACTTTCATGAGTTAACTGAGAGGGTGGTCAGGCAACCTTTTATAGTAGTAGAGAAGACTGAAACTACAGGAGGTTCCAAGGGTCACTGCCTTTTTCATTTTGATACAGAAGGAGCTCAGGTTCAGAAGACTGCATTGCAGAGGTCTGGATCATTCAGAAATCCTTTAAGAAAGTTGGCCAAGCCTAAGCCTCTGGGCTGTTCCCTGAATTAACACCTGATGTGCTTTCATAGTTGTGATTTTGCAACTCAGATGGCTTTTTGTCTCTTCTCACGGGATAACACTACTCCCTCAAACTCACACTGGTTGTCACACTTCCCATCCCTTAGACCATCTGCCACTACCCACATATCAGCCAAACAGCCGCTCTTAGGCGTCTCCTTCCCCATCTGGCTCTTCTTACAGCCAACAGATCACCTGTAATTACTTCTTAGACCAAAGCTAGCTACAATGCTTGATGGACAAGAAGACCTAACAGAAGTTACTTTGTTTACCTACAGACTTTGCCTTGCTTAAAAAACAAACCTGCTGAAGAGCCATAGAGGTCCAAGTCTCTGTAGAACCCCCTCCAACTACATAACCCCTTCCAGGCATGCATGGCCAACCTGTATTTACACAACACATAGAAGGAAGTGCCAAAAGAAAACACACAGAGACACAAAGGCATGGTATTTCTCTCTGAGGAGTAGCTCTCCTCTCTATATACTACATTAAACTCACAGACCAGGACACTCTTCTTTTCCTGATTCAAAGCCAGGTTGAATTGCCTCAGAAATGAGTAAATACACATTGCATAATACAAGCCTTCCAATCCATTGCATAATACAAGGCCTGGCTCCTTTGTTACAAGTGCTGGAAATGTGAATAAGGTAAAGGAAGAAGGTAGCTACACAAGAGAAAGGAGCTCATGGGCAAAATGCTTTTAATGCTGCCTCAGAGGGCTGGTGACAGGGTTTCTATTATGACTCTCAACCAGACTTTTCACAACTGGTCAAAGGGCATATTTCTAATTCCCTGCCACTGAGACTGAGTTTCAGTTTGATGAAATGCTAAATACTCACCCCTATACCTGAGGTGAGTGGGAGATAGATAAGCTTTAAAAGCAAGGAATGGGATAAAATGCAGAGTGCTCTAGAAATGGATAAATTCATGGTCTAGAAGCACCCTAAAGCCATATACAAAGAGGCAAGGCAACAGCTTGCAGCATGCGAATAACTTCACATAGGGTGTCCATGAACCTGTTTTTTCCGTGCAGTAGACATAAGCAGCTTATTTTCCAGTAAAAGAAAAAGAAATTATCTTAACATCTGCCTGATAAGCACAACTGGACAGTTACTATGCAAGAAAAAAAAATTTAAAAAATCACACTCGGGCTAAATCTAATATAATTAGTTCAGTGCCTGTGCAGTACAACAGTGATTAGCGCAGAGAAGTACACACAAAATTAAGCCTCACATATCTACATGTTCAAATACTGTGATTGAAATAAGGCCTGAGCTACACTGTAAACAACAACAAAATGTGCCTGTTGGTCTTCTAAATACACTTTACTGCGCCCTGAGCAAAATGGAGAAGATATAGAAACAGACATAGCTAGAAATCTCAAAAGAGTTTAGCAAATTAGGGTTCTACAGACAACCTTAATTCTAATATTCCTTAATGCTTAACTTAGACCTTAGGCTTTTTTCCAACTAGGTTTATGCCAGATTTCCAGCCTTTGTGGTAAGCAAACTAAAGGAGGAAAGGTTCACCACATTTTCATATGAAGTACCAGATACTACTGGAAGAGACAGGATAAACTAGAGCCGAGGATGACCCTCTGCAGGTAGGGGTCTCACTGGTAGTGCACTATCCCACAAGACCCACACCAGACCACAGTAACAGGGTCTATCCATACTCCTAGATATGACAAAGTAACAAGCCAGCTAGTGCCAGGGTCTGGGGAACCAGACCTGGAACTGGAGAGAACCAGAGAGAACCAGAGACCAGAACTGGAGAGAGACCACCTACCACGCACATCCGAGGTTCACTAAGAAGTCAGAGATGAAGACCACGCTGTAACACAGAACCAACATGCATTGAAGAGACCTTAATACAGGTTCAAGGCCCAGATAGGAGACAAAACTTCGTACTACATAGGTTTGGAGTCTATCCAGAAAACCCAGTCAGTGATACAGGCCTGAATCCAAACAAATCTCAGACAAGATCTGGCTACCTTGGCCTGAGTTCAAATGGACTCATGGGCAGGATGGGGGGCAGGTAAGGCCATTAGGGCAATTAAGGCTAATTAGTGCACTCAGGACCCTGGCACCACACCCAGCAGGGACCATGAGCAGGGTCGGAATCTTCTAAACCAGCTCTTTTCTTGCCAACAAAGAGTTCATTGATTCAAAAATAGACAAGCTTTTCATCCTGAGTTAAATGTGCAGTTCTAGTTATGGTCAGCGCAGCTCCAACACATGCATATGAAAATTGCACTAGTAAGCAAATAATAACATGGCCAAATCAGGTTGGGTTTTTATCACAGTGGCAAGGGGCACATCCTTGATTCTGGTCTCCTGCTGGGTGATTTGCCTACCTTTTTAGCCTGCTGACTTGTGAAAACACAGCAAATGCTGTGGCTGCTCTACAGCTATGTGCATGCTGGCTGGCAGTTAACAGAGTTAATAGTCAGCTCCTCTGCTTCCCTCTTAGATGAAACAGTAACTTAATTTTTCTCCCCTACACAGTTGATATTTTTTACAAAATCTGTGATTATTTGATATTCTTGAAACCTATGAAATCAGCACTTGGAGACAAAAGAAGTAGGGACTAATATGATAGCATGATTGAACAGGTCTTGTTTCCTTACAAACCAAGTAAAAATACATCAGCCATGAAGCAGGCAGCCAACACAGAAAATTTCAGACTAAACACTTCAGCTAGTCAATGGCCTAAGGAATTAGAATTTATGCTATTAAGGAAAATATTATGCAACATCTCTTCTCCCTTATCTTATCATCTTACACTAGTATTTCCCTAAAATAATTTAAATCAAATAATTATATAAGAAAACTATCACAAGTATGGATAAACTATGAGATCAATACACTGTAATTAGATCAATTGCACTATAAACTGTAACCAGTAATGTAGTATCAAAAAATATCAACCACTACTAAAATAAAAGTGTGTGATGAAAAGCAGCCCTTATGTTGGGACCCCGTTTTACACCAAGTGGATGACAGATATAATAGCAAATATAGTTATTAGTGATTCTAAATGAAGAAATATCAGCCAGAAAATAATAGGTTTTTCCTAGTTTTGTGTCTCCATTTTGAAGACGATTCTCCTTGATCTTTAATATGACTGCTGTACTTTTTAGATTTTTTTCATTTTTCAGATTTACATCCACAATGACTTCCTTTATGCATCTACAGCAAAGAAACGGTGCAAAAGACCTCTTTAAGTTATGTTGTGAGACCAGACCTCTTTAATTTATGCTGTATGAGGGAGTAAATGCACAAGCTTCATGTAGTACTAAAATATTGTCACCTAATAGTGATGTCAAAATTTGAGTCTGTAAAGACCTTACAGTATTTTCTGCACGTTGAACAATGTATGTCTGCCCACAAACAGGCAGTACTATATTATATATGAAAAGCAGCAAAGCTTCTTAAAGTAGTCTTGGAAATGTGATTTACACTACAACAAGCTGTAGAAAAGTATTTATTTCTTCTCTGCACTCTCAGCTATCCAACTGGTTTCACTCTACTACTTATTTTACATATACTATTCTTACTGTTTTAATCTTTGCAAAATTCCCCTGGGATCTTATTCTGAAAAGACCATATTGACAGAAACCACAGTGAGGAATTCTCACAGCATTCGCTAAAATACACTAAAGCGTTCTCAGAAAATAGCTGCCAAAAGAGTGTGGTTTCTCAAATACGTCGATGCCATAATTTATTAAACCAAAGAAAAATGTGGGTTATTTATTGAGTGCCAATATAACCAGTCAGTTAACTGAATACTGCAAACTGTTGAATCATCTCAGGTATCAGTGAAATCAAAGTGTGCTCAGTACTTCCAAGTCGATGTCTGACCTCCTTCAGAATAGAATCATCATTTCACAGAATCACAAAACCACAGAATGGTTGAGGTTGGAAGGGACCTCTGCAGATCACCCCATCCAACCCCCTCTTGCTCAAGCAAGAGCCCAGGACCGTGTCCAGATGGCTCTTGAATATCTCCAAGGAGGAAGACTCTACAACATCTCTGGGAAACCATCAGTGTTTTCTGATGTTCAGACAGCATCTCCTGTGTTTCAGTTTGTGCCTATTGTCTCTTTTCTTGTCACTGGGCACCACTGAAAAGAGCCTGGCTCTCAACTCTTTGCCCCCTCCCTTCAGATATTTATCTACATTGATGAGATCCCCCCCTAAGCCTTGCCTTCTCCAGGCTGAA
>VYZM01017513.1:8114-19774 GCA_013398915.1 Dromas ardeola
AAGATGAGCTTCCCAGTGAATTTCTCTAAATTTGTCGATTGCTATAGAAAGACTCTTGGAGAGGAAGCTGGACATTTGAACATTATCCCCATGTCCCCAGAGAGGAAGACAGAGTGACTGTTTGTCAGGAGTATTAGATAAGTATAATGATGCTGAAATTGAACATAAATACCGATACTCGTCTCTGCCTTGTGCAATTTCACCGGGTATATGAGGAGTCAACGCAGTTTCCAAAAAATATTGGAAAGCCTGGACAACCTGCCCTTTTGTTTTAAAAACAGGTTCCTGCGAAAGCATGAACTGCCAAACTGCTTTTACAAGCTAGGTACTTCCTGCTTATTTTGGTACAAAAACATTTCTACTACTATCAATTTGCATCTTCTACCATTAACGTGCACCCCTTCTGCAAAGTGAACTTTGTCTGAAAAGAACAGATAAAAGTGATAAAACACAACCCACCCTTATAAGCAAACACCAGCACCTGTTAAGGAATGGGTTTGAAACTTCTCAGCACAACAGCTTGAAGGAGCAGTGCCCACGTGGAGGCCCTTGAATGCTCACAAAAACTAACACAGTGAACTAGTCACAGTTAACTATGGTAATTAGACTTGGAAAAATTAGATGCAGGCAGGGTGGCCTGAGGAGAGGCAGGGAGAGGTCTCAGAGCCGAGTATTGCCACTGCCATCTAGAGGCCTTCAAGACAGATGTTTCCTTCTGTCCCTAGTCTCCTCCTCACCCCAAATCTGGTTTCAAATGTAAGAAAATGAGCTGGAAGACACATAGGTTTTTAGAAAATGTAACTTCACAAAAGTCACATTCGGCATCTGGAAATCCTGTGCTCACAGTTGTTGCAAGTATCCCCTAAAAGCACTCCAGCCAGTTCAGAAGAAGGGTATCAAAGAATTTTTCTACTTTACAGCATTTTTTTTCTTTTCAATATTTTATCTCACACAAAGCAAGTGTTTTTCCTCTAAAAATGAGGCCCTTGTGAATAAAGAATGGAAATGTTCACATTAAGCACTTTTTCTTTTATTAGGCACAACGTAAAATGGGTGCATTGTCAGAATCTGGAATGTTCAATTTCGCAGAAATAGTGCCCCTTTCAAACTAATCACCAGGATCTATGATAACTACCCTCTGTAATTAAACAGCTCTATACCTTTCCCTTCACAGAATGAAATATAGTGGGGGCATCATAGAAGATACTACAAAATAAAATGCAAAACTCATTGCACATGTAGAATGTATTATATAACTAAGCATAAAGTTACTGACATTGATAGATCCCAGTGGCAAGTCATACAACCTCAAAAATAAACAAACAAAGCACCATTAGAAAACAAAAGCACTTCTTGTTATTCAAGCAAAGTTTTACCAAAGCAAGTTCTACGCCAGAAAGAGACCAAAGGAAATTAAGTAGTTAAAAAAAAACACCCTCCCAAATAAGCTTATTAAGTGTTTGTTTAATAATGTGTATATATACATGAGTGTAAAACAGTTCCAAAGGAAAATTTGAAGGGTTGGAAAATAATTTCTTAGAAGTCACAAGGATGCAAACATAACTCAGAAATACATAAATATCTAAAAGATTGCGTGGTACTTGGCAGGTGATTATACACAGAGATGCTTAAGCTGGCTCAGCCTCCAGAGGCTGGCAAGAAGCCCCAGCACAGGATTTATTTGGGCCGAGTGACCCTACCTTACAGCTATACCATTATCTAGTGCAAGTGAAGTGCCACTAAAATTACTCTGCACGTGGTATCCAAGCCATCCATGTGCATCTTTTACATCGTGCTAAGGAAATGCAAGCTTCGGAAAAGGGAGACACCCTCCAATGACAGAGCACAACCAGAAAATATTAGCAAGTTAAGGGAGAGATTTCCAGTTTTTGATTTAACATTGCCCACACTGGCTCTAACACACCATCTCTCAGACCTTCGAGAATAGAGAGTTCTTCTCAGGAAAAGAAAAAATGCTGGCAGTTTTTGTAAGAGACTTGAACAACTTGCTTATCTCCCTGAACCCTGCAGTAGGCCTTAACATTCACCACTTCCATATGCTCAATCCAGAAGACATACTTAAACTTTTAAAATACAATGCCAACTCGCCTCTGGATTTTACTAGACACTGAAAGCATGGTGACAGCCAGAACACAAACAGTTGAATGAGAAGACTCTGAAACGAATGAGGCAGTTCAAATCTTAGACCTATTTTTCACGCTCTAGGCTAATCCAGACAGACACCTTTGTATTTATTCGTCAACCTCAAAATGGTTTTTAAGATCTCTGTAAATTTTTACAGCTTGAGGCTTGGGTCATGAGCAGTAGCGAACACCACCACGCTGTTTGCCCAACCTCTTGGAAGCAGGCAAGTTTATGTACATTTAAACCAGAGGGTTCTGTT
Source organism: Dromas ardeola (assembly GCA_013398915.1). Lineage (NCBI taxonomy): Eukaryota > Metazoa > Chordata > Aves > Charadriiformes > Dromadidae > Dromas > Dromas ardeola. Next base: position 10,519 of record VYZM01017513.1, read on the forward strand.
CAGTTATCACTGAACACTGTCACAGTTCTTTTTGAGCGACAGAGCGCTAGGACTAAAGAAACTCCCAGAAAACTTCCTGTTAGAAGCAAACTTCCAGTAGGGCAGTGCTGAGCCCAACTTCGCTTTCGTTAATCCCAGTTCCGGCATTTCTGTCATAACAAACAAATAGAAACTGGATGCCAATGCTCCTACAAATATAGCACTTGTCGTGTACGTGCTGCTTTAAAACAGACCACATTACAAGGTTACATGAGAAAGGAAAGCAAACCTTCAGAGCTGCAGTCAGACAGGTTGTCAGTAAGAGAGTCAGACAGAGGCTCAACAGGACCAATCAGTTCAGACCCATCATGTACCTCTCCACCCTGAAAAGAAAGAGGGAAAGGAATTATTTATCTGCTGCGCTCCACGGAAAGTCTCATCATATAGCAGTGATAGTCAAAATTAAATTTCCTAATCAGTGAATCCTCCATTACTTTAGAGCTAATGCATTTAATTAAACTACATAAGCCTGCAAAATTAAACAAGGGCTTTTGGTAAGGCCATGTTTGGTTGCCACAAACTGTCTGGGTATCTAAACAGTTAGCCTACTGCAGCTTCTGTGGCGAGTAACGAATCCTGAACCATACAGGCTGCAGCAGGTCCTGCCTGCAAACCCCAGGGTTTAACAGGGAGAGAACAGTGATGCTTCTGCTCTCTTGTGGTACGCACAGTCTGTACCCTTCCGTGGTGTTCCCAAGCTCAGCAGATCCCTTGCGCAGGAGCATTTGCTCATCAGAATAATGTCCCACCAATGACCCACTATCTTAAGTTCAGTTGTGGTCGAGACTGGACAAACAGGGAAGATAAGGCCAGGGCCAGCATATAAGGACTTTATTCCCTCCCAAGCTTGGAAGAAATCAGAGGTAAGTGAAGTAACAACAGGAACAATTAATTGCCCGAGTGAAGGCACGAACACCTAAATGCTTTGTTTGATTTTTTTTAATTTCTGCTTTGCATGTCAGGTGTACACTTTCCAGGCAACTATACTAGAAACTGCACCGTTTCCAAGGCAGCGTTACACATGGGATTGATAATCCATCTTGAACTAGCCCAGAGCATTTTCCCACTAGCCAGCCCATTTTTCTGGAGTCAATAGTACACAGATATACACAGCACTCCCTTCAGTTGTTTCTAAGACTTCATTGTCTAAGTCTATCTCTCCATGGCTATTTGCACAAAAATCTGAAAAGGAACAAGCCTGCCCGTGAGCAGAGCTGAAAGACACTGGCTGAGCTGGTGACTGATCAAAACCTAAGACTTTCTTACAGGAAAACATGACACAGTATCAGCTAACAAATGAGCCTAAATCATTACACCTGCATAACTCCCCTTGTGGACCTACGTGTTCTTATTAAAATTAATGCCTTTCTAGATTGATTCATTGTCTTACAAAGCCAGAAAAGGTCCATTGGAAGGCTAAAATTAATACTTTTGTTCAGCAAAGGAGAGGAAAAGAGTTCTGAACAAATACACAAAACCACAAACCAGAAATATTTCCCAACAACTGAAAAAGTGCAAATGCAAATAAACTGAGAAGTAAAATATTCTACCTCAGTCTCCCATTCACTGCTGCCACCAAAGCTTAAAGAAAATTATCTCAAGTATTTTAAAGGGCTCTGCAATAACTGCAACATAAAAACAAGTTAGGATTTTTGTGCTTTGCTGTAATTTTGCTTATACGCATATATCATTTAAATATACTTAACACATTCCTGAACTTGAGTCCCATTGCATCCAGATGAGCATTTCTTTAATTCCAGAGAGTTATTATCATGTCTACATGTAAATTTATGCTTATGTGTTTGTAGAATGTTCGACCAAGCTAACTAAGCTCCTGAAAATAAAGAGGTTTGAAGAAACTAATGAAAACAAACTGCTTCAGATGTAATAAAGAGGAAGTCTGGATCAACGTATTATCCTAAACTATGTTTTGCAGAGTGGTTCTCAACACTGCACCTACAGCACATTTGAGTAGTTATACGCCTGGATCTGTCGTCACGGACCTGAATCCGTAACAGGCCATAAGAAAACAAATCTAGACGGTCTTTCTTCTTTTGCTTTGAAACTATAAATACCTACATAAAATACAGAAACGTAACAATATTTTTATTACCTCCCTGCTGAACACCTGCATTTAACATCACAGGTTTTGCTCATCATTCAATAAACAAAAATTCCAAATCCCTTCGTCTGAAGTTCCTATAAAACTTTCCACCTTGTAGAGGTGTGGCATAGGTGTTTTTTTTTAAGCTACATTTCTTGAGTGAATGGAAAACTCCCAATCACTTCACAAAGCATGTCAGATCAGTCACTGTCACTCCACAGTTTATAAAGTAAAGCAGAATCAGCACTATACTTTATTCATATCAGTAAGATGCAAACACTTCTGCAAATACTAACAAACCTTAAAAAACTCTTCAAGCTGTTTGCTGTTATAGAGAGCAGGGATATTAGCAGAAAACTGCAACAGATCTTCAGCACATTGCCTTCTTTCTTCAATCACAGTTTCATCAAATCGCCCTGGAAGAGACACATGGATTGACAGTTTTAGAAATAACTACACATTTATTCTGCAATAATAACCACCGTGGGAAAAAAAAACAAAACAAAACAAAACAAAAACCAAAAAAACAAGACAAAAGCAACCTTCTGGAGACAATGCCCTGAGTCTATGAAAGTCATTCCGATGCTTCAGGAGAAGATCGCAAATCTTCGAACTTCCTATTCTCAATTGTCCCTAGTCCCATCTTCTGCAATCCGCTCAGATGATGAAAGCTGGCAGCTACGACAAGAATTCTTCGCCCTCTCATCGTAAGAATATGTGAGGCAACACTCTTTATTAGCCAAGAGACACTAACGGATGTCCAGTGTTATCTAACAATAAATGATACATGCACAATTTGACAATATGCCAGTCAGTGTCAGCCTTGATTATGGCCCAAATCCTGCAAGGAGCTGAGCGTTCTTCACCTATTCTCAAGAACAACGCACAATATGAGCGGATAGTAAACGAAGTATTGCTAAAAGCCCCCACATAGGTCATCAATTCCAAGGTGCCATTTATGGCGGAGACAGAGTGTAGGGGAGATGGTGAAGCCCTCCTACCAGGCACTGAAGCTTTCCTCTGAAGTAGCTCCATGCAGACAGAGTTTCATCTCCTCCTAGATTCAAGAGGTAAGCAGAGCTGGGAAGCAGCTCATTTACCAAAACGTATGATCCTTCACTTTTCCCTGCCCAGCACCCAAGGCATTTCAATTAGAAAAAACATAATTTAAAAAACAATCCCACAGTTCACCTGAGAGATTTGCTTTCTCAGGAGAAAGAACCCTTGGATTGCTACCTTAAATTCACATTCTTCACAATTGCACACAACTTATTTCAGCTTTTCATATCAACATGACTTTGTTGTTGAAATAGTTACAAGTTTACAAAAGGAAAAGGGCAGAGGTTAACAGTAATAATTGGAGGAGAATGGAACAGATATTGGAACAGCTATACAGAGGGGAAAAAAGGACTGGGAAGACAAGTTCAAGAAACAGTATTGCTATAACAGCATGACCAGAAAAATAAGAACCACCTGTGACAGCTCTGTGGCATTAACCTTTGAAGAGGACAAAAGAAACATTGAATACAGAAGCAGAATTCATTTATACTCAGAGCAAGCAAAAAAATAATCCCAGAAGAAAGTATCAAAGCGGGATTCTTTCCAGAAATTCTTCAAGTAAATAGCTCCTGCCCATGTGGTACCAGAAAAAAGAAAATAAAACTAGAAAGACACACACATACTCACAAGATCACAAACAAAGCTTTTGAGGGTTATTTTTCCATGAAAGGAAAGGAAAGAATTCATTGGGCTAATTTTCAGTTGGATCAGTTCTGTGACTTGTCCACCTTACCCTTTCAACTGTACAAACTTTAGCAGCCGTACAAAAGAGCAAGCAACAAGCTAGCAGAAAGACGGCAAAGGCAATGCTACCATGTTGAGTGGTAAAACTGAAATCAGGCTCGATTAAACTGCTCATCAAACTTCCTGTGTCTTCAGAGCAACACTCACTGGTGGTGCATTAGGGCTTTTGCTTCATTCCATGCAAAATAGGACATCATGAAAAACCAACTTCCCCCAGTAAAGCCCAGCAGCATAGGACAGTTAAATGAATCTACAAAATAACATGAACACTGTTATAACGAAACAAAAAAATCAATTGCAAGGAAGTAAACACCGAACAAGGCCAGAAACAGGTAACTTTCGCAAGCAAGTCATTCTTTAAGATATTTTTCCTGTTTTCCCAGGGATCTTTCTCTCCCTGACCTATTCCGTCATCAGACCCAATAAAAACTAATTTTCCCCATCCACACCTTCTCAATATTTCCACCAGACAGGACGTGTCGGGACCAGCAGAGCCAGGCTGACCAGCGCGTGTTCACCAATTGTCCAGGCAGCTGCAAACCCACAGGTACGAGCTGAGCCTGCCTGGCCCCTGGTAGCACCGCAACAGGCGCTCCCTTCTTACTCAGCTGCCGTTTCACAGACTTTGCAGAAATATGATTACATTTGCAACCACCTTCCCTCTCAAATTTAGCTGATACTAGCCGCATGAGTAAGAGGCTTGACCGTCTGACAGCACAATTACATAAGCCTTATTTTCTTAGGAAGCTGAGCTAAAATAAATAAATAAATAAAATACACGTTTGAGCAGAGCCATTGAAACATTAGTCACTGTCACATTTTCCAGCTCATCAGCATCAGTTACACTATCAGGACAACCACTTACAGAACCAGAGGACTTTGGGGGAAGGAAGAACATAATTCACTACTTGTTTGTTCACAGACTATCTGGGATCTTGCTGGCATTTTCATTCCCAGCCAACCCTGCCTAACTCCTTCCCTTTCTCCCTTTTTTCATACTTTCAAGCAATCTTGTATTGCTCAACACTTTCATTATCATCCTTCTCAATCAGATGTTCAAAGGGCCAGTCTGGCCCAAACCACGACAGAAACCCAGCTGACTCTTCAAATATTTCTATCAGGGAATCTTATTTCCACTACTCGTTGCATCTCAGACACATGGAAACTTCATCGCAGGGATTATGTCTTTCCAGGGTTGCAGGAAGCATCACCCACGATCTTAGCATATAACAAATGCATTAGCATAGTTCTGCTATTCCTCCAACAATGATCCATTCAAAATTTCATATATACATGGAAACCAAATGTAAATTTCTGTAAAGCGAATCCACAATTCCTTTTCTGGAGCAGATCTGAACAACGAAACAGGCAGCAAGGTTTGTGTTCATGTTTCAGTTAGTTTCTCACATGACTTCCAACTGTACATGACACCTAATTCTTAAACATGCTACTCCATTTGGTATTTTCAAATCTAAAAAGTATGGTTATCTGAGCTTTATAATGTGAATCATCTTTCTGACTCACTGCTAACAGGTTTTCAGTATCTGGGGTTTTTGGTTTCTCTGTGTCTAGAGGGAGAATATTTTTTACACTAGAGGGCATTTCTATAGTTGTTAGATACAAGAAATGCTGAGTACAGATTTACCAGATTTTGGTAAAATGCCATGTATAGCCAACATATGGGAATACTTAAAGTATCCAACAAAAAAAGTAGTTTGAAAATACTGAATAAATCATGTTGATGAATATTAGGGAAGAAGAGTAATCACTTCCCAGAAATAGGTATCGTAATTGCTGCACAACAATTCAGAGAAGCTTTAACAGCTAGATCTGTTAGGACACTTTAGACTCCCATGCTCAAAGTCATTATGTTTTCTCTACAAAATGGGTGGAAAGGGTTCAAGTGAGGTGCAGAAAAAGTGAAATGATTTCTTTTTCCCACCCATAACAAGTTTCATGCTTTGATGTGAGCAGCTTTATTGTAACAGCATAAAAATGCACACACTTGTACGTTACAATTATCAAAAGCTGTGGTGTAAAACATGCAATGCAGTTCAGCTCTGCAGATGTGGCAAGTCTTTGGTTGCATGAAACATGGAAGCACAGCATGCCCCATTCCTTTTTAAATACAACTCAGTTCTACACACCACCTCCTAAAACTCTAAATGCTGAACTTGAGATTCTGCGCTGGTTTAAATACTTGTGCTACAAGTATGCTCAACTGTCAGAACCACCAATGCTCATTTTGTAAAGTGTACTCTCTGCAAAATAATATGTATACATTATTGAATGCACTAATTAAAAAAAAAAAAAAATTAACAAGTTGCCAGCAACTACTGGCAATGCTACTTAGTAACTAGCTTAAAAGCTGCAACTAGTGGAAAGTCACCGCAGGGAAGAAACACTGCAGAAATGCCCCATTAAAGCCGCTTGAAAACAAAAGATGTTAATACAGATGGACCTTGCAGCTCACCATTAACTGAACGCGACTGAAAACGTTTGTCAAAAACTCAAAATCCACTAAAATTATATTTTTCCTGTAGTAGAAAAAATGCTAGGACTGATCTGAAGATAAATGCTTTAAGTTTAAATAAAATACACAGCAGCTGTTACGTGTAGAAGTGAGATGGAAGGACATGCAGTAAAATTTTATGCTTTAAATGGAAAAATAATTCTTAAATTGAAGAGTCAGACATTTCTGTTCCTTTCAGCCATGTAGCAATCATTTAAAATTTATTTTTATATTACTTTGTCTTTCCTGTATTCTTCTGTGGCTTAGCTTCATTCAAATGTAGTGGGGTTTATTTTTAATTTCAAAGGGCTTTTTGTAAATAACTACATTGAATATTTCTGTAGATTTCCTTCTCTTACAATGTACATGGCAGTCACTTTTGTTCATCAAATACAATAGAAGAAAGATGTCTTTCAGAAGGGGTTTCACTCAATTCTTCCATTGCTTACAGAGCTAGTGTAAAAACAGCTGATTTGCTTTTCTGGCAATTTAAAATTATTTAAAATATTAGAATCCCGTACTCTCTTCCCCCCTGATTTTTTTTTTTTTTTACCCCTCTTCCCTCCCCTGTGAATAGCTACTATAACTTCTACCTGAAATTACATTATGCTTTGCAAATATTAGCTTTTTAAATAACTTGTCCAGTAAGCACTCTACTCTGTAAATCTGATATAAAATCACGTCAGGATGAAATCAATAATACATTATCTATTTAACCATTACTGCAGAAGTTCTAACACAGCACTGAAACTTATCCATTTCCAACTTCATAAATAAGCAAAAATAAAAAGACATAAAAGTTGGATACCATTTAGCTGATGTGAGAGAAAATTTAAACTAGGAATTTACCCAGCTCTGCAAAGAGAAACATGAAATCTGCATCAGAGTTCAGCTTCCTTGCATCACACTTAGCTGATCCACACAACAAGGGGCTAAATCAGATGCTCCCACAAAGCTGTAGGAGCAGTTTGGACTTTGGTTATAAGCCACCTTCAACCTGTTCAAAGTTGTTTATGTTAATACATTCTTTAAAGCATCTCAGTGCCATGTCTACATGCAGTAGACATCAAAAATAAACAGTAAATAGCAAAAACTACAAGTCTGTGGCAGCAATTTGTCCTAAAACATCAAAAGGAAAATTTGTGCTTTCCAGGCTGTCTTGCCTCCAGGGGAGTTTCATACAGTTCTCCAGCACTGAAGGCAAAGGAGGGCCAGCAAATACTGCTACAGAACCATAACCTCAGGCAGTATTAAGAGTGCTGTCACACAAAGTGGTGGAAAAAAGGCTGACTAAACAACCTCAATTTTGGCACTTTCCAAACTGACAGGCTTGACTATCCCAAAGTAATAGTAAACGTCAAAAGAAACTCATGCCAAAAAGCATAATACACCAAAAAGCATAATTAAAAAAAATTTTTAAAAATCCACACAACACCAAAAAAAAACACAGAAAAAAAACAGGAAAAAATGCTAGGGTGCACAAAAACACAAAAAAAAGCTTATGTGCTAAACACATGCAAAGATGCTAAAGAAGTTTTTGCATGTTTTTCCCATGTGTAGCACATAGTCAACACATGCCAGAAACACCAAAAGCACACCAAATGCTAAGACATGCTAAAACCATGAAACAGGGAAAAACACATGTAAAAGCATGCAATAGATTTAGGTCAAAAAAAAAATGCTAAACAGACACTGGATGATAAAACAGGCTGATGTGCAACACCCAGGGAAAACATGGAAAAATATGCACTAGATGCATGCCCAACACCGCTAAAACTGTATACAAGACACCTGTAAGAAACAGCACTAGATGCATGCCAAAACACACCAAACAATGGCTGGATGCTAAAATGTGCACAACACACAAAAAAAAGTGCAAAGACATGCATGACAATAAACACAGAACACAGGCACAATGCATGGAAAATATGTGCAAATACACACAAAGGCATGCATGCCAAAAAACGCCAAACATACTGAACAGTAAAATCACTAAAACAACATGGGAGGGGGGAACCAACCACAAAAAAGCATGTGGTAGCAGGATGCAAAAAAAAAGAAAAAGCAGCCAAACATGCGGGGTGCAAAACCCACTTAAAAGCACATCATAGATGCAAACCAAAAAGATGCCATAAGTGTGCTGTATGTTTAAAAATGCACCAAAACATCTTAGAAACACTATGGCAATGGAAAACAACACTGCAGCAACACCTCAGCAATGAAAAAACATTCCAAATAAAGATGTAAAATCCTTGGCAAAGAAAAAGAGCACATGGGAGACGCATGCCAAAAAATACCAAACATGCTGGACACTCAAAACAACACTGCAGCAATGCCAAACATGCCATGGCAATGCCTTAGCAACCAAAACCCATACCAAAAAAACAGGCAAAATCTACACACCTACACCAGAAACCTTGCCAAAAAAAAAAAAAAAAAAAAAAAAAAAAAAAAAAAAAAAAAAAAAAAAAAAAAAAAAAGAGAGAGAGAGAGAAAGCACATTGTAGATGCATTCAAAAAAATGCCAAACAAACTGGACAGTAAATACCACGACGCACAGTGCATGCAAAACCCATAAACACNATCAAAAAAAGAGCACATGGTAGACTCATGCCAAAAAGAATGCCAAACGTGTTGGAAGCTTAAAAACACGTTAAAACACCCCATAATTGCACACGGTAGATGCATGCCAAAAACCCACCAAATACATGGACACAAAAAAAAAAACCCCCTGAATAACTCTTAAAAATCTGCTAAAAATCATGCAATATATGAAAAAAAAAAAAAAAAAAAAACAA
>VYZM01017513.1:20856-32567 GCA_013398915.1 Dromas ardeola
AAAAAAAAAAAAAAAAAAAACACAAAAAAAAAGAAAAACAAACAAAAAAACCCCCACACATCAAAGAAGTCCTGGACACAAATAATGCTGTTGCAATGCCCTAGGAACCAAAACCACAACTAAAAATGCCCCAAACCCACACCAGAAACCTTGCCAAAAAAGAGAGCACATGGTAGATGCATGCCAAGAAACATTGAACATTCTGGACACTAAACACCACAGAAGATCCATAGAAAAAAACATAAACACAGGCTGGATATTAAACAAAAAAAAAAGAAATAAAGCCCAAACACACACAACCAACTTGTAAACTCCATGGAAATGCCTTAGTAACCCCAAAAACACCTCACAAACTGAAAAGCCCACCAAAACCACCCTAAAAACCAAAAAGTTTGCCAAAAATCCCATCAAAGAGAGCACGTTGTAGATTCATGCCAAAAAATAAAATGCCCAACGCATCTGACACTTAAAAAAATAAAAACAAAAAAATCCTAAAAAGAAGCACCAAACCCGTTCCACACAGTTAGCAACACCTTAGAAACGCCTCAGAAACACTCACAAAGCATGCCAAAAAAACCCACCTGACATGCTAGACATGTTAAAAAAAATACTGAAAAATGCTTAAAAACCTGTTGAAAATCATGCGATATACACGTGAAAAAAGACATGCTAAGACATGCTGGACACTGAAAAAAACAAAACGCCACGGCAACACCTTAGGAACCAAAAACCATGCCAAGGAAAGAAGAGAATTCACACCAGAAACCTTGCCAAAAACAACAGCAGATGATAGATGTTTGCCAAAAAATACCAAACGTGCTGGATGTTCAAATCACACAAGGTACCTCCAAAAAAAAAAAAAAAACACCAAACACCACACCACACTAAAACAACTTTTAAATGCCATGGAAATGCCTTAGTAACTCCAAAAACACCTTAGACACTGAAAAGCCTGCCAAAAACCACACAAAAAACATGGTAGATGCACACCAAAAAGCACCAAACACATTTTGGAGCGTCAGCAACGCCTTAGAAATACTCAAAAAAAATAAGTGATAGATGTATGCCAAAAAAAGCCAAACATGCTGGATGCTTAAAAACCTGCAGAAAACTATGTGGTATATGCACGTGAAAAAAACACCAAAGAAATCCTGGACACAAAAAATGCCGCAGCCACGCCATAGGAACCAAAACCCACACCAAAAAATGCCCAAAATTCACATCAGAAACTTTGGGGGATGAGGGGAGAGCAGATGGGAGATGCATGCAAAAAAATGCCAAACAGCATACTAGATGCATACCAGAAAAAAGCATAAACAAAGGCTGAATGCTTTAAAAAAAAAAAATAATACACTGGAACAACTTGTAAATGCCGTGGAAATGCCTTAGTAACCCCATAAGCACTTTAGAAACCAAAAAGCCCACCGAAAACCAAACCCAAAAAAGAGTGCATGGTAGATGCATGCAAAGACATGCCAAACACTTGTTGGACACCTTAAAAAACAAAACAAAAAAAAAACACGCTTGGAAAAAAGGCTCAAAAGCATGTGGCAGCTGCACACCAAAAAGCACCAAACCCATTCCGGACAGTTATCAACACCTTAAAAATGTCTTAGAAATGCTCACAAAGCGCATGGTAGATGCTTGCGAAAAAAGACACCAATGCTGGGCACATTCAAAACTGCTGAAAAGCACTTAAAAACCCACTGGATATTGTCTGGTATATGCCACCAAAAAACCAGCAACACTTTGTCCTGAACACAAAGAACACAGGCTTAAAAAAAAAAAAAAAAAAAAAAAAAAAAAAACCACAAAGCCACACCGCTAAAATAAGGACAACACACTGCCAAAAAAAGTGTGGTAGATGGAGTTCTATATGGAGTCACACCACTTCACTGGAAGTCCACCTATAGCTCATTCATGATGACATATATACATCAGGATTAAGTTAAGACTTTACGCTATTAAGAGCTAATTACTTTTTGCCATGTATTTCTCATGTAGAGTCACGATCCTCTTGTCGGTTGTTTTGGTGAAATAGTTACCTGCTATATGTAAAAGTGATCTCAAAAGCCGAGCTAGATAAAATTGATAATTACAGTCCAATTCCTAAAATAAAAAATTCTTCTCTGCAACAACTACTTGATACTTTACTACAATATCACTAAAAATCACAGATAGCTCATATATGAAAATCTTTGTTCATTGTTCAACTACTCTTCACAAAACTAATATAGACTTTATGCTCCTGAAAACAAGGGAATATATGTCCTAAGGATACAGAACATATACATCAATAAACATTTGAGCTAATATCCCTAACATGGAAGCAAGGACATAACTATCCCTGTCAAAAAAAATAAATAAAAGTATCAAGCTAGGAGACCAGCACACCTACAGCTTAGACACAACAAACCAAAAACTTGTGTAGTAAAAACACTGGAAAAAGAGCTCCATACAGCTGCAAAACAAGATGTATTTATAGATACTGAGTTATCAAAGAATTTCACCAAATCAGGAAGAAATTATGCTTACCAAATACTATCGCTTTGGCAAAAGGTGGAAAGAGTTCCGTATGTCTGCATAGGTTTTTATGAATTTGCCAGAGATCTTTGTGAAGTTTCTTAAAGTCACTGTATCTCTTCCAAACAACTATCTGAAGCAGAGAAAAGGGAGAGAAGTATTAGTGAGGTTCGTTGTTCTCACTGCATCACACCACAAATACATTTCTTTAAGCAAACCAGACCACTACCTTCAGCAAATATGCTTAACAAAAACATAAAATCTGAACTGCCAACTGTAACAACCATTAAGAAAAAAAAAAAAAAAAGTTCATTATCGTTCCCAAATCCCCATTTTGGCTAACAAGACTACAGTGAATAGAAAAAAAAAATATTAAGTAAAGGCTGAAAGAAGGAAACGGAGAGGCCAAAGGCAGAACGGTTTCAGTCACACTGAGATCCAGAGCTACACAGGGAACCAGTAAGAGAGGAAAAAAAGCTGAATAGTAGTGTTGCACTATCCAACGCTCAATAGCATGCTATGCTTGGCACAGCTGCAGGAAGAGACATGGGGAAGAGACACAACAGCAGAAGAGAAAACAAAGGAAGAGAAATCAAAACAAGCACGGGATTCTTAAGGACAGCACATTAAGCACCCAGGACTACAAACCAGCTCGTAATTTGTTTGTGTAAAATGGTGATCAGGTGTAAATTCAAGCCCACATTTTAAATGGTTTATTACTAATAACCCTGATCAAAAATTGAATATGTTCATCTTGTAATCTAGACAAAATCTCCAACTTCAGGAATGCAGAGAGAGCACTGGTTCATTACACCAGCTCTTCCTGATCCATCCTTTCCAAAAAGAAGTAGTCATCTCCCAGACAGGTACCTACCCTATCCTTCTTCCATCCCATTGTTTTATTCTTTCCATTCAAGGAAGAAGGAACTAAGCAACAAAATTTACATTTGACTGCTAACAGCTTTGCTATCAGGATTAAAAAAAAATGAATTTTGACATTTTTTGTCTTGGACTCATTTTTGGTCAGACTCACTAAGCCATCATAATAAACCTCAACATTAATATAAAGTAATTAAAGTAGAATGCCGGGGCGGGGAGGGGGAAGAGAGACAGAACGCAATGCATTCAGCAGTTCCAGTGTTCCATCAGTCAAATGTCTCAATTAGCTTAATACAACTAACCACAAATTAAAAGATTCCAAATATTTCTGACTGATTTAACAGGTTGCCTTCTCATGAGCGATCATAATTGAAAAACTACTTTTTTTCAAGCAAACTAGATTTTGAACTAAGTAAAAGTTTTAATTTTTGAGGGAGGTTTTTGTTGTTGTTTTGTTGGAGTTTTGGAGGTGTTTTGTTTGTTTTTTTTTTTAAAAACACTAAGGTCAGATGCCTTCTAAATTTCAGGAGATCCAAGTTACAAGTCCCATCTACAGAACAATGCAGATATAAGGTAACAAGACTGTTAACAGCAGATATGCAAAGCTTAAATATAGCAACACTCTATTAACCTAAAAAACTTAGCTATACTGAAACTAGAAGTCAGTCCTGATTCAGCCTCACCTACTGTGCACACATTTCCAGGTGTTTCTGGTGCAGTTCAACAGACAAGGGAAGAAAAATCAGGATCTCTCAAGAAGATCAACTAGTTATTTTGCTATCAGAAACAATTTTTCAATGCTGTACTTCCATCTAATCCAATATCCAGAAAGTAGATGATTAGCATTTCTTGAGCAGTGTGCATATAAAACATAAAATTGCTTAAGATGGTGAAGTCTTGAAACATTAAGTTACTGTATTGTCAGTACTGGGAGACAACACAAAAAGCTGCCAGAAAATAAGAGCATGAGACTCTGTGTTCCACTATTTACTGTTGCAAGTGATCTCCCAATAGCCAAGAGGGAAAAAATAAATATAAATATTTAAAAATAAAGTAGTTTGCATAGCAAAAGCAATCAAGGTCATCCTAAAACCTTTCACAAGCTCACAGAAATCATGCCTTTGCATGCATACAGCTCAGCAAGGTTAGCAAAGTTCCCACTCTAACATACTCCTTAGAAATCAGATCTGGAGGAAGGACACATTCTTGAGGCCCAATGCAGCACAGCAAGTATATCATAAAACATATGTTAGACTTGTAATACAATAAAGGTGCTTGTCATGGCTAGAGTCAGTAGATCCCTATTAACTCATGCAACCCATCTGTTCCACAATGAACAACCCTTTCTCCTCCGTGAATGAGTAAGAGAAAAAAACCCACAAGACTACCCCTAGCTACAATTGCCTCACGTGCCACGTTGCCACCATCAATCCCCAGAAGCAAGGAAATTAATATTAAGTCCACTAGCCTTTCTGTGTCTATTAACTACTCCACACACAACTTCACTTAACTTCTTTCATCCTTTTGAGAAGAAAGACCTTACAAGGTTATCTTCCTTCCTGTCCCAGCAAGAACAGGTGGGATTATCTTGAATTGTAATTGGCTGCAGTGGGAGAGATGCTATATTAAAGGCTGGTATCCCAAAGGGCAGTTAAAAGAGGTGACAGAAAGCTGGCAAGTAGGGCTGAGGTCACAGTACACAGCCTTATGTACAGTTGTACTAATGTAATGGATCTATTAACATCACAGCGGTGACATTAAAAGAGACTTCTGAATGCGTAGGCAGGCACAGCTAAGTGGTCCTATATAGGTGCGGGAAGGGGGCTGCATGAGACAGATTGTAAAGCAACAGGGTGGTTGTGTGCACAGGTTGTGCGCACAAAATTTTCTCTATTGAATTTCTAATTGAGCATTCTGGAAAACTGAGGTAAATCTCTTTTCAGTTGGAACAGGTTAGGAGCATATTCTTTTTCTATCACAGGAAGCCGCTATATCAGAAAAGCTCCCAACACATGTGGTTCTCTGACTACAACTCACCCTCATGGCAACTACCATTTAGGATATTCATTTTAATAACTAGGTCCTTTCAGATGCTTGCTTATAACAGAATCACACCACACCTAACATGTTATCACATGCAAAATAATTAATTTGATGCAATGAAAGGTAGAAAAGGGCAATCATCAACAAGTTCACAGCACATTTATGTCTTCCTGGAGACCAGAGTGTGTGCAATCCTGTATGGCTAACCTACAGGCCACAGATCAAAGCAATGACTAAAAGATACCGTTTTGCTATTGTTTCAAAACTACTTAACATGTATTCATGCAATACTCTAGCTGAAAGACACTTACAATGTATTTTTCTGATGAATGTCTCATCAACAGCTGCTATAAAGTGTTTGTCCCACAAATGAAGATTAAGGTAATGGCAGAATGTGCTCATGAATAGGTTCAACTCAGGAGTCTCCCTGGAAAAGGTGAACATCAAGCTACAAACTACAGTAATGCAGTTCTAGAACTAGATCCATGATCATCTTTGATTCTGATAGGCTATTTTAATCTCACAGAGAGTAAAAAAATGCAAAAAGCATGAATGTTCATGTTTGTCTGATTCTGAAGATTTCAAAGGAGGATGCAACAAAGGGGTGTTAGGTGTATTAGCCAATTCTCACCTCTGCCAAGACACTAAACAGTAACTCATGTTTGACCACACAGAGATGCAATGAATTCATTTATGGGCTCTTCTTTCATCAACTATCCAGGTTCTCCTCAACTGTAGTAAGAGACTGCACCAGAAATCGAACACATGCATATATTACACAATGTCTGAAAAGCCATAAGGGTGTTCTTTTGAAGGAAGATTTTGCATGTACGTAGTATAACAGTATCAATGTCAAGTGATTACTCAAGAAGAAATCAAGAAGGAAAAAGAAGATTTTAATTAAAAAAAAAAAATCCAAAAAAAACCAAACCCACAACCCACACATACATGATGTATTTTTTTTGTCTCAATACAATGGTTCCTGACAGTCTTTTGTGGTATTAAAGAGTCACAAGAATACAGCAGATCCTTATTCAGAGCCTTTTTGGAAGAGGCACAGAGTAAGCAATTTTAAGCAATTTTACCAAAGTTTATCCCTGGAAAATACTTAAGGAGCCTCAGAGAGGCATAATATATGACTTGCAGCCTAATCTCTCTCAACTACTCCTATGTTCCTCCATTTTCTCTCTTCACTAATAGACAGTAATGATGTAGGCTTTTCAGTGAAGTATTGGTTAAAGAGGAAAAGAGTACCTACAGCTGAGACCTAAGACTTGGATTGTGGATGGATCTCTAATTTTACCAGTAGGAGTTAAGTAACTATCAATTTGCCAATTCCAGCCCAGAGAAAAGAGCTTGCAAAGTTATCAAAGCAGTTTTGTCATCAAAAGACATTTTACTCCCTAAGACTTTGTTTCAAGTCAGGATTCCATCACTGAGGGCAGAATTGCAACATGTTACTCTAGCTACTGTTTTCAACTGTGAAAGGTAAAGACAAATGGAAACATACAAAAAACTGTTTGCTCAATTACAATGACAAAACACAGAAATTGCTAAATTACATCAAAGATGCTTCAAAAGGCATACTGTGATACACAAAGACATTTGCACAAGTTTAAAGTGTTACCTCCTGGACATCCTCTGGATTTTTTCTTGAAACAATCTGAAAAGCAAAACAAACAAAAAAAAACATATAAGCGCTTGGATTTTCAGTTGGAAAGTTAGAGAGTAACATACGATGATTTGTTGATGAAGAGAAAAATCTGGAAAAAGGCAAACAGTTGCATGTTCCCCTGTACTCAGAAATGTTTTCATTTAGTTTTAGAAAAGTCTAATATCCAAATACAACACCGTGAAGTATTTTCGCAGCCGAGTCAGTCAGCGTTATTAGAAATAAAGACCTACATTCTAGGCAAAATGGCAGAGAAGGCAGCTCACAAAACAAAGCTACGAAGAGCACATCCCCCATCATCCTTCCAGTCTCTTCCTATTAATTCATATTAGGGCCACATTACTCCCAATAAGCGGAGCTAATCAAGGCTACTTGGCTTAATATAAGCTGCACACAACCTCACTGTGAACGTGAGGCTTTGCATTTACTAAGCCAGTACTTCCACTTTACTTACAGCCATCAATGCGCACACACGTCTGACACTATCCTTGTCTGTTTGTTTCTCCTTAAACACTCTTTGCCTAATTAATTATAAATGACTTTGTTCAGAGGAAAATTGCAGTGAGAACGAGGCTTGGCTACACACCATAAAGAAGCCTGTATTTTGTCAGGATTTTTTTCTTTAAATAAATATTGATCACAAAAGTCTTTGTAATCCAAGTTCTGTATTGTGCTTATAAACAGCAGTAAGAGCATATCCACACAAACAAACAAATCAAATCAAGACATCTTTAATTCATAACTGCAATTATCTCCTGCAAGTCAGTATATCCTTCATCGTAACTCAGCCAAAGCTGTTTAACAAAATAATTAGCCTCTTGTTAGCTAAAGCAAAATAGGGCATTCTCAATCCAAACTGACACGCCCCAGAATAATTAATGCTGTGAATAGGTGATGCATATAGGCGAGCGCAAGAAGACCGTGCTACTTGCACCCCAGAGACTAAAACACCATCCCGCTGTACCGCAAGCGCCACGCAGCAGTTGCTCTAAGATGGAAGTCACTGAAGCCACATTTTCCTCTTGCTAAGTGACAATAACATATGCCTCACACTTCCCACGAACAAGCTCTCTTCCTCCCTTTCATTTTTCAAGAATCTTTGCCAAAGCCTCCCAGATTTCGTAACATCAATTTACGACGCAGCCCAGCCACTGTAATCCGTCACACATTTTGGAGGAGAGAAGACAGAAAAGAGAAGCATTACCTTCTCTAGCAATCTCCCAAAAGACCTAAAGCATTTTTCTTCGCAAGTCTAAGTTCTTTCTCTCACCTTGCACATCAAAGTCCTCTTCTTCCAGCGTAGTCTACATTGATAAAACCTTCCTCAACTTTTCCTCACTCTTGAGTAATCTAACATTTGGCAACTTCAACAAATTTTAACCTTGTCAGCTGTTGCTCCTTCATTCACTACCAGGCAGTTCATATGTACAATTGGTGAAATATTTCTAACCTTCTTTTCTAATAGCTGGCGTACTTGATGCAAGGAGCCTGTAGAGCTGGGGGAAGAAGATATCATAGGCATGGCTACACATCACAGAAGAACACCAAAGGGCGCACACCAACTGCTTTGCTTTCCACTTCACCTTTAGTTAAAGCCTTGCAACAGTTTTGGCAGCTAGGTAAGTTACCAGATGGGCAGAAGAAGACCCAGAGAGATGAGTAATTACCCAGCCAGTTACTAAGAAACTGGAATAAAACCCACAGGCCCTGTTTCACACTTGTTCTAATGTTACATTGCCTTCTATATCTACCAGCCATGCCAACTTTAAGTCAGTACGTAATAATTTATGTGTTGTCCTACTTTGTTCTTCATACCCTTTTCTGAAGGTCAACTTCAATGGAGGTCTGCCCCTCCAATCCAACCTATAATTAACCTAGAGACTTGGCAAAGATGATCCAATCCCCCAAATTTTCAGTGCACTTTTTTAATCCTCCCACAAAGATCAGTGCAGTCAGCTCCTTCTGAAAATCTGTAATGCAAGCAACCTTACCCTATTTTTAAAAATATCATTAGGATACCCACCAATGAGCTAAGTAAGCAATGCACAACCACTGCGTTAGGCTCTGAAAACAGAGATCCTACAAGGATCCTCACCATTGAATAAAGTACTTCAGATTATCCTGTTTCTTGTCTGATCTGCAGATATCCAACATGACTCATTAGAGTGTTAATTATAATTGATAATTGTAATCTTCTAAATTATCTGAACTTTTATTGGTGGCCCATATATTCAGGTATCATTACAGAACACTCCTCATATCACAACTTGCTGATACCTCTTTCTGTTCTTAGCCTTTGGAAATGGATATAAAAAAAACAATATTCATTTAATCTTGTCTGCACTCACAATTATTTCACAGTTTACAAGTGCATAAAATATATATTCTCTGCTATACAAACAAAACCTTTAAGAAAAAGCTACAAGAAGGACAGACCACCTTAGCGCTCAGAACAGACTGCATGGGTAGTTGTGCCTTTGGGTCAGATGTTTAAGACACACTAAACAAGTACTTTCTCATCCATGATTATTAATCTATCATTATATTGGAACAGAAAGTTCCTTTAACTTTGTTTCACAAAGGACTTACTCATACGCCACTGAAAGGAACCAGAAATATGCACTAGCACATACTGAGTACCCTAGATCTTGGCCAGAAGGGTATTCAACACAACGGGAAGATCCACCTCACTTTTTTCTGGCGGTCCCCCAAAATTCCTGAGCATCAGCAAATACAGCTGTAGTGCTGTGATATCAACCATGGAGCCAGATCACTGCAGGAGCAGCAGAGAAGAGCAGGAGGGGAGAAAAACGGAGGGTAACATATGTACATTGAATTACTTTTAAATCATTTTGCTCAGCATCTAACTCCCCAAATCCTCACTTCAAGTACTACGTCACAGATTACCAGATAGAGCCCTACTGGAACAAAAGTTATTCACAGAACTTCTACATTTGTGAATCCAAAGCATCCTTTGCTGCATAAAAGAAATATTTTTTCACTTTGGGGATTTTAGATATCAAAACACACTGAAGAACTACGGATCTCTGGTCAGCTCAGTTTAATTTGCACAGCTCACAGACTGATCAGCTCCTTGCTCGGTACTAAATCACACACAGTCAGCACATGGCCTGATTCTGCACCACCTCACTTGGAAAAGCACCTGCGCATCTTACAGGACATGGAGAAAGAATGACAGTCCTCACTACTTAGCTACAACTTGCTCTTGAACAATACTGCATAAACAAAAATAACACAGAGCACTTTAACTGGCTTCAGCCAATAAGAAGAAAGTCACCAGAATAAAATAAGCTGAAGTCTTTGCTCATTCCTATTACTTCCTATTGCACTGGCACAACTTTTAAAAACACAGACACTCAGCCCATCATGAGCTACTGCAGAAAGATGCGATGGCACTGTTCTCCTCCTTGCCTCTGTCTCAGGAAAGGCTTTCATAGGGAAAAATGACTTTCCCCCCCCCCCNAAATACTACATTTTATTAGACTAAAGAGAATGTTTCCAACACGTCCCATTTTTGTGCTTGGTGGACTTGTATGCATATATTTGACAAAAAAGAATTAAAAAAATATCTTCAATTTCAGAAGTCACACAAAGTGATCATAGTCAAGCAACACGAGCGCTACTATATATATACACATACAGAATTCTGTATTCTTTGAGTTAAGGGAAGGGTGCATATAAATATATGTTGCTGTCACAAGCAGAACATCTATGGCTGCAGTAACCACAAGATGTCAGGTCATTAAAATAAACCCTGTCCCTCTGTGACACTTTATGATCCTCTCAATATATCCCACCGTACCTGTGACCTGAACTCCCACTCCCCGTGCATCTATCTCCACGTATTTACTTACGCCCATTCCTTTTTGGCTGAAATAGGAAAGCGAAGGAGAAAAGAAAGCAAGAAATTTTCCTAGAGGAACACCAGCTTTTAGCAAAACTAGCACCAAGACAGCTCTTAACGATATCGTGATTTGCTTCAGCTTTCCTTCTTCTCCGACTAGGCCTCTTTTATTCACCCAGACTCTCTTCTGCCCAAACGGGGCTGTACCCGGGGCAGAGGCAGCCCTTAAGGAAGGGGATCTCTAAATATTCAGTTCAAACAGCTCTGCGCTTCCAGCGTAGGCGTGTGGCGCCTGCACACCGCAATCCCACCTCTCCGAGGGATTTTGGGGAGAAGGCGGGGGGGTGGGGAGAAAGAGAGAAAGGCAGAGTTGTGTGGTTTTAAGCTATTCTGCAACAAACAGGAAAGAAACCGACAGTTAATTGCAAAGCGCGTTTGAGGCAATCACAACGCCCGGTTTAGCTGCAAGTTTGCAGGAGGGGAGCGAGGCTCAGCTCGGGAGAGGCCGCCGTGTCCGGGTCTCCCTCCCACCCGTGTCCCTGAGGGGGGTTTCCACGGCGCGACCGGCCCGATCCGCGCAGGGCAGCCGGGATCCCCACGGGCCGCCCGGGCGCAGGCTCCGTTCCGCAGGCAGCGGGCGGCTTTAAAGACCGAACAACGGGCAGGCCGGGGCGCGGGGGCCTGAGGAGGCAAGGGGCCGGGCGGCGGCGGCCCGGGCAGCCGGCAGGG
>VYZM01017513.1:37571-70262 GCA_013398915.1 Dromas ardeola
CGGCGGCCTTGGAACCGCCCGCTAATGGACGGCCCCGAGTCCCAGCCCGGGGGAGGGGGGTCTCGGGGAGCGGCGTGGCCGCGGGAGCGGAGCCCCCGGCCCGGCTGGGGGGGGGGCCGGCAGTCGCTCGTTTTAAATGCCCGCCATTAGCCAGAGCAGGGCCGCGTAAACAAAAACACAGCGCGGGCGGGGGGTTTCTTTTGCTGGGTGTAGGTGGTTGTGGGGAAGCGCTCGCCTGGGGCTTCCTAAAAAGAAGGGAGCCTTTCTCAGTGTTTATTCCTTAAAACAGGTGTTTCAGGAGGCCTTTGCAAAGGAGCTCTGCGTCCTCCTCTCGGCTCCGCCTCAAAAGCCGTGGTGCCCGAGGGGGTGTTTTGTTTATGTGTCTGTCGAGCTAATTGTGGTGCATCGTGGTGGAAGGTGCTGTTTCAGGACAAGCTGGTTTTGCTGAAAGTTGTAATTAGGCTTAGTCCCTAGGTTGAGTGGCAGCTAGGAGGTTCTCGCTTCAGTTCAACTTCAGGTGTAGCAAGCTTTGATATCTTTTGCCTGTAACCTCAAAATACACCGTCTTATGTAAACAATGAGGAAGCTGAGGCAGATTGATGTCACTCAGCCTTCCTTCCTGCATTTCTGTTGAGGCTCTGATTTTATTTATTTTTTTTCTGGAAAAAAGAAAAAAAACCCAACTACCTTGTTTTCATGGCTTTAATCACTAAGCTGTATTTTTCCCACAAATAAGAATACAAATTTACTCTATAAGCTGGTGCCAAAGGTGGCGTGAAAGTTAGCACATCTGTTTCCCTGTCTTGTTGGCGTTGTGGTTTGAGCCAAGTCAATGGCTTTGCAAACAGATTTCTGACTGCTGGAAGGAAAGTGGCTTTCTGATTCCTTTCAAATAGCCTTGTTATAAACAATGCAGCAGGCAAAAGTGACCTTTTGTAAAGGTCATTACACTGAACGCTTGAAAGATCTGATAGTTGAATTCAACAAGGCAGAAAAGAAATTGTAAGTAGTTAGGCAGATGGATAGAGTTTGAAAATTAAGTGACATTTGTAAATCTGAAGGGGGAAAAACATACAAGATCGCTTTCTAAGGTCCCACATTTAGGTAAAGGTTTAAATATCTCGTATATATCTAAAAAGGTTTTAATATCTTGTATGTGTTAACTTGTAAAGAAAGAATACCTTGTGTAAGTCGTGACCAGGATGACTTGCATCCACAGTCTTCTACTGGTGGGTGTAGATGTGTGTAAGTAATGAAACCTATGCTTTCTTTGGTAGACACTCCATGCTGCCCCGCCACGTGCAGAGGCTGGGCAGAGACTGGATCGCCCACTGGAATGGTTCTCAGATACTTGCCTTGAACAGCCCAGTTTCCAACTGTATGAGATGGGCCGGATGCTATCCCTGGGCCTCGTTTCCACTTCCTGTTCCAGTTGACTTATCAGGAAACTGGAGAGTCCCTCCATTTTTTGGACCTTGGAGACAATTTCAGAACTCTAACTGGCAGCTTGATAACTTCACGCAGAGTTCTTGCTTTCACCTACCTAACCCCAGTATGAAATCTGAGGGAGAAGAACCACTGACAAAGAAGAGAAGACTCAGTGGCCAGAATGATACTTCAGCTCCTGAAGAAGAAACAAACTTCTCTAATCAGAAGGAAGCATTATGTCTTTCTGTAGCACAGAATGAAGAAAAACACAGCAGCAAGAAAGGTAAAAGATGCTCTATGCTTATTTTCCTTGTTTATTTGTAATGCCAAACACATCTAACAAGTTATAAGCAATATTACCTGCACCTCTTGAGTTGCTGTTTTTCTTGGCACCTCTCTCAAGAAAACATCTGTGTTTCAAAAGTTACAGTTTTGTAATGCTGTTTAGTCTGTAAACTTGTATTCTGTGCTGTCAAACAGCCTGCCAGAGCTCAGTTCACTTCACTTGGTGGTGGAACACAGTCAATTCTGCAAGGGCTTGCCCAGCTGGGGAGTCCTGAGCTTGGTTCAGACAACTCACAGGTGTCTGTTGCCAGATCAAGCCTGTTAACTTGGGAACTCTTTTAAAGCAAAAAGATTTAGCTAACTTGCTGTAGGGCTGAGCTGGGCTAGCGGCTGTATAGCTTAATTCCTCATACTGTACCTGAGCTCATAAGCCCTGCTGGACCTGAACTGGCTTCTTTCTGAGCCAGTTGAGTTATATGTGACCTAGATAACTGAGACTTAATGGTGTTTGCCTCCAGTGTGATTGTGTGGTTTTGTTTGTACAACTATTCTGCCACTGGCATGTTAGCAAGTTTTGTGTCAGACCATGACTGGCAGAGCAAACAGCAAATGCACTTACCCAGATAAATCACAGAATGGTTCGGGTTGGAAGGGACCTTGAAGATCATCTAGTTCCAACCCCCCTGCCATGGGCAGGGACACCTCCCACTAGACCAGGTTGCTCAAAGCCCCATCCAGCCTGGCCTTGAACACTTCCAGGGATGGGGCATCCACAGCTTCCCTGGGCAACCTGTTCCAGTGCCTCACCACCCTCACAGGAAAGAATTTCTTCCGGATATCCAATCTAAATCTACCCTCTTTCAGTTTGAACCCGTTACCCCGTGTCCTATCATAACCCTCCCTGATAAAGAGTCCCTCCACATCCTTCCTGTAGCCCCCTTTAGGTACTGTAAGGCCGCTATAAGGTCTCCTCAGAGCCTTCTCTTCTCCAGGATGAACAACCCCACCTCTCTCAGCCTGTCCTCATAGCATAGGTGCTCCAGCCCTTTGATCATCTTAGCGGCCCTCCGCTGGACCCGTTCCAACAGGTCCATGTCCTTCTTGTGTTGAGGACTCCAGAGCTGGATGCAGTGCTCCAGGTGGTGTCTCACGAGAGCAGAGGGGCAGAATCACCTTCCTCGACCTGCTGGCCACAATAAATACAATATGAAATAAATACAGTAAGAAGTGCAAAGATGTCTACCCAGCTCAGTCACAGACTTTCATGAAACTTGGAAGTCTCTCCTTCAGCTTATTACGGATATAATCTTCTACATAGCATCCAAATGTTTTACTGAGTATTGTGGATATATATATCTCCACATATATATGGAAACAGATAGACGGGCACAGTCAAAATTGGTCCCCTCTTGCATAGATCACTTCCTTAACAAAATAAACTGGAAGTTGTATTACAACTGAAAAGGGCGACTGATATCATCAGCATCCCCAAGGGATTTCTGGATACAAATATCTGTAAGGCTTAGAAACATCATACTCATCTTCAGGAGCTGAAGGAGGGGAGTTTGCTCTGTGCTTTTATTGCTGAGTCCTCTCTCAACCCCCTTCGCAAGTACATTATGACATACCTTTATCTGCGAGTAGTTAGCATTGTGGTCCTTCCTAGTTATCTTTTGTTTGCATGTTGTAAGGTGACATTAATTAAAGATACCTGCGAAGGAGCAATGCAGCTTTTCTCCCACTGTAGAAACGGTACTTAAAGCCTTGCCATATTCACTGCAAATACTAGGTAAAGTCCTGAATAAACTTAAGCACAGTGTGGCTTGCTCTCAGATGAGTTGGGACATAAAGGCTGAAAGGCACCTTTGTTCATGAGTTTTGTAGGTGGAGAAATACATATCTGAAAAGTAATTGGACGCTTAATGATGGGCAGATATATTCTTATAAGCTTTCATATAATGATACTAATAATAAGTGTGAAACTAGGAATGCCGGAAGGGCAAAGTAAGCCTTTTCAGAAGTTCTTGGTAATTCTGAGGCCTATTAATTCTTTAATTTCTCAATCTCACTGAGGGAGATCAGGTTCATTATCTGTTTTGGGACCCCTGTAATGGACACTGTTTCAACTTATGTCTGAGTTTGTCAGACTGCACACAGTCTAGAGGTGAACCTCCATTCCTAACCCCTTGTTAGTCATGGATAAAGAGATCAACAAGATGCCCATATGCTGCTCTGAAGGGTGTACCCCAAACTGACATGCCTCGTCTCCACTGAGAGGTAGTGGCAGAAGGTAGTGTAAGACTATGTCAACAGACTGGATTTATCTTACCAGTTTGACAGCCTTTCTGCAGGGAGCAGCGTGGTATAGTCTGACTGCAACAACCTACTTGGAACATGCCAGTTTCCTAATTTCAAAGCAGCTGAAATCCAGGGCATATCAAAACCCGCCTGGACGCGTTCCTGTGCAACCTGCTTTAAGGTGACCCTGCTCTGGCAGGGGGGTTGGACTAGATGATCTCCAGAGGTCCCTTCCAACCCTATGATTCTGTGATTCTGTGATATAATGGTTTTGTGCAGTGTTTTTGGGGGTTGTTTTGTTTTGCTTTTTACTGATGCTTATATAGATTTCTTCTTAAACAGAGGGTCTAAATCACTGCTAATCAAATAAGCTTTTAGCACTGCTTAAGCAATTTGAAAGACAAATAGTTGTCAGAATGATTTTGAAGAGCAGTAAGAAGTCATATGGTGTATTATGTAACTCTTTCTGCTTCTTGTGCTTTTAACAGGAACCATCAAAAGACACTGGGAATATTTCTGTCAGCACAGTAGAACAATGAAAATCTTCGAAAGTAAAGAAACTGACCAAAGCAATACAGAAAGTGAGGCAAAATTTGATTTTACAGTCATGTCCTACAATATCCTCTCACAGAATTTGTTAGAAGATAACTCCCACCTGTACAAACATTGCAGGCAACGCTTATTAATCTGGACGTACAGATTTCCCAACATCCTACAAGAAATCAAACAGCTGGATGCAGATGTGAGTAGAAAATGAGCATGTGGGTATTTCTTAAGAACTGATAAACTGGAGTAGCAAATTGTTGCTGTTCTTTATTTCGAGGTGGGCTGTCTAGTGAATCCAACTGAGCTTTTAGTTCTGTCAACGTTTACCAGTAGTTTTGATCTATGCTTATGCAACTAGTGTATTCTGTGCAGCCTGAATGTACAGCTAAGCCAAACTCTGTGGTACATGTCACGCATAGTTGTTGTTTTTGTCCAGAACTTCCTGGGATGGTCTCTTTGACATGACTTTGGTGTTCTGCTGACACACTGCAATTTTTTATAATTCCAACACCTTTCTTCTTCACATAAATCTTTCTCAGTCTGTGCCTAAAGCACACATGAGTAGAGCACTGTAAGGCACTGAACGTAAGAACAGCTATACTGGCATAGGCCAAAGATCCACCTGGAGGGACTCTGGTGAGGATCCGCCTGGTGCTATCAGTGGTAATAGGCAGTTCTCCAGCATGGAAGGGCTGGAGCCAAAGACAGCCCCTCTAGCAGAGTAGTTCAGTTCAGGGCACTTGCTAAATTCTGCAGAGCCACACAGCGCAGCACTGGGGTAATGAGGTGATGCCTTGTATTGAGTCATGATGAGCAGCAGCACACAGACCCTCATAGGTGCAGGTGCCCTTTGTGCAGAGGAATTTCTTGCTATAGGACATAGACTTTTAACTAATTCATTATTTTGAACTGTAACCTTAAAGTGAAGCAGAGACTTCAGAATATTGCTTGAGATTTGGTTGTCCTTTGAGACCTTGAATGAGCTCGTGTCAGTCTGTTGCCACAGTTCAGCAGGCAGTGCTAACTCGCTACCCTTCAGGAACTCAGTCCTTTGTCAGAGCCCCAAGGTGTTTGTAAATCTGTATGTTACTGCAGTGCACAGGGAGAAGGCTCCAAGATGCTCAGAACTCTCTTAATGGAGTATTTTGAGGTTGATCTTTGGTTCAGGTTGTCATAATATGGAAACTTGCTGTCCACACTGTAGTTAAGGAAAAGTGTGTCCTTGGCCTCTTCATCCCACTGTTTTGGCATTTAGCCCTCTCCTAAACTGCTGAGAATGTATTAGCAGGTCACTATTTTGATTATGTTTGATTGCACATCTGAAAATGTATGCCTGTCTGAGAAAGGGTGGGAGGAATTGGGACTCTCTTGATGACCTTAAGGAGCATTTTCTATAGGAGAGTGAAACCTTTCATGGGATTATGGCCACAAGAAGCCTCTGAAACTTTTTTTAATTTTTTTTTTGGTACCTATACAGACTGGCCAACAAAGATGTGATACGGTAATATTTTGATGTACTCACTAATATCTTTTAATTGCAAACTTTTGCCTTAGGTACTTTGTTTACAGGAAGTCCAAGAAGACCACTATAGAACAGAGATCAAGTCAAGTTTGGAATCCCTGGGTATGTCAAAACTCTTATGACCAATACATTGTCTTCTCCTCCGCCCCAGTACTATTTTCCTCAAAGACTCTCTGAGATTATAGAATCGAGTCTCCTGCCATCACATGCAACACTGTTGTGCACTCCCTTTTATTAATTCATCAAGTTCTCTCTTGAAACTACCTTATTGTTTTCTACCAGTATTCCTGTTGGATAGCTTTTCTAGGGGATGGGTTTTTTCTGGCTTGAAACCTTCCAAATATCAGCATTAAATTTTATCTGTGGTCAGTTTATATTCATTAGTTCTTACACTAGTACTATTTTATCGCTCTCCCGTGTGAATTTATGGTAAGGAACATGCTGCTAGGGGTTGTGATTCCATGGTGGTTTGAACGGATACTGTCATTCGATATGTGTCTGTTTTCCCTGTTGAAAGCTTGCCTCTTGCTGCTAAGTGGGTAATCACATAATTTTGTAGATATCTTTGAGACCTTTGTTCTATGAATCATTTTAGACAGTGATTTATGACTTATAGTGATTATTGCCTTTGATTGGAATGCTTCACTGGTATTATTCCTAAACCATTGTGGTAACACCCAGAAAAAAGCCCAGTACACAAGTCCACTTTTGTGTGACTTGTGGGGTTTTTTGTTACTTTGGTTTAGTTTTTTTTCCACATGAGGAGAGAAGAACATGCCTGGTATCTTAAACCATGTAGATGCTTACACATCACAAAAGGTACTACACCAGGTTTCCTTCAGTACCTGAACTGAAGCTAGACAGGACAGAAAGTCTCTTGTGTTCACTTTTCTATGTGAACTTTACAGAGTCGTTGGTACTTCAGACTGGGTGTTGACTGCCATGTGAGAAAAGTAGCGTGAGGTTTTTTCTAATTAAAAAAAATAATATTTGTACAAATTTTTTTATGTTTTTAATTGCCTTTCTTGCAGGGTATCACTGTGAGTATAAAATGAGGACAGGGAGAAAACCTGATGGCTGTGCTATTTGCTTCAAGACTTCCAAATTTAGCCTGATCTCATCAAACCCCGTGGAATTTTTTCGCCGTGATATTCCACTCTTGGACAGGGACAACGTTGGACTGGTGTTGCTTTTGCAGCCTAAATTTCACTGTAAAACTAATGCTGCGATTTGTATAGCCAATACGCATCTGCTGTATAACCCAAGGCGAGGGGACATCAAACTGACCCAACTTGCAATGCTTCTGGCAGAGATTGCTAGTGTTGCCCCTCAGAAGGATGGCACCTTCTGTCCGATTATCATCTGTGGTGACTTCAATTCTGTTCCTGGTTCTCCATTGTACAGATTTATAAAGGAAGGAAAGTTAAATTATGAAGGACTTGCTATAGGGAAGGTAGGCTACGCTTTTCACTTGTCACAAAAAAAAAAAAAGTTAATGCTGATTACAGAGAAATATTTAATTGAGTTGTGGTAGCATGCCATAGCTGGGCTTGTGTTATTTCCATTCACGAATCTTAGTGCCCTTTACACATTCTGCAAAGCAAAAGTTACTGTGGAGTTACTAAAATAAGCTATATATAAGCTTATTTTACTTACTAAAATAAGCTTATATATATAAGAGTATGTTAGCTGTGCCTTACAGAATATTGTATCTGCTTCTAGCATTCTGAAATTAAAAACTTGCAAAGAAATTAATTGTTCTTGAAAGGTAGTTATCCGTAGGATGACTGTATCGCTGTGGTTAAGTGTCCCAGTCTTTAAGTAGGATAAAATAACTACTTAAATACCTACTGTGCACTGTACAGAAAGATGACTCGTATTTTAGATAAACTTTGAATTACAGTGGCTAGAATAATTGTAAAAGCAAAAATGCAACTAGATGCTGAACATAACTGGTTTCAGATTGGATTGGTTTTTGTTGTAAGCTCTTGTATGTAGCTGTTGGATGTGTCAAATGGTACTTAACAGAAAGTAACTGGAGTACCTACAATGAGAAAACATGAAAAAATAGTCCCACTGGTGTTTGTTGTTAGCGGGTAATTGTTTCAAGCCTTGCTTTGACTTGACTTGCTCCCAGAAGAAAAGCATCATGAAGATAAAGTAAGTGTCTGCTAGGGAGCCGTGTATACTCAGTTCTGTTATGTTGCTAAAAGTGTTCTTGGTAGTCTCGCGGCTTAGTGTCACAAGAACTAGCTTGAAAAATTGGATAGCTGCGAAAAACTTGATATGAGTAAACAAAGAGGGTGTACATAAGGGGTGTTACTATTTTTACAGAGATTTGACAAGCCATTATAAAAGATTTATTCTAGGGGGCTGGGGTGGTTTTGGTTTGGTGTTTGTTTTTTTGTTTGTTTGTTTTTTGTTTTTTTTTGCTTAAAACTTCATAAAAAATGTCCACTCATTTAAATTTATTTTTTTTTAAACCAGATTTCCGTCTGAAAAAAGCTCATGTTGTCTTTCTTAGGTCTCTGGACAAGAACAGTTTCCAAGGGGACAAAGAATCTTATCTATTCCAATTTGGCCAAAAAAATTAGGTATTTCGCAAAACTGTGTATATGAAATTAAACAGCAACAAAAAGAAGAAAATGCAGGTCAGTTTCTAGGTCTCTTGAAAATATCATTCAGTTGGCACTGAAAAACAGAAGATCTGTTCTAGTGGGGGAAAAACAGAGTCTTGAGCTTGCAAAACGTCCCTGTTGGGCTCATTAGAGTGTAAAGTTATTTGTTCACATAAGCATTTGCAAATTTGAATCTTTGGAAGATTAATAGCTAGAAATTGCCATTCAGGAGCTGGTGCATAATATTTAAACTGCTGTGTTTGTCTCCTGAAAGTCAGTTGTGCTGCGACTGGGAATGGATAGATGTAAGAATGCAGCACATGTACGTAGCGTAAACCTACATTCTGCTTCAGTGTTTATGTATTATAGTGAAGGCACTTCATGGAACAAGTGGGAAAAGCAAGTGATTCCTTGCTGAATATTATTACATCTTTCATCCACCATTATGTCTTTGACAGAAAAAACAATTTTAAATGAACGGGACATAATTTGAAAGAGTCTTTGGACTTACTAATGGAGCAGAAGAACTTAATCCAGCTTTGCGAATTGTATCTTGCCTGCTGCAAAAAATAAGTGTACTTAAAGATACTGTTTTCTGTAGCTCTTCAATATTGGTCTCACCTAAATCCTATTTTTAAATGTAAATTGAATGCATTTTTGTTTTGCAGGAGAAAAACTGGAAGCAGCAAAATTGGACGACACTCAGGAGGTTGTAATAGCATCTGAAAAGTATGTGTTTGGGGGGAAAAAATGGAAGGCTTTGACTGGTTCCTAGTTTTGGGGGTCTGTTTTGTTTTTAGACTAAACTTGTATCTGATTGCAGACACGGATATGATATGCTTGCCCAACCCAGTCTGCCTATCTGACAAAACGTCATCTTCCATTTAAACATGAAAAGGCTGATCAGACAGCGAAAGACTAGAACTGTAAATAATGAAGGAATGTGTGTTCCTGCTTGTGAAACTGAGCGAGGAAGCCACCACTAAACTGCTGAGAAGGAAAATGTAACTACTTTTTGAAAGGAAGAATATATTTGCATTTACCAAACTGGTAAAGTAAGGCACAGAAGAAGGAAATTGCCCCAACTGTGTATGTGTCATGTCAGGCTCCAAGTCAGCCATTTCTTATCAGAAATGAGATCTTGGTGTCACTGCAGATAGTTAAACTCTTGGTGATGAAGAAGTTAAGTGATGGCATTTCTGAGAAAAGTAGTAGATAACAAGACAGGAAACCCTATTCTGTGGTGTAAATCCATAGCGTGACACGTGTTGGACAGTGCTTGCAGGATTTTTTTGCCTCATCTTAAAAAGGATGTTGTGTAAGAAGAGCAGAAGTTACCACCCTTCTGTGTTTTACCAACTGGCGTGTTTGTCAGTCTTCTCTAAGGCAGGCAGGTGACGTGCTGATACTTTCTTTTTTAATTGCTTGGTTTTTAACCGGAACACACTGTAGCTCAGGTTTAACATGCAGCCATGCAAGGTGAGGCAGGTACAGCTGAGGGATGCATCATTTGCAGAGCTGATGGGAGCAAATGGCTGGGAGGGAGAGAGGAGTTTTTTCGTTCAAAGATGCAGTCTTGCAGTTTACTTTCAAGATAGAAAAAGCAGGTGAGACAAGATGGGCTGAACTAAAGAGGAAGAGACTGACAGATGATGGGGAGAGGCAAAGTGGGAGCCTGAGCAGAGGAAAGAAGGTTAGGCTTCGCCTAACTTGAAAACACTTGATAGTTTTAGTTTGGGGCAGAAAAAAAAAACTAAAAAAAAAAAACCTAAGTGTCCTAATTTCTCTGTATGCTGAAGGGCCTGGTTAGTTGAGTTCATAGGTTGTTGCTTTCATGTTAAGCTGATGTCATGGACACTTCTACCCATGGGTCAGGGAGAGACTGCTGAATGAGAACACGTGTAAAATCTTACAAAGTGTAGATGGAGGTGAAAGCTATGTATATTTAAAGTGTCAGTTAAGCCAGTCTCGATAGGCTCTTAGGTATCTTACCTTTTACTGAAAAAGCTGCCTGCGGTTTGCCTTCAGAGGTTTAGGCTACTAACACAAAAGGCTATGGGATTGATTGCATGAGAGAAATACTAACTTGCCTATCCAGATAATTCATTTTGTTTGTAACCAGGAATTACTTCGTATTTCTTCATGGCTTATTCTTTCTAGGAAAGAAAAGAAAATAATATGATTTTCTTTGATTCCTGTTTAGGTTGTCTTCAAAATTGCAGCACCATTTTAAATTGTCTTCAGTCTATTCTCATTACTTTCCTGAAACTGGGATACCAGAAGTAACAACTTGTCACTCCCGAAGTGCTGTCACTGTGGATTACATTTTCTATTCTGCAGCAAATGATGATACTACTGCCCAGCCAGGTAAAGCTAAATGGGAACATTTGATGCTGTTCTAAGGGAAATGCAGCGATAATTTAATCCAGACACTTCTGGTAGTGCTCTGAATATCACCTCTTCTCTGAGAAATGTGGTTGGTGTTGTCGACTCACCACAGTTGGACTTGTAGTGCCACACAGGGCAAACTTTTTCACCTAACTGAACACTCGTGTAGTTGCCATCTCAGCATGGAGGCAGGAGCTGAGGCTACAAAACCGCAGCAATGTGAGTAGCACCTGAGAGATGCTGCTGTCAGTAACTCATGCAGGACCGTAGTGTCCCGGCCTACAACAAAGCAGTATTTGCAGTCATCTAATCAACAAAATGGTGAACGACAATTTATGATGTGCATTAAGACTGATAAATGAACTGTTTCTTAGAAAGTTAACTTTCAATTACATTACTTGATGTAATGTCTGTGAAGTAAATGACCCTGTGGCCTTTGGGCTGAGAGCAGTCACTGGCACATGCCCCGTTGGCGCTGTCTTGATTGCAGTTGCAGCTAAAACTCACCAGATGGTGCAAGAAAGACACGGTACCTCTGCAGGTGTATTTCTGGGTGGGTACCACACTGTCCTTTACTGTGTTTGTGCTCTTACCGTGCATACTTCTGAGCAGCGCGCCTTCCTTGTCATCGTGAGTTCTGTGGTTTATGCCATCGTCAAAGCTCATGGCACAGTGCAGTGGTACCAGATATATGGCTCTGCAGAACTCGCAACAAAGAAACCTGGATTCCACTCCTGCTCCCACTGTAGATTGCAACTGATTTTTACAAATGGACAGTGTTTTCAGTATGTGAAATCAAAATGCCACTTTCATCTCTCATACCTTGAGACTAGATTGTTAAAATTCATTGAGTCAATGCACAAAAGTGTCATTTGTCATAACATGCACAGTAAGGGCTATCTATCTTAGTGTAAAATATCAAATACAGAAGCTTCACAATACAGAAATAAAAGCTTTGACTGAAAAACTATGCTATGAGAAGTATCTGAATGACTTCTGAATGCTGTGTGATTTAAGAGAGTGCTGTGTGATTTCAGAGTGCATCCCTGTGCAAAACTTAATCCTAGTTCACCTGCTTATGTATTTTGCTGCACTGTCATTGCCCCAGCAGAGCTACAGCACTTCTTTCTTTCTGAACTTGTTTTTCAAATGGATTCTTCACCCCACATTAGAGTACAGAATGGGACCAAACTTGAATTCTCCAAGTAGCGTAGTTTTTATTCATTAGTTCTTAGAAACTAAGTAATTGTCTGGATTTCCAGTTTTCTGATGATCTGAGCCTCTGTATTAAAAGTTGTCCACGTGTGACAAGTGAGTATTAAAGGTGGTCTATGCTGATTGATTGCTTTTTTCCATTTAAAGGCGTTTGTTGTTGGGTTTGTGGTTTTTTTTTAGAGTTTTCATGCTTTAGCGTGTGTCGTGCTTGGCCAAGTATTTGGTTTGGTGTTCAGGATTTGCTGTGAAAGCAGGGTTCAGTATCTAGCAGAGTCCTGCAGGACTCAAGTTTTGCTGGTTCCAGCATGCTCTGAGCTGACACTAATCACTGCCTGCAGACCAAGCTCTCTGTAGCAACAAACTGCTCCTTTGTAGACATGCAGGTGGTGTGCCAAATGATAAATTTGGCTGAAGAGCCAGGCGGACGCATGCTCTAGAGTTACCGAGGCATCTTCGTAGTAAAAAAGCTTTTCTTCAGGGCAGCAGTAAACAACTGCAGGGTTGTTAGAGGACTGGAAGTGGAATGAAGCTGTTGAACTATCCAAGGAGTTTAATGGTTGCTGGATAATCTTTTAAAATATGCCTACTGGTAAGCCAGTACCAGGTTCAGCTAGCAAGTTCTGAAATTGCTGATCACTTTCATACAGCAAATATTTTTGTGAAAGTTACAGCTACTGTTTGTCCTGGTCCTGAAAGCACTTGACCTGCTCAGTATCATCTCTATGCTCTGGAAGCAATAGGGAGGGCTGCTGAATAGTAGTCTCACTCAAGTAGATAGCTCAAGAAGTCTTAAAAGTTTGACATGTCATGGGAGGATCTCATTCTCAATGGGATTTCTTTACTTGAGATGGAAAAAGCTTGTAACTCTTTGCTGATGAGGGTGTTCTGTTTTTTTAATGAGGACGCAAAGATTTTAAGTATGGTGTAGTAATAGCATGGCTGTGAGTCATCTTCCCCTCTCCCATGAGCAATGTGATGTTTCTTCCATGTGCGCGGTGGGGGCTATTTTTGTATGGGTTGGTTTTTTTTTTTTGGTGATTATAGAAATAAGTAGCAGGAAATAATGGAGGAAGATCCTTTTCTTTTGATGAACAGTTAGGAAGGGAAATGCCAGAAGGCTTTCATCCCTCATCCTTACGAGCAAGAGCTCCTGTATGACTTGCCTGCTGCAGAGCTGTATGGCTTGAGGATGCAGAAATAAAATGTTATGTGAACCAGTAACTCTCAAAAGATCTTTAATTTTGCAAGCGTCAGCTCTGTTTAGCAATGCTGTTGTGCTAGAATACAGGACTGGATTGTGTGAGGCTTTTTTTGGGGAGTCACAATGAATCTTTCTACCTCAATTTATCCCTCTGCAACACGGAGGGGTGGTATCTTTCTGAGTATTTTGAGCTCTGTTATAATCCCTGCTGTGATAGTGTAATAGTAAACAAGAATTTCCAAACCACCTTATTGGTGTTTTTGCATAGAACAATAACAACTTCACATTATTTCTGTCATGCTGTCTTGCTCTTTCTGCATATATAGATGAATGTGTGATTATTTTTTTTTTTAGCCCACACTGATTAATGTTTCCACTTTTTTTTTTCTTTTTAACCAGGAGCTGAAGATTCTTTTCATGGAGGTCTGAAACTTCTTGGCAGGCTGGCCCTTCTAACAGAGAAAGATCTTTGGACTGTTAATGGTCTTCCCAATGAAAATAACTCTTCTGACCACTTGCCATTGCTAGCAGAATTCAGACTTATTGAACGGTAATATCCAAAGGACTGTTTGTGTAGGTAAAGTTACCTTCACCTTCTCTCTCTCCATGTGATTATTGTTATTTTTTTAAAGGTTAATTCAAGCACTGCTGGTCCGGTTTAAGTAAGTTTGCCTGCATGCTGATTTGTCGGTGTTGTGTAAAGTAGACTTGTTAAAGAGACTTTTTTTTAAACATTTAAATTACTTTACGAAGTCTTTAAGGCAAAAAGAAAAGATTTTACATTAGCTTTCTCTTTGATAATGGAAAACATCTGTGCCAGTCTCAAACTGGCATTATTTTTCATGATGATGCTGTAAATGGTTTTTATTGTAAATCATAGTAAAATGGATTATTCTTTGAGAACTGTGTGCTGCTTCAAGCAAAGGGGAGTGAGTTTGTGTGCATGTCACACTTTATAACGAGCTGTAAATAACGTTTTACTACAAAGGTGCTCTGTAGACACTTCTATCTAAATACTTCTGCAATGGAATTTCCTCAGTTACCTAGAGTGGAGTCACTGCAGAGGCTGCAAGACTGGACTTCCAAAGGAAGAAGATAGCTTTGCAGGCAGGCAAACATTTAGGTTTTTAAAGTTTACTTCTTACACTTCTAAAAAACACCCTAAGTCATTAAAAAAAAAACTACACTGATATTTTATTGAAGTTTCATGCTGTGCATAAACATACAAGTGATTAAAAAAAAACTGAAGTCATGCATGTTTTCTACACTATTTGACCACTTTGCAGTAATTTAGAAGAACAACTCACTAGAACCACAGTTAAGACAAATGCTATCATAAGCAAGTTTCAAGAGAATACTTCACCTGAACTTCAAATCAAGAACGAAAAGCAGTTTGTCACGCACCTCTACAGCATTAAAAAGTTTCAGTATAAATTAGAGGGTAAAAGAAAATAACTCAAATTGTGCTGGGCAATGATAAAAACTATATAGCAATCACCATTACTTGAGCGGAAGTAAACCATGGTTTCATAGAAAAAAACCTTGCAACATTATCAGGTAACCTTGAGCTATTGGATACAGCTGATCAACTAAGTTTTTTCACATCATTTTACCCATGAGAAATCTAAGGAATACATGAAAAAAAATTATGTAGGTCACAAGACACTGAGTAGCACAAAGTTTAAAACGAACTCTGCAGCTGATGTCTAATTACACAGTGATTTCTACCAAAAAAGCATCTTCCCTCTTCAGTTCCACCCTTGAACCAAAAAAATTCTTACTTTGAACACAGGAGTGGAAAAGTTTACAGAAAGAGGGATGGGAAAGGCCTCCCTGTAATTGATATTGTAAGTTTGTATAAAGAAGTATAATACATTTGAAGAGTCTTCTTTCTAGACCTTCTGAAATCTGCTTAGTAGAAAGTCTTTTACTGTTTGTAGAAGGTTGCTGGGTCTCGGTGTTGTCTTCCTGTCCTAGGTAAGTGAGATTCGCTGACTTTTTTGAGCAATGAGGGCTGTGTGCAAGCAATCATCTCCTCCTGTATTCATTCAATTGCTGGCTGACATAAGTGTCCTAGAAGCTTAAATCATTCAATTTGAGTAAGCATTATCATCACTGTGTTACAGTGTCCTGTCTCCATCGAGATCCCAAAAAAGTAATTGCCCAAGGCGGGGAGGTACAACAAGGCCCATGGCAGTATCATCTACAAGCACAGCACAAAGGATAAGAGGCTGGAGTTGTACATTAATCCAGTTTCTATTTAGGCACCTAATGAAGTATTTTCAGGAATGCAGCACTTGAATGCTTCCAGAGAACTTCACAAATGCAAAGGGCGGACCCCAATGAAAGTTGTAATTACTGCATCACTTGAGAACGCTGCCATCCATCACAGGTCCTCAGCTAAAGTCTTAGAACAACAGGACTGAGTAGGGAGGAAGCAGACAAGCTTGACATAAAATTTAAGTTATTGCTAAAGTTGTTCCAGTACAAGCTTCCTTATGCAGGTCTGACTAAGCTGTTGTTACTACAACACGTATAGGAAAAACTCCCTACAGCAGCATGGCAGAAGGCAAACTTCAGCCTGCGATGTCAAGGCATCACCATCGGAGACTGCTCAGCCTTTCCACGACAAGGTTCAAAGTTACACACAAACGTTGAAGGAAAAGCATACAGGCTCAGGTGAGCAAGGCTGAGGGTTGTGCCATTGTTCCAGGAACACATACGAGAAACAAACTGACTAGTAGGTGAACACTTGTCTCTACAAAACAGCAATCTCTACAGTTTGTGCTTCAGCAGTGTAAGAGCTTGTGACAAAGTATAAAAAAATTATGAAAGTTTAAAAATTCATTATTCATCAGTTATCATCATTTTAGAAAAACCCAAAACCTCATATCCTGGCCAAGAAGATGTCAGTGTTTAAGAATACACCTGCATATTACTATTACTTAACAACTTTCAGCAATATGCACAAAATAATAATACAGGTGGCAGTAAACATCCAGTGCTGTTTTAATACTACCAGAAATGCTGGGAAACAGTACAAATTAGTTACAAAACAATAATACTGACAGTTTTGCATATCTATTAAGTTTAGTGAGGTAATGTTTATACTTCAAAGATTCACACCACTTCTGCACTGCTTGTTTTTATTGCTGAATTAAGTATTAAAACTGAACGTTTGTTTTTTTTTTACCTGCACTGCACCCCAGCACATCTTAACACTAAGAAAATGATTTCTTAGTTATCCCAATGCTACTATCCAGCACAATGCCCAAATCCAATTAATAATTGTACAGGGAAGTCATATTTGAAGAAACTCTCACACCACTGGACTCACCTGCTACATGATGGAGGTAAAAAAAAAGTTATATCCTGCTAAACATAATTTTAGGTTCTCTTCACTGATGCCTTTTCTATGAATTGAAATCAAATAAATACTGCCACCAAAAAAAAGTCCCCCCCTTCTATTTTCTAGGTAAAACTTTTATAGTAAGAGTCCACAAGTTAAGAAATAGTCCCATTCCTTTTTCCTTCCAACGGAGTGCAGGTAAAGTGCAGCAGGAAGCACCAGGGAAGCCCTCTGTCCGCATATGGCTTTGTTAGATGCGGAGCTGGTAGCCTACCTCGTTGAGCGTAGCCAGGTCTCCTTTCTTGTCCACCACTGCAGGCCTGCGAGCAAAGGAGGGAAGAGGGCGCTGCTCACCAGCAATCCCACACTGCCGTGTGGGGAGCAGAGAGAGCAGCTGTCAAATCGGGAAGGGATTACTTCAAAATGGGAGTGACCAGGTCTAATTTTCTCATCATAAACACAGTCCTGCTGGATTTTTCACATGAAGTAGCGTGACCGAGCTACTCATGTGGGTTGCCTCTGAAGCCAAGCACCAGCAAAGAACAAGTCGTCCCATCCTGGGGTCTGTGATCTGAGCCTGGGAGAGCCCCTCTCCCTCCGACTTGAGAGAGGGCCTAAATGAGTAGTAGCGCTAGACACATCCCACTCGTGACAGGACTCCAGCTTTTAGAATAACATGGAAACTGCTGACAGCAAATAGGCAAGGCCTCTCAAATGGCCACAGCGTGTTGTCTCTCTGAACCTGCCCTTTCCTCTTGGCTAGGCCTGTGCAAAGGGCTAGAGCCCACCAAATAGAAAACACAAGATGAACTCCCTTCGGCCTCCAGGCATCTTATATTCTGATACAGTCCAGCCATTCACTTGACTAATTATACACACACATATGCAGTTAGGTCATTAAGTATATTAACAACTCACTGAACCAAGTGAAACCTTGAGAGTAAGCAATCGGTCTCTCCCTATTCAGCAAGCAATGGAAAAACTCCTGCAACAAAGTTGTCAAACCGAAACAATCCAAGTGATTTATAGTCTATAGGAGTGCCTAATCTGAGAGTGTATTCCAGGCTCTTAGCTGTTTTCACACGAAGCCGTAAGTTTGCTTTTCTAAAGAAAGATACTGTTTGAAATACACATTTCTTATAGTAGACTCTACAGCACATCTGCTTCACTGCAAAAACACGGCTAGAGCCCGAGTAGTACAACATGAAGCTGGTAATGGCTCCAGTGCTTTCCTACCGTTTCTCAGGCCCGGTTTCCAGCTCTTGTACTTACTCTTCACTCATTATGCAGCAGATGTGACCCGTGAGTTTGCACACACAAGGCTGACACTGACCTCCTCATTGCCAAAGCCGCCCTGGCCAGGCAGAGGCAGCAGGTGGCCCGCAGGCTGTGGGGCCAGGGACAGCCCTGCCCTGCCTGTGGCACCCTGCTGGGTGCACGCACCAGTCTGAGAGCTGTATCACTGCCGCCTGAAGAGGTGGGGATCTATAGCTTACATATATACACATACACGGGTGGCAGAGCCTCAGAAATATTTTTGAATTCTTTGATTCAATAAGTGATTTAGGTTTTGTTTGTGTTTTGTTTTGGTTTTGTTTTTGTTTTTTTAATTCAGAGATGCTAACACCATATCTCTGCTGAGAATTTGCACAGTATTTGAGAGCTGGGAACTTTGCTACAGACAACTAATGCCCTTCTGCCTATTAATGCTCTTCTGCCTAATCACACGCTGAACGCAACCAGGTTTTTTGCCACTTATTCAAGCACCTCTATTAATAACCCCATCATCCATGGGGTTACTACAGATGCAGTACTGCCCCACACCCTGCCTCATGTTTCTCTCAGTTTTTAAGTACTTCACAGAAGGGAAGGTGTCTTCGTTGGTCTCTGTCGCATGCAGGAAGGGATTGCACCTGAAGAAATCATAAGATAGTTTGGATTTTTCCACTTTATTCCTTCAGAGCAGATGGGATTTGACTGGCCAATAAACAAGCTACAAGCTGCATCCCTCAGAGCTTGCGCAGGAGTCGGGAGACCAGCAAGAGATGCGCTGTATGAAATTTCCAGAGCATCCTTCCATCCTTCCTCCCTCCCTGCCTCAAATTTAGGGATCCTCTTCCCTTCCCACCCTTTATCTCCTTCCCTCCCTCTAATTTAAGCACGCCTGGATGGTTCTACCTTCTCGTGATTATCAAAGAGAGATGGGGAGTCACTGCACACCCATGGCGATGTGCCCATTTCCACTCCGTGACAATTCTCTAGCTTGTAGCTACAAACAGACTGTCCTCCCTAAGGTTTCCCTTCGGGGTTTTAGGAAAAGGATTTGTTGGAGCAGAGGCACCGCAGCCTCTATTCACCTTGGCTGCCAAATGACCTGATGGCAAACATCCCCTCTGAAGTGAGGGACCTCTGCTGTACTGGCCCATCAGATCGCACCTCCTGTCCAAAATGCTGTGACAAGGAGCAGGTGAATAAGCTGTGCATAGCTGCTGGGTACACAGGATTCATAAGATGCCTGCATTCGATCTGCCTGATTTTGCACATCCTAATATAATCTAATCCTAATATCATCCTGCCCCCTCGTACATCCTAATATAACGGACTAACAGAATTTTCCTTTCAACAGTTAAATTAGGCCAGAAGCGCACAAGGCCAGTGTTGCTATGACACTCAAAGAGCGTGCATGTGTTAAGCCTCAACATGAAATTTAAAGGAAATAGATCTGGTGAACTGACATTTAGGAGCAGAGATTGCTTCAGGCTGCCGCATGATGCTCTGTTCCAAACTCTGATCAACTCTCCCAAATCCCTCCAGCCCCAAGCCGTTTTGTTGAGGAAAAAGCACGGCGTTGCCTGTTCCAGTACAGTGGCTTGCAATTTACTGCACCCTCCTGCTTTGGGACTTCAGAGGATGGACAAGTGGATACAGTAAAGGCTTCAGACTTAGCAGACACATTCACACCACCCTATATCCTCTTTATTCATCCCCTCTGTTGGGCACCTTCAGCAGGATCACATCAGCCGTGGGCTAAGAGCACACGGACTGTTACCTAGCTCAGTTAATGAGCTGCAACTTGACTACACGCCAGTCCCCTCGCCAGGCACGTACTGCCTATTGCGTGTACTGCAACACACCCTTTCTGCCTTGTAGCTGTATTTCCAGGCTAAAATGCTATCGTGGGCTTGCTAGCGGCAACCACTGGCATTTACCTAACAAACTAGTAAGGAGCCAGGATGAGAAGCTAAAGGGGTTGAGGCTGTAAAATCTACTTCTGTCCTTAAGCACCGCTTCAGCCTTTGTCCTTCAGAAACAATCCAGCAAAGACACTCCAGTTCACCATTCCAGTTCATGTATTTTTCACTGGGAGATTTCTCCCAGCAGGCCTGTATAATTTTATTGTTGACAAAAACCAGGCTGTAATAACAGCTTGTCATCAGCAGGTGATGCCTCCCAAACGAATGTGTTATTCAGCCCCTGCCAGCTCACGCTACAGCAAAACACTGCTCTCCCCCTCCCCTGCAAGTTCTAAAAAGCTGTAATTACAGCACATAAGAGATCCACAAAGAAACAAAACACAGCGTTGATAAGCACGGCCATTCTTGAACTAGGATTTCAGCCTAAAGCCTAGCAAGCCTGGAAGTCTTTCCTCTCCTGTGCCTAACAAAGGCCTCCCACTGCAACTAGGTTCTCAGAGATCCATCAACACGTGGAAGAAAATACCCAGTTTCCCCTCCAGTATTTCTCGCCCTGCATCAACCGCTGTACATGTTGGTACGTGTCATTCAGCTCATCCCTGATGAAGGGAAGCCATTCACTCTTCAGATCTTGGAGACCTCTCGTTGCAGGAACCAGCAGATCTCAATTTTAGAAACAAAAGGGTTTTATCACCAGAAGGGAACTCCCTACAGCATCACACTCCCTGCGGCATCACTCCCGCTGGGGCAAAAGGCACAGTCAGCCTTCGAGCCACCAGCACCACTGCACAGAAGCACAATTTTAACATCAGGAACGCAGTTCTCCCTGACATCACTTTTCTAACAGAGAGCAGCCTCTTGGGTCTGTTGAAGGACCCTGGACCTGCCGAAAGCTCCTTCACTCCCCTTCTCCTTCCAAGCGTACTGGCCAGGCTTGCAAGGGGGCTGTGCAGGACCTGCAGGGCTGTCGTGCAGCCACAAAGCACGTGCTGCAAGAGTTCCCACCTGCTCGGAGACACTTCAACACCTTCCACCAAAGCAGAGATGAAGGTCTTGTGTGCGGAGTTTGCTCTCAGTCTCCTGCTGCCTGCATCATGCTATAGTTGGGTCCTGGATCTTTTATCATGGTGACCCAGGGTTTATTTTAGAATAACATATAATTCACTCTAGATACAGAGCAACACAGCAGAACCACCAAGCAGGAAACAGGTGCTGAAGCCACTTGTAAGGCCACCAGTACTTTACTTGTCTTTCTGTCCCGGAAAAGCAAAGCTGCCAAGGAGGAACCAGCCACTGCAGAGCAGCCATATGCCCAGCAGCTCTCTCAGGAAACCAGCCCAACTGGCAAGTCTCCAAGCCCAGTGAGACTCACGCTTCTCTCCAGACATACGTGATCTGCTCCTGCAACTGCAGAAGCACTATCAGAAACCCAGAGATGAAACCATCCCTCAAAGCGAATCTAGGAGTTGAAGAAGCCTGGAGTAGTCAAGCCTATTACAACTATAATTATCCATGCACTAAACAAGGAGCTCTCGGTGATAAAAGGCCAAAGTACAGCATTATGGGCTGAGTGTGTATTCACATGTAAAAATAAAAGCCTGCTGTGAAATCATCTGCTGCTAAAGTATCTTGAAGTTATCTTTAGAAGGTTAGTCTAATGTCTTTGTTAGCTGCTTTAAAATAAATAAATAAGTGCTGAGACAGTAGTCTGGGAGCCTATTTAAAAAGCAATGATCATAATGATCATAAATATGTGACTAATCTGGGTTACGTATAGGCTTTCACAGTTGTCAGCTTCCTGGCATGACGCAGTACAGCTAAAACTCAACTCTTCCACATCTAAGGTATGGGAGTCCGAATTGCCAGTGGCTGTAAAAGGGCTCTGATCTGGAAGCTCAGTTTTCTCCATGTAGACGTATTGCATGCAGTCAATCCATCCTTCCCCTCACAGTTAAAGAAAAACCATTAGCTACAACGCATGAGGAAAGTGGTCTGGGCTTTTTTAAGACAATTAAAATCAACAAATACAATGCAGGTGATGTTTCTGCTTTGGCAAAAAGAGAGAAGTTTTACTTTTTCACCTTCTCCGTAAGTTGGACAGCCCTCAGCAAAAACCACTCCATCCAAACAGCTCCGTACAAAGGCTCATCACAGAGAATCCAATTTCTGTCTGAGTGACCACGACAGCAGGGAACCCTACCACTGCTACCAAATGCATCCTCCTGTTTTTAATACCTATGTCTGAACACCCTTAAATGTGATGTACTTTCCCTCCTGTACAGGTCCCCTGCACACCAGGCTAGGTCCACTTCTCCAGAAAGTGGACTGTATAAAGAATTAAAAAAAAAAAAANAAAAAAAAAAAAAAAAAAAAAAAAAAAAAGGCAAACCCCACACTTCTATAGGGTGTTGGATGACAGTGAAAGTGGAATTTAACCAAGCAAAGGCCATCAGGGCCTCCAAGGACACCATGCAGAGAGGCCATCGAGCTGCAGCAAGCACAGCAATGCCAGGACATCAGCAGTACCAGCGGCTTCTGGAGCCTCTCAGGCAACCAAGATACCTGGCACTGTTTTCTTATGTATGCCAGTGTGCGCATATAAGCTTTGTACAGCAAAATAATACATTATCACCCTCAACTTCTGACCCACCAGTGATGGCAGCAGGAATACTCACGATTTGTCTCTTCTGCACGCCCGTCTCTGAGGGCTGGCTGGCCTTCGGCGAGGGGACAACGACTTACCCCGTGATCTCTCTTTCATCGGAGAATGGGCACTTGAGGGTTTCAGAATCTGCAAGAGATGGGGGAGGGAAGGAAAAGGCGTTCAATAAAGGCAACGATTCACTGAAAATAAAAAATAAAAATAAAGGGCCTCATACAGTAGTGGGGATGGCACACAAAGAGCCTTCAGTCCTTTGGAGCTTATTCAAACCCTGCCCAGGTTAGGAGGAACCCAAAGCTGTTACCACGTGATAACTGTTCAGGGGTCCCCTGCAAAAGTTAGCTGGTGTCACCAATTCAGTTCCCAGCTAAATACTGAAAAAGAGAGCCTTATCCACAGCTTTCTTCAGAGCTGGCAACAGCAAGAGAGAAGAAAAACAGCTTTGAGCCTCAGCTGAAGGAAACTCACACAGCCAAATCACTCTCTCCAGCTTTCCTCTCTGCAAACAGAGGCGATCGCCTGTCAGGCTGGAGTTGAACTATGTGTGACATTGGGACTTTTCAGTAAGTCTCCTGTCCATTCACACACTCGCCTGCATCCCCCAGGCCCTCCAACCTCAGAAGTCCATCAGCATGAGACTCGCACTCCAGGCTATTTTAAAGACCTGATCCTCCAAAGTCAGCTCCCTTACAGGAGCCCTCTGAACTAAGTGGCTCAAGTTCTGAATTAAGGGAAGAGTCAGATGCAGAGCCCTCAGCCTTCAAGGGTTCAGGGCTGAGGTCCTGGCCTTGAGGCACTTACAAGGACTGAACCCAGTGTCAAAGCTCAGCACACCCACCGAGCTGGTCTCTCTACCAAAAGCAAGTACTAAGTTCAGTAAGTCATCCATACGTATGGACTTCTTCAACTGGAGCCTGTTTCAGCTGTTTGCTCTCTAGATGGTATTAAAAGTGAATGAATAGAGAAGACGGGGCCGGGGCGGGGGGGGGAAGCTTCATTACAT
The DNA here is from genome assembly GCA_013398915.1 of Dromas ardeola. Lineage (NCBI taxonomy): Eukaryota > Metazoa > Chordata > Aves > Charadriiformes > Dromadidae > Dromas > Dromas ardeola. The sequence goes on from VYZM01017513.1 coordinate 61,281, forward strand.
CTGTAATCAAGCACACGTGCTTAAGGTGACAGTATGGTACAAGTTGGCCCTCAAAACTCCTTGGCAAGGGAAGAGAGGTGGCGGCAGGACATTGGGGCTACAATGCCATTGGCGACACTCATCTCAAGGTCAGGGCGAGGGGGCAGGTGCCTCAGCGAAAATGGCATGCGGCTGCTACGTAGGAGCCATTCCTCAGCAGGGCAGGGGACGGGAACCCAGAATAACTTGGACATGATGCCGCATGCCTCTCCACAAGAGCCAATCCCATACTTAGCAACACACCTGCTCTGCTCCTGCTGCCAGCAGCAGGCTGGAAAGGCACCAAATCTCCTTCCACCATGACCACAACCAGCTCCTTGCCCATGACAGCCCTAGAGGCACGGTCAGGGACACCCCTCATCTGCAAGGGCAGCCAAACCCCCCAGCGCCCTGGCAGCCTGCCCTGTCTCCCCATCCCCTCTGGGCTCTTCAGTCCAACCAGCCAGTGAGGAAGCACCAGCCTGTCAGGGATTTCCTTTCCTCACCCTTCCTATGTAACATATTTTGTGATTTAGCTGAAAGTGGTGAGCATCAGGTGGCGCAGGGCAAGGCCACCAGCATGCCCTGCAAGGAAAAGCAACCACTGACACAGGTGTCCCGCAGCACCCCTTGCAGCTCAGGTGCAAAGAGCAGAGATCCCTACCTGCAACCAGGCCACCCTCCCCATCAGCCCCAGGCACACTGGTTCTTCCCAGCCGCCTTCTTCCGCAGTCAGTGAGAAAAGTAAACTGGGCAATAGCTCCTTGATGGCCAGCGACAAGTATGGGTTCAAGTGTTTCCCAGGCTGAAGGGGAAATCTTTGAACTAAAACACAGCTATAAGGGCTTGAACACACACCAAACCCTGTGGGAGAATGACCGAGACAGATGTAAGCACACCCCCAGCCCACCTGGTATCACCTTAATCTCAGGCCGGGGTCAGTCTGCTGACATGGAGGAAGACCAGCCTCTGCAGGACAGGACTAGGCACATCCACCTCCAAGTCCACCGCCCAGGCACGCAGACCTACCTTCATCCTCATATCCCTGGCAAACTTCTCCAGCTCCTTCCTGACTTCTGTGCGCATCATTTTGGATACATTCAGGACCAGCTGTTTCCACTCAATGGGCTGAAAGCTGTGCGGCTCGTGCGGGACATATAATCCAATTTTTACTTTTTTGACTGAATGCAAGTACTTTTTATAGGAGTCTTCAAATTCAAAGATGAGGTCGCTCAGAGTTCGGTAAGTCAGAGGTTTGTCCATCAGATCTGATCGTCTGCTCATGCCCAGCGAGCCGTACCGGCCGTTGCAGTAAATCCCGAGCACCACATGATGAAAATAGTTCCCTGAGAAGTGGGTTTTAAAGCTGATGGGGAATCGTTCCACAGAGGGCTGCCCGTTCGTTAAGTATCTGGTACGGACTGCGTCAAGGCAACAACAGCAGGGAAGGGAGCACGCATAATTACACCTGTAAGACATCTTTAGCAAGTTTTTTTAACTGCCAGGATAAGTGCTTTCTTGCAGACACAAATTTATTCTTGCTGTGCCCCAGAAACAGTCAATGCTGCCAAAGCCCATTTCACTGCTTGGAGAATAAGAGGCAATGGTTCAGACAGGGAAGGGCCTGACTCTAAAACATGCTTGGGGGGAAGGAAAAAATGCACAACAGTGTCTGGGTCAGCACACCAGAAGAGAAACCATCCTCCCCAGATCTGTGGGAACTCCCCCATTTGATACCATCATCAAACTCCCATGTTGGAGCTTAGTACAACTTAGGTTATTGATCCTCGTTTTCCCATATCTTCAAACCGTATAAAAAAATCTGAATTCCTGTCCAGGGTGTCAGCCTGCCTTTCCATCTGTAAACTGGCCCTTGGCATGGCCACTCCTCACACAAGAGTGTTTTTGCCTGTTATCCTTGTAACACATTGCTGAGATGAACAAAGTAAAGCTCCCAGGCGGATAATTAATTAGATAAGCACAGACACATGGTCAGGAACAAATGCTTTTAAAAAGCAAAACGTGCCCCCTGAATCACTGGCTGGCCATTTCAAATGCACCACGTGCAGAGGCCGGGGCCAAGCTCCATAACAGCGTAGTAGGTGATCTCAGAGGGGAACTACGTGTGGTCCCCGGTCACCTTCTTGGGAGGCAGCCAGCCTGTGCCACGGGGAGGAGAGACTGAGATTCCCTCACGCAAGCAGGTTTGCGTCAGCACCTACATTGCACATGGCTCCCTGCTGCTAATCCCCGGACAGCTGAAACCCTGGCTCCACATGCTGACACCCGGCCCCTGGGGCAGCAGGCACACTTCCCCTCTGCAGCTGAGGCCCCCACCCACGCCTGGGGAATGGAGGAGGGATGACCAGAAAAGGCTGCAGCAAGATGCTCCAGGCCTAGGGTTACTCCAGCCAGAGGCACCTGCTGTAACCCCAGAGCCAACCCCAGATGCAGACGTGGTCAAGGCAGTCAGTCCAAGCGGTGCCAGTGGCCCAAGAGGGAGCACTGGCAGGATAGCATCAGGGCAGCCTCAAGAACAAAGGAGTGGGGTCGGTCCCCACTGGAGCCAAGGGAACCGGCTCAGACCAGGGTACTGGCTCTGGGGATCTCCAGCATCCCCTCCTCAGCCCAATCCATGCCCAAAAAGGAAGTCCTTAACAGCAGTGAAACTAGAGCCACTGCACAGCTGAGAGGCCCTGAAATGTTACTGCAACCAGCCTTCCGCCCCTGTCTGCGTAGCACGGCTGCCCAACAGCTGCTGGGAAACTAAGAACACAAAAAGCCTTTGTACCATAAAACACAATTTGGGCTCGGTTCTGGTTCTGCCAAGCCTGGCACCCCACCTCACCACCAGTGCAACTCCTCGGGATGCTGACCCCCAGCACGCACCCTGCATTTCACCTCTTCTCTCTGCAGAGATGCAGGAAAAGCATCCAGCGGCTCTCATCTCTCTCTAAAGCATTTTTTCAAGGTGATATTTCACGCACCTGGCGCTTGTTGAATTTCATGTATCAAACTTTTGCCCTCCAGGTGAACACAGGAGCCCACTAGTAAGAGATTTGTGAACTGCCCAGAATGTGAGGACAAGAGTAATGAATTAAACCTCTGTACAAAAAAAAAAAAAAAAAAAAACCATGAAAAAAAAAAAAAAAAAAAAAAGGCAAGAAAAAAATGGCAAAAAAACCATTGGCAAAAATCTTCCAGAACAGCCACAGGGAAGCTTTTCGGTTCCATGTCAAACATATTTAATTGTATTCAGTGCTAGATGTCATCCGCTTTAGCAGTCTGGAGAAAGTGTGTTAGAAGATATAGGAACGGACAACACTATGGCCTCAGCTCCTGGTGCACGTCAGTATCTGCACGACAGTAAGCCTGGACAAGCGTGCAAAGCAGAGCGCAGACCTCCCTACTGCACACACAACTCCTCACCCAGCCAAGGCTACGTGTGCCCACCTCTGCCCATCTGCTGCCCCACCTACATCAAACATGGGCACCCTGCAGCAATTGTCAAAGCTCACCCCGATACCAACTATACCGACACAGAACAGAAATAGCTCTATTGCCTTCGGTGGTCCTGCTGGATCGGTGTTGCATTAAGACTAGCTTCTCCAAGAAAAACCCCACACCACTGGTAGAATTAAAGATTAGAAATACACTGCAAGGTCAGAATGGGACCCAGCACCGTTATATCAACTGGAAAACTTAGCCTACAGTCATCTCATTTAAAAGGTCACCTCCAGGCCTTAAAAGGAACATCCCGTGTACATCAAAGTCATGTTACAATAATTTGTGTCCTACAGACAGATTCTTGCAGAAGCCCATTGTATTTATCATTCTGTGTAACTGAAAAAGCAGTATCTTTTATCAACACCTATGAAGCTTTCAAACATCGCCACTATTTTTCCCCCTCATTATGAAAGGGTTTTCTCTCTGCTCCCCGAGTGCCTTTCTATTAAGTCCACACAAAGCTTCGGTGGCCACCTGCCACACATACACACTTCTGCCACGAGGTCTCGGAGAAGTTGCAATTTAATCTCATTAAATACTGGGTAGGAGTAAAAGAATCTTTTGAGGACGGAAATTACCCACCATCAAATAACCCAGCAACAACTGCTGTGGAAATTAACCTTTAGGTACAGGTTGCTTCTGCTGAGTGACTAGTTAATGAGAGTCCCCACCCGAGATGAAATACACAGCAAACGGGCTGGAAAGGCACATCAGATCTTCCCCTCCATCCATGCATCATTATTATTTCTTTTCCTTTCTGCTCTGCCCAAGGAGAGCTGTATTGTGGCAAACAAAAGGCAATGACACAGCAATGCCGCAGCTGTAATCACACTTTTGAGATGGGACTGTAACTGCAGGATGGAGAGTCAGGGAGTAAATTACGCACCACAATACAGAAGCAGTGCAGAGCTGGAAAGGGCAAAAGCAGCTGTAACGAAAGCTCGGTGGCCTCCCGATCCCAGGTCTTCAAAAAGCAGAAAAACAGCACTGAGAGATGCTGATCCTTGGAGATCCCACAAGAGGGACACTAATCTGGCTGGCCACCTCTTGCCCCAATATCCCTTCTCTTCCCCTACACCCAGGAAATGAACAAGGACAATACCTAGAGCTCCACCAGGGTGCCATGGGAATGGGTCAGTACAGCATGTCCCTGTCCCTTGGAGATTCCCAGACCCTGCCCACCCTGACTCTCAGCTCTTCTGCAGCCTCAGAATAGCCTGTCAACCTCAATTTCTTCCATCTCAGAGACACTAATGCCTGCCAGCCAGGGCTGCGTGTATTAGGCAACTGATGAATTCTGCTCTCGTGCTCCAGGAGGCTGATTTTGAAAGAGGCAGGTTTGGGTCAAAGTAGTGAGAGAAGAATGGGGCCTGAAGCATACAGCACGCTTTGGGGGTGACAGGTCATTGGGGTAAACCAGTATGACTCTATTAACAAGTAGGCTTTCTTGAGCACACCAATACTGCTAGCCGCCTGTAGAGAGCGCCAGATTTCCCATGCCAGCATGGAGCTCCTACACATCTGCAAGTCGACACAGGCACATCACCCTCTGAGCCACAGGTTGTTGTGCTTCCTGTACTCCCATTGCCTTCACCACCCAGGCTCTCGCACAACCTAGCTTGGATACTTAGGAGGCTTTAGCAGGGGAGCTGGACTAGATGATCTCTAGAGGTCCCTTCCAACTCTGAAATTCCATGATTCAGATCCATTCTGTGAATACAAGCAAGACTTGGGGCACAAAACCTGCGCTCTGGCCACCACCTGGACCTTCCTGGGCAGTGGGGCACGCAAGGGATAGCATCCTTAGTCAGTTCAAAAGAAAAAGGAAAGTTAAGGCATTAGCCGAGTCAACCCCCTGGTTTTAAAACTGGAGCAGAAAGCATCTGGATGGGCTTTCTTTAAATCTGCACACTCACACAATGGCTCAACCAATGCTCATCTGTGGTTTGTTTCGTGGGTTTTTTTGGTTTGTTTCCCCCCCCCCCCCCCCGGCTCCTGGTGAATTCTAATATCAAAGAAGCCCCAGCATCTACCCCCAGAACAGACCCTTCCCTACACAGGTGACTCCACTGCAGAGCACAGAGCAGTTCCCAGCCAGAAGAGACGGTTGAAGCCCTTCACCTTGTTTATTTGCCAGCAGCAACTTTTAGAAAAAGTGTTCTCTCTTGCCTTGTTTTTTCCTTATTATTAATAAATAATTGGAGCAGGATCTTTCCATCTGCCAGCACTATGGCTCTAGTCTGCGAAGATTTCTGGAAATAGGTCTTAGCAGCTGGCTCCCAATGGCTAGGTCAGCTTAGGTTACTTGCCACCAGCAGTTTTCTCACCACCGCTATGAACCGCAGCCAGCTGAACAGGAGGCAAGGGGACATGCTGCAAGGACCTCAACCCACCTGCATCTAAACCAGCTTCAACAGGAGTATAGCTGGGAGGGGAAAAAAACAACCTGGTGACTTTGCCAAGATGACAGGCAGCGACTGTGCAAGTGATGCACTATCAGCAGGTGAGGAGACAAGTGCCATCCCTTCACCGTGCCCCCTCCCTGCAGCACCAACAGGGACACAGAGCCACAGAGACCTCCAGGGGCAGGGGACGTGGGGAGACCCTCCTCCTCAGAGCCCCGAAAGAAAAAAGCCCAAACATAAGTCAATGCAGCGAGGCCCTGCAGCGCTCATAGCAGTTTGAAAACAATAAAGACATTCTCAGGTTTCAGAGGTAAGTGCCAGCATCAATTGTTTGACCAGACCAGCCTGCCAACACCGATGCCTGAGCAGGTCTAAGCACCCAGCTGTCCCTGTACCCAGTCACAAGTGCTTCTCCTGCAGCTGCTAGAAGACCCACCATCATGCCTGACACCTTCTGGTGTCTCCACTACAAGTCCCACTCTGCCATGCAAACCTAAGACAAAAAAGGGAAAGCCACATGAACCTGATACTAAGCAAATGAGTGCCCATTGCGCTGCTTATTTTAATCAATTTGTTATTTATTAGTTTGAAATTCTCCTTCATTTAACTCAGAAAAGATGACATTGCAATGCTTCATGTCTTAGAGCCCAGCGAGGGTGTTTTTTGCTGAAATCTGGTCGAGATGAGCACAGGAAGACACAGGGTGCCTGATCCCCTCCTCTCCTACTGCTTGCAAGGGCTGGGAAACATGAGCAGGCGCCCCGAGCCATCGCAGCAAGCTTTGCCACAGGGCACAAGCAAGCCGGAGGGAATGACAGCAGGCTGAGAGAAGAGAGGAGGCAGCTTTATTTACACTAGCAATGTTGAAGCCGCTAACTCAGAGTGAGGAGGCGGAACAGGAGGAAAATAAAGCACAGGCTTCAAAACCATCAGATAAGGCTACAGCAAAAACAGAAGAGCTATTTTTCCAAGCAACTACGCATAATGTCAGAGGGCCTCCGACCACCAGCCGTAAACACTCGGAGAAGTTTCCAACTACAGCCTAGAGTCCGATGGCATTTTCCACAGGCTCCAGGAATGCCGAGATCTCAGGTTTGGGATTTCTTACCATGAGGCAGACTGCTACGGAGCCCACATCTGGATGTCGTCTGCACATAGAACCCATGTTCCCCTTGGCAACTCCAGTGCCCATGAAAGAATGGCTCAAGCAGCTGGTTCAGCCTCCCAAAGCAGGACTGCCAGGCAGGTATCGCTTGTTTTGGGGTGCTTGTTCTCCAGTGCCCAGCTGCAGTCTGAGGTGATAAACTAATCACGACAATGGAAGAGATTATAAACTCTCTCCCAGCTCTTTCCAGCTACCAGAGGGGCTGTAGATATTCAGCAGGACCCTCCTTGCCTGTATTTCAGTCAGCGAGTGGCTTGAGCTGTGGACAAGCATGCAGGAGGCGAAGAGGAGCACTGTGGGGACATCAGTATCCTGTAATGACTGCAGGAAACTGTCCCCCCTACTGAAAACACTCGCTCCCAGCCCAGGGATGTACCTGCTAGGCAGGAGGAGAAGGATGGGCCCAGGTCTCCAGCAGTGATAAACATCATCCACTGATTAAATGCGCAGAAGGCATAGTGCAGAAGCTATTAAATCATTTCTCTCTCCTGAGGCACTTCTGCTCTCCTCTTCCTCATTTAATGATATTATTGGATGGCGGGGAAGTCTAATACACTGCATGGGTCTGATCGTTACCTCACATGAACTGGGAGAGGCACGCTGAAGGCAATGGGAGTGAGTTATGTTCACCCGACACAGACAGTCATGCTCTGTGAGACTCCCCGAGGATGGATGTATCGTGCTGCTTCCCTCCCCCCTCTGATATTTTGCTCTCCCCATTTTAATAAAGCGAATACAGCACAGATAAAATTCCCTTGGCAGTTTTTGGTATACTATTCTCTTTCTTGAGCACCAGTTTCAATCCTTGCTCAGAAAGAATGGGCTGAACGCACCATTACTCAGCTGATTTACAACTGAACTGAGAAATGCCCTAGGGAACACAGCAGGAGGAATGCCTCTGGTTAGGCACTGACAAGCAGACAACCAGAGATACAAGGCCAGTTCAGACAGCTACATGAAGAAGATCTGTGCAGATTGCTGCACAATAATATTGGAAGATCTGTATGATCTTTCGGTCATCTCAGAGCAGCTGCTCCCTTGGTGCATGCAGACAGGGTAGCTCAGTATTTTAACTCATTGCTCTATAAAAATGCTTCAAGATCTAGTGCAAAGGCAATTAGGCAAAAAATTAATTCTGCACCAAGAGGGATTTTGGAAGCGTTTTATAAGAAGTTGCATAGTAAAAGGTAATTGCACGAGCCAGCAAGCAGCTCAATTAAAATGACATCTTGCTAAGCTGCTCTGTGTGAGTCGGCCTTTGAATGAAGGCTTACGCCGAGGGTCCGCTGTAGTGGGCTGTGCTCTTTTCGGTATCCAAGCAACATGGCAAAGCCTACCAGCACACACATTACAAGCAGTACCTTATTTCCAGAGACAGAGAAGGCACCCAGAGGTTAACACACACACACAGGGATGCTCAGGCTCAGGCATATGCGAAGACATTGGTTTGACACTCAGGAGAGGGTAAGCGCATCTCTTATCTGGTAACCGCCTGACCTTGGAAAGCAAGTCGCAGCTGCTGGCCTCACCGTGTCCACAAACCGAGGGCAGTGCTGAAGATCAAAATCTCACAGCTGAGAAAAATCACGCCATGTGCTGTTACAAAGATGCCTCCCCAAATCCACATGGTGCACATGCAGCACAGCACCGTGATGTTCTGCACAGGCTTCATACCAGCCACTTTCGAAACACACATATTCAGACAGACCACCACTCACCACTGATACACTCTTTGCGTACCCACACCTCAAGCAAAATACTTTAATGCATCTGTTACAGCACCAGAACCCCAGCAGATAGCCCCTGTTCTCACACAGCAGACTTCCGAGACAGGAAATAGAAGCAGGCCTGTCCCACACCCTCCCCCCGCCTAAGCCCTCTCAATTA
>VYZM01017513.1:70410-89182 GCA_013398915.1 Dromas ardeola
AGACCAGGCTGCTCAAAGCCCCATCCAGCCTGGCCTTGAACACTTCCGGGGACGGGGCACTGACAACTTCCCTGGGCAACCTGTTCCAGTGCCTCACCACCCTCACAGTAAAGAATTTTTTCCTAATCTAAATCTATCCTGTTTCAGTTTAAAACAATTACCCCATGTCCTATCACCACACTCCCTGATGAAGAGTCTCTCCCTGTCTTTCCTGTAGGCGCCCTTTAAGTAGGGGAAGGCACTATCAAGGTCTCCCCAACGAGCCTTCTCTTCTCCAGCCTGAACAAACCCAACTGTCTCAGCCTGTCTTCACAGGAGAGGTGCTCCAGCCCCCTCATCATCTTTCGCGGCCCTCCTCTGGACTCGCTCCAACAGGTCCATGTCATGCTTATGTCGGAGGCCCCAGAGCTGGAGGCAGCACTCCAGGTGGGGTCTCACGAGAGAAGAACAGAGGGACAGAATCACCTCCCTCAACCTGCTGGCCACGCTGCTTTTGATGCAGACCAGGATGTGGTTGGCTTCCTGGGCTGCAAGCACGCATTGCTGGCTCATGTTGAGCTTCTCATCAACCAACACCCCCAAGTCCTTCTCCTCAGGGCTGCTCTCAATCCATTCTCCACCCAGACTGTATTTGTGCTTGGGATTGCCCCAACCCATGTGCAGGATCTTGCTCTTGGCATTGTTGAATTTCATGACATCCGCACAGACCCATCTCTCAAGCCTGTCCCTCTGGATGCAAAGAAACTTCAGGTGACACCAAACAGTATAATACCATAGCTTTCAAATATTTCGCTTCCCCCACCATGAAAACAATAAAAGAGTTTTGAACAAAAGTCAGGTCTGAGGCAAGCAGAAAAATCCCTCTTTCCAAATGAAAATAAAACAGTCAAAGCTTTTATACCAGCAAGAACACTTTTAGGTTATCATGGTCATCTGTAAGGCACTAATCACGCTCTGCTTGTGTGGTATGTGGAGTAATCAGTTCAGTGCTAGAAATACAGCATTAGAAGCCACGCTGACATTAGTACTGCAGAGCAGCATCAAGTCCACCTGGGGATTATTTCCCCCATCCCTTTGGTGCCCAGATAGTTTGGGACACAACCCTGACACAAGGGCATGCACAACAGATCCACTGACATAATTTCTGTTTCTGGGAGAGCACCAGTTTGAGTCTCTTGCTGACATCAAGCCCCCAAGACTCCCATCTCTCTAGCTGCACGCAGACCCTGCCAGCATTTGAAGGGGAAGCCCCATCAGCCAGAGTCACCTTTCAGACTCAGACCTGAAGCCCCATCCCTGGCACACGGGGAAACATGAGCAGCACTCAGCGCACACAACAAACCTCCTAGCACAGCAGGGGCCGCATCCGGCATAGAGCCTTGCACACCACACATGACACTTGCTTAGCCCATGTCCCCTTCCCACCCCACAGCAGCCACCCCCTCTCATGAGCCAACACTGGGCACTACCTGCAGGGCTCTCTCAGATGCTTCTCCCACGAGAGGGGGCAGCAGCAGCAAGCAAAATGCTGCAGAGACACGCCAGAAGCTCGTTTGCTTCAGGGTTTATTTTGGGTTGCGGTGTTGTTTGGTTTTAAATCAAACTTGATCAGTGGTGGTAAGATGTATCAGGCATACAATTACTCCTGTAACCCTGCCTTGCCCTCCTCTAGTGTTTTAGGATGATGCAGATTGATTATCAGTGACAGCACATGAGGGTCAAGAAGCAAATCAGTCTCTAACTGAAAGTTTTCTTGGTTTTTCTTCCTAAGACTGAATAGGAAACAGGCATTATGTTAAGGTAAAACTTAAATGTTTAACTATAATACACATAAGTTTCTGCACAAAGAGCAGATGTGTGCTGAGAGACAAAAACTAACATGACTCTGCCATGTAAACATTAGACAAACACAGGACAGAACTTGCGTTCCTCAGGTGTTACCAAGCTCCAACAATAACTGTCAGAGAAACAATAATGAAGAAAACAGAGACTGTGTTGACAAATACTTATCTGCTCACTTTGGGTCAGATCCTGACATTATGCAGATTACCAGGGCAGGAGGTAAAGTCAACGTGGCCAGAGCATGACACTTAGGAACTGGGCACACAGCATCCAAGCTCCTACTGACAGGCGTAAGCAATTCGGCAACTTGTTGATTAATACCATGGCAATTCCCCGAGCTACTGGCACTCACCTTTGGCTGTGACCATCTCATGCACCATCCGGGAAGGGCAATAATCTATTAAACAGCACTGCAGTGGAAAAAGCCACAGGCATGTGAAAGGATACATCCCCAGGATAACTGCTTCAAGGCATTTGATAGGTAAGGACTCCCTGGTCATTTCTTTTGCTGTCTCCATTAACCTAGGACAGGGAAGAAGAAAAAAAAAAAAAAAGGTTTTCACACCTTTCAGTTAGAGCAGTTGACAGGACTCAAAGGGTCCTCTCATGCACTGGGAGATAGGCACCTCCAGCTCTTATCTCAGCAAGTGCTGGTGAACTTGATTCTTCTCTTCAGCAACTTGCCAGAACTGTGTTGCCTTCTGGAGAACAGGGAAAACAAAAAACAAACAAAAAAAGTGTTTGGCATCCCAGTGCCTTCCAGCCTCTGAAGGTGGGTTGGATGAATGCAGCCCTCTCTGCCTCTCCAGCAACTCCACAAGCATCACTTCAGACTGTAACACAAAGCCCTGCTGAGCTGCAGAGCCTGGCAACCATGCAAGCTCCCACAGCAGGACCAAGTTTAGCTTCTTTTCAAAATAACCCTGACTCTTCTCTGGAAAAAACAGGGGAGAGAGGATGGTTACATGATGGCCCCCTGAAAGCTACAAATGCCTCTGTGAGCCTATAGCTACAGGTGCAAGTCAAGAATTTAATGCCTTTTTACCTAAGTCTGCTCTGCAGAAAGCTCTACCAACGCTGACACTTCACACCACTGCAAACTGAGCTATCATCTTGCTACTGCTCCCTATCTCCTGTGGACTGGGAAAGGCGTAAAAAACATAGGATTTCCCGCAGGAGTGCAGGAAACTGTGCATGCCCAGGATCTCGCAAGTTCACCAAGTTTAGTTACAATCTGTACTTTTATCTTTGGAGTAGAGTTATGTGACAGGGACAACACTGTGATGAGAAACAAGCAACCTAATCTCAGCTCAGCTGAGAAAGCTGTCATGCCAGACTTACACCGCACCATCAACCAACCAAGTATCCTATTCCCTTCCACAAGCAGATCCTGAAATCCTAGAGGGTTTTAAAAAAACCAAAAACTGGAAGGAGATAAAAAAAGGCCAGAAGAGTCATATTCAATGACAAACAAAAAAAAAAAAAAGAGAAGCTAAAAACCGAACCAAAGGATGACTACTTCTTTGAAGTCTTCTCTATCCATATCCTTTCCCTGAGAGCTTTGTAAACAGATCCCTACTCCAAGGAAGCACAACATTAAATGATAAAAATATTTGTATTAGAGAAGATGATGAAAATATGCATCTGAAACCATTAGAGTTTGTTTTTCCCACTTTCTAATTCACCCACCTCATGCATTTTAAACCTCGTATTGACTGCAAACAGCAATACAGCTTCCACTGCTATTACAGCCTGTCACAGCCATTCCACGTCCCATTTATCCAAGTTAGAAATTATCTTTTCATTTGTAAACAACCGCCCTTTACACTCTGCCTGCAGTACAGAAGACAAATTAGTTAGCCTGCCTCCTACGTGCTCACAATCGGTCACAGAAACCCCACTGCTGGAAGCAGGGAGCAGCTCTGGCAAGGCCACACAATGGGGCCCCTTCATCCCCTACAGTGGCTCCTCAGTGCTGATTGCAGCAGTAGCCACTGCAAATCCCCATCTCCATCCGGAGAAGTATTACAGGCAGACAACATCTAGGAGGTATCCATGAACAAGACAACCCACTGAATTTCCTACCTTCTAACTCCACGGGGGAAGGGCAGGGGGAAGGTCACAGCTGATTATGAACGTGTATCAGAGGCAAGAAAAAAATCAAGTTGTAAAGCTATTTAGCTTCAAGCCATTTGGTGTGGTGTATGTCTGGTTAACGTGGTCCAAGGGACAGGGCCAGCATCTCCTCCTCAGCTCCACACCTGCACTCACCCCACTGCCAGCGGCCAAACACAGTAACCACACTGGAGCTTCCTCGTCACCACGTGCAACATCAGGCCTCCTAACACCTGCTTTTATAAGCTCACTGCTGTCAGGATTTCAAGGTGTTGTCAGCATGGAGATAATATTAAAGACTCCACAGCCAGGGAGGGAGTCTTCAAAGTAATTGGCCTAAATGAGCAGTCAAATTACTACCAACTTACCTGTCACAGCAACACTCACGCTATTTGAATCCTAAATTGTATTTAACATGCACTCTGTTTGCAAGCCACATACATGCCGGTTCTGAAGCACAGCTCTCCAGGACACTATATAGTTATTGAGACAGATTTAAATCGAACAGGAGAGGCATTTTGCTTGATTAAAAACACACTGCCTCCTAGAGCATGGGTACCTTGGCTGTCCCTTCTGAGGCTAGCAGCAGCCCTCCCTTCCCTTCACGTAGCATCATCAGGTAGCTGGGCTCAGCAGGGACCCTGACAAGACCTTGTGGCCCAGCTGCTCAAAGCACCCAGGGGCAGGAGCTGCAGCAGGTGCTCAGTGGCCACCTGGGACCTGGCAGCTCAGACATCCACCGCCTCTGGACCATGACAGTGATGAGGATTTGTGCAAGGGAAGCATCGGTCAAGAGGCATCACCAATGGTCAGCAAACAGGCATCCATCTGCACCCACAGGGCAGGTCACAACCTTGCGCACATCCATCCCAGTGACCTGGGGAATACGCTGCAAACATTTTGCTTTTTCCTCTGCATTTGCAACACAGACCACAGGGTTTATGCGGATGACGCAGTTCAATAACCACCGAGAGTCTTTCTTCTGCCTTCAACAAGCTTGAGATGAAGCATGCCCTTAAACCCCATGTTCGCATTGGAAGCGGAGCCTTTGGAGAATCCCCAAGCCACTGCTCTGTGCAAGGTAGTATAAGCCAAATCTCAATCACTCCTCACAGATAATTTTCTAACCTACTTTTAACTGGGTTCTCAAAAGCTCACGAACCCAACAGTTAATCTATCCTATACTTAACCTTGCATCTAAGAAGGTCCCCTAATGTTTAAACTAAATCTTTCCTTTTTTGCAATTTAAATCAGAAGCTATTTTGGCTCTTCACAGTGGGCATAGAGACCATTTATTATCTCTCCTCCTGAAACTCACATTTGTATACACGACAGGCTGTAATCTACCTTCTCTTCTGTAAACATGAGAAAGCAGACACAGATTTTCTTTTTTCTTCTTCTTTTCCTTTTAATTCCCCTCCCTTTCTCTCACCCCAAATCTTCCCTTAGGTCATGTTTTCTAGACCTTGGGCAATGTTTGTTGCTTTCCTTTTGGATTCTCTTCAACTGACTTGTATTTCATGGTCCTGAGCTGAGCCCACCACACCAATACGAACAGACCAATTTCCTTCTGAGTCCAACTTTCAGTATATTTTTGCTACAAACCCTGTGGGTTTTTTTTAAGATCAGCTCCATCTGTGCAAACACCTCCTGTTTGTACCAGCCCAGTTCTCTCTTACCCTTCGAGACCACTCTGAATCCCAACTCCACTTTGCAAAGCCTTGTCACCTTGTCCAGCCTGGACCACAAAGCACATCTATTAGCAAACAATTAGTCTTATCTGTACCATTAATGAAAAAACATTGACCTGGGACAAAGACTGCACACCTCAACTGACAAACTCTGCTAGGCGAGAGCAAGCTATTGGTTAAGTACCACTTTCTAAGTGCTGCTTTTCACCAGGTTGGATCCTTAAGTCAAAATAGTTTCTATTTAGTCTCGAGGTTGCAGCCTTATCTGGAGGCTGCCAAAAGCCGTACTAAAGCAAAGAATTACCACAACCACAACTTCTCCCTGATTGACAAAAGCTCTTACACTCTCACAGACGGAAATTATCAGAACCAACCCATGCCAAACTGAATTCGTGTTGCCTATCACTTACCACTTTGTTACGTTCCAGACACTTCATCATTTGCCCTAGCATTTTTTCTGAAACTACAGATAAACTCAAATAGTTCCTAGACTTATCTTTTCCCTTTTTTTTTTTAAAGGCTGGTACCTTTGCCTTCCCCAGTTTCCAACAGGAGCACCCATCCTCCCCACACCCCCTAGCAGAAGTATTAATGGTTTGGAGGTTGGTTGTCAGTTCCCTAAGAGAGCATCTAGCTCATTTGAAAACAACTAGTGACAAGTGCCCTTTGACACGTCCTTTCCCTATTTTCTTTCACTCCTGAATTCTTACCATGCTGTCTCAGATGTTAATTGTTACCAGAAAGGCTGAACCACTAAACTTGTGAATGAATATTTAAAGAAGGGGGGAAAGAATTAAAAAACAGTATCAAGCATTTCAATTCCCTGCCTGAGCAGGGCTTAGTTTCTGGGATTTTCTTTAAATCTTTCCAGTTATCTGAACAGACTCCACATATATGATACTCTAACTCACTACTTGTCCATCTCGTATCACAGTTAGCTGCAAACTAGTCCAAAGCCACCTTCTCCACAGACCCCGGTGTGCATAGGGGCAGCCCATCTCTTCCAGTAACTTCACGACTGCTACAGTCAAAAATAAGCATCATGCAGCTTCCCTCGTCATTGCATTTACACGACTGTCTAAAGTCTGCCGGGCAGATCTCTATTCCAGACCACAGTGAACATTTCTGCCTCTAATAGGTTGCACACTCCTCCCTTGAGATTTAGTCCTTGGCAGATGGTGATATTCCCTTGTAAATTGACTCAATTTTTTTTTCAATGTTTCAGAAGCCCACCTGCATTATCTCCTTTGCTTTCTGCACTAAGAGAAGTTCAATTAACAGATGGTTTCACATCTTTTGGATGTTGTCTGTTTAAAGTGGGAGTGACTGCAGTCATCTCAGAGGAACCATGAATTCCTTTTGCTCCTAGATTTCCCACTAGGGGATCTGATCTCATATACAGGTTAGAAAAAGCTTCAAACACTTTAGCATGCCCAAAACCAGAGGATCTCACCAGGTGGCACCCATCACACTAGAGCCACATCAGAGATGACCATGCTTAGGAGCAGAGGTTGCCCATTACCCTCACCAGAAAGACTCCTACAGACTTCAATAAACTTTGGATTAGTGAGATCCTCCAGCACATTTTCCATTACGTTCTCCTTTCCCAGGCCTTGGTACTTGCATGAGGTCCATAAAACCTCCCCTCCCCCAGTTCTTCTAAGGCTCCTGACAGTTTTATTCTTCCCAATGAAGCAAAGAGAGAAGTGAAAGGCAACAACAGGAATAAAAGGAGATAAGACAGCGGAGCAGCTACTGCTCTCGTGAATCTTCTCAAAACCAGTTTGTTTCAATGGCAAAAGCACTTCTACCACATGCTGAACAGAGCACCATATCTGTAACATTCTGTCTTTGTGCAAGAGAGAAACAGATGTTCAAATGCCTTCTGCAGCCTATTGTCTGGAAATGGTGTGAGCCCATTTTTCTTTACAGCTCCATCAGGGTTCCTTAATAACACGGTGTGTTGAAACAGTATTATTTTCCATCTCCCCCCTTTGCTATTATTTGGTTGCATCGTTCCCACGTGACTGCTTCTATCACACTCTTTTATTGCAACTGATTACCCATTATATCTGCAGTCACTGAATGTCTCTCCATCCTCACAGAGCAGCTTCTGAGCTGTAATTTCTCAAAGTCCCCAGAACCTACCCAAATATCACTTTTTGCTTCAGTCATGGGTCACACTGATCAGCTGGCACTTAACTGGAGGGAACAGCACAATACCACACCTATTTACAACCTCCACAGATACTCTGTCGAAGATAAAGATATTTGTTCCTCGTTATGGCTCTTGCCTGCATCCTAGAACAGAAGCTTGCAGAGGGCTTATCACTCCTTGTAAAGACAGTAATAAAAGTTTGTTGGCATTGAATGCACAGTTACAGTATTACTAGATATCCAGAAATACATTGTTTTTCTAAAGCTCTTACATAATCTAGGCTTGGGAGTTTTAAAGAATGACTATTTCAATTAACAGTGCTGCTTTTTATCAGAATGGTTGTACTGACAAAAGCTGTAATGTAGGTTTTGCCGGCATAATCCTGTCTGGGAAAAGGAAAACCTGCGCAATCGGTGTCTGAAACACTCATATAGCATGGGTACACACATACCATGTATCAGTAGAGCTGAACTCCATGGGGTGCCTTTACCTACCTAGTACGAAAGGGTACATCATGAAGCCTCTGTAAAGGACACCATCCCAGGTCAGGATACCTTGTATACTCTATTAGCAAAACACTCCTATGGTGGATGTAGCTACACCTGTAAATCTGGATTTTGTGTAAATACAGCAAACTCGGGCCAGCTAAGATGCATTTTCAGACACAGTTTGCCAGCACAACAGGAACACCACACAGTTTGCAGGATCGTATCTCTACCACCTCGACTCACACAGCTACGCCAACAGAAATCTAACATTCTCAAAAGTGTTATCCGTAGTCTAGACAAATCCACAGGGTGTCTGGCAGTCTAGAAGCAAGTTGATAGCTAACAGTGACTTCTTCTTAAGAGAGATTGTAAATACTGAATTATAGGAAGCCTGTGTCCCTTAATGTTATGAGTTCCTATAGATAATTTATGCTGTTCTTCCTAAGCGCAGCCAGGCATTTTTATTTTCTCATGCATCACACCAATGCTGACAGTAAATCTCTATAATATCTAGTCCTCCGTAATAGAAAAACTCATTAATATGCCCCAGCTGTTTTAGGACACTTTCACATGAATTTATGAATATTCAATTTCCATCTAGTGCTCAGCTTCTTTGTGTCCAGCCACTGCTCTCTCTTTGGCTGCCAAAGATCTCATAATACTTTCATTAGCTTTGAGCCCTCATATTATGAAATAAGCAATATGTTTAATATCAATAAATCACAGCTCTGGGAACAGCCTCGACTTCCAAGAGCCAGTAGCAATTGGCAGCAATCAGCATCTTGCCCGATCAACTTGTGAATACAAACTTTGTCTTGCAGCAAGCGAGGCCTTTCACATCACAGAAACTTGCTCAGAGCAGCACTTGTCGCCTCAGCGCAAGACGCCTGTTGTCGCACACTGGAAGCATATTTCTTGCAAAGAGGAACATGCCTCCCAGCAAAACACACCCACACCTGCAAGAGTTTTCAGCTCTGATGAAAACTGGTCTGGCAGCAGGAGAATAAATCACCGAGGACAACTGCAAGAAAAGCTATCCTCAGCTGGTATGAACAGCCACACACCCCAGATGAAAGAAGGGAAAGCCTTCAGGGACACCTCAACATTACAGGGCAACCAACATGTTACTCCCTTTCTCAAAGTTGGAGAAACCAAGACAGGGCAACCACTCAAGCCTAGCTGCAATACAACAGGATCTGGGCAGCTAAGTACTCCTAACAGCTCCACTCTTTTAGCATTCCTGTCCATCAGGTCAAGCAGCAAAGCAGCACAGGTCTTAGGACTTAACACTGTGCAAGTCCCGCATACACCAGGTGCAGGCAACTGTGCCTGGCAAGCTGGCAGCAGCTGCCCCAAGGGGTTGAACCATTGCCAGGGGCACTCTCCTTATCTCTGCAGAGGTCCTGCCACCACATACTAAGTCACTCACAGAAGTCCTAACAGCAACAGGACAAGGAGAGAAGTCAGACACAAATCCCCAAGCAAACACTAAGGCAGAGGAAACAGTACCACTTAGGAGAGGATCCAAAGCCATGGGTGCATCTGCAGCAGTGAGCACTACATCAGTGCCCTTCCAGGGAAGGGTACCGTCCTCGTAAGCCAGGCTTTCATCCAGCCCAGGAGGACGCTGACCTTTCAAGCGGTGAGTGTTGAGAACAATTCATTTTCATCCTCCAGTTACTTGGAAAAAAGTAATGGCACAAATTTAAAAATGAGTGACCAGCCTGAAAATTGGTTTAAGCTTCTGTAAACCCGTCTATCATTCAAGGCACAAGATTTCTTCTAAACTAGTTCCACCAGTGCAGTGAACATTACATAAAGCAAGGAAGTGGGAAAGACTGCTGCCAGCAAGATGAAAACCACAAGTGCAGAGCTGGGATGGGAAGTGGAATTTACAGTGACTGACCATTAGATTAATAATAGACAGCTGGTGAGAGCTAGAGACAGCCCAATCAACAGGAGTAATTATATTCTGCTTATCTAAACTTCACCCTAAAATAAAAGCATAATTTTGTCAACATCATGTCCCGCCTTAACCTGCTCATTTACTGGGTCCAATTATAGAGCTGTGCTAAGTATGATGCAGTTCTTACATGCAAGGGATCCCCGCTCTCTATTGCCAGGCTCCCTGCGCACACATTTGTACTTGTATTGCACAACTCATCGCCAACCAGCGCATGAGTCCACCACATGGAAGGAACAGCAAGATGAGCGGCAATGGGAGAAGCAAGGCCATGACTTGAATGGTCTGTTGCGATTCTCCAGGGGAAAGGACTGCACCTGAGAAGATGTGAAAATTCCTGCAGCATTTTGCACAGCTGATCTCTTCCTACCATCAGTAAAGGGCATTACAGCTCAACCAGAATATCAGGACTTACATAGTTTCCATAAAAGCAGTCCAGCCCTCCCAAGCCAACAGCAACAAGTGAGAATGAAGAGTTTTCCCAACCCTGTGCATTTAGTTTTGGCCTGCAGCTATACAGCTCCTACGCGGCTGCTGAGCAAGACCAGCCTTTCCACTCGTTGGCTCTCGATGGGTCTCTGCCACCTGGCTGAAAGCTGGGACCCTCCTTGCAAAGGCAGCAACAATACACAGTTTTGGCCCTGCCAGAGGAGCTGTGGCATGGAGGAGACAGCCCTCCCATGCCATGGTGCCACAGTGCTTAAATGCCCAAGGTGATCAGCTGGCATGATATGGGGCAAGGGCACTAGACCACTTCCAGAGACACTTACCCACTTAGAGGTCTGGTTTTTCTAATCTCGAAGAACTGTGTTCCCGTGTGATTGTATCTGAATTTTGTCTGTTAAAGGAAAATAACTTGAACGGTCAAACAATAAAATAACAATGCTCAAAAGGTGAATTTCAGTTCTGATTTCCTGTTGAAACATAAAACAAGCAGTAACAGCCATTGACTCTCAACAGAGATGAAAACCTGGCATGTGAAATAAAGCAATTTTTTCACTTGTCTTTTAATATGACTTATTAACCGGCATTAGGTGAAGAATCAAGCAAAAAGGTTGTTTGTCTAAAACAACACTTGCATTTGGCATTTGAGGGTTATGAATTCACTTGTCCTCTAGGTCCCACTCACTATTAGGTTACAAGTTTGAAAAAAAGTCTCCATTTGGGCAAGAAGAAGCTTTTACAGTCAAGCCAAACAAATCAATATCTTTCATGGTTTGAAAGAACTGATTTCCTTTTTAAGCTTTTAACTCGGTCAGCCACATAGCTCACGTATGACCTGTAAATCTGAAGCACGGCAGGTGCATCCTTTTACACCCAAGAAATATAAATCATTTTCTAAAAAATACAATGCAATTGAAATGGAAATAAGTGCAACTCAAGAACATTAGTTAACACTACAAGCGTAAAAGAAGAGTTCAGCACAAAGTATGCCAGCAGACAGTCACCCATCAACCAAAGCTCAGCACCACTTGCCTAGGAGTGCAAGCTACCATGCAGCAGCACCAAAAGCAGACTCTTCCCTGCTCCTTGAGCATAGCTGTTCAAGCAGTAATGCAGTAAATCTGATCGGGACAACCAATCTGTCCAGTAAAAACAAAAAACCCACCCCAACAACACAAAAAGTTAAAAAAAAAAAATAATCACATCATCCACTTATTTTTGCTAGGTGCTTTTTCCAGTTGAATCTGTTCCCCAGCCTTGTCACCAACACAGCCACAAGAACATTTACACCAACAAAACCGTGGTAGTGATACCAGGGCAGAACCAGGTGACCCCCATGGAGGCAAAGGGTACTTTGCGAGGCATAAATAGCACAGCTGCTGGCTGTATAACCATGGTCTAAATAAAAACTCCAGCTCTCACCAGGATGCTCTGAACCGACTTCAATTAGAGTTCAGAGTTCTCCAGAAACGAGGCTTTGCTTCCCTCCTGCCTTCAAAACCTAATTCATGAGGCCCTTTCAGAATGCTTTGAACAAAGCATATAGCCTCTTTTAGCTCACAATGGAAGTCCAGACCCTGTTCCCCAGCCCACATTGAAGCTTTTCTGAACACAGATCCAAACCCTGTGCCTAAGGCCTGCTCCTGCTATGTAGGTGAGTTTTGGATTTCAAGACCACTGTTGNGACATGGTCTCCTTTCCGGCACAACTCCACTGAGCAGTGAGCCTCTTGTCCTGCCCAAGTGGCTGACATGCAGCAGAGAAACGTGCCATCCCCCCACAGAGCAGGCTGGCCTCAGCCTCCCTCCCCACAGCAGCTGCTGCAGCTCCAGCCCCTGCAGCTCCAGCCCCTGCTGCCGCCTTGATCCCAGCCACTGCTCCCCAGCAGGCTAACCGCGCCTGCTATTTTTGGATGCTCTTCCAGCTGCCACCCATATCCTTTCTTAATCCTTACCAGGACTTCACATTCATTCCTCATCCCCACTGCTTACACACACACACGTACAGACACAAAAAGAGAGAGTTTAGGAAAAAAAGAAAACAGAGAGAAAAGCAACATCTGGGCCAGCAACCAAGATTCTCTGTCAGTAACAGGAACGGTTGGGTATTAGGCATGGGGCAGTGATAGGGAGCCTGTATAGATGAGTACATCTCTGATGAACCCCCCCAAGCGAGGTGGGACATCTGCAACGGGGGGAGGGATTCCTTTGGTCAGTTCTTGTGCCACAGGCAAGGCTGTCCACCTCGGTGTCAGGACAGCTGTTTCCATCCCCAACCTCAAGGCAAGCACCCCCTGCAAGCTGAGCATATAGGCAGTCCTCAGGGAGCCTGCAGGGGTTGCCAGGACAGAGGGAGAAAGGGTTTGACACAACGCTGGCTCTCCCTTTGTCGCTTTACGATGAGATGCTATTTCACGTCTCCAGGCATCATGATCCGATCATAATATCCTCTAAACCAACTTCAAAATAAGCATTTCTACTCCCACCAACGTCACTTCAGTTAAATTCTTCAGTATCATTTAATGTTAATTACATCTCCCAGAGGATTGCTGTGACAAGCTCAGTGCTGCAGGTTCTATCACAAATCCTTAGAGGAGTCCTTTCACCCCGAAATGATCCCAAGCCCTCACAACCAGCTAGCGTTTCAGTAAAGCCCCTGTCAATTCATGCCGGGCACAAGCCAGCCTCCTCTCCTGAGACCACGTCCTGGAGAAGGATACTGCAGCATCTTCATGTAGGTCTGTATTGCCTGGAGCCATTCTGGGATCGACATGGAGAGCTTGTAGTTTGGCACCGGCGGCACTGAGGGCTGGACACACAAAAAAAAAAAAAAATATAAAGAGGTTAGACAGTTACAGCTCCCTGTAGCATGGATAAGTGATTTACTTGGGCAGCGGTATGCGCTTAGTGCAATGCAACGCATCAGCACAGATGGCTCGAACCCCATGTGAACTCAAAGCATCAGGAAAAGTCATCCCACTGACAACAAGGACTGCCTCCCAGGCCCCCACCACTACAGGCTGCTCGTCCCAGCCACCGATATCCCTCAAACGCCACCCTATGTGGGCAGGCAGTCCAGCGCAGAGGGCCAACGCTTCCCATTTTTCCCCTCTAGCACAGGACAGTTTGGATGAGCAGAGCCCCAGCACTGGCTCTGCTGTCCTCCCTCCCCTGAGAAGCCACTTCGAGTCTAACATTTGGTTTCCTCTACCACAAGAGAAAGATAAAAGGAGACAAGGATCCCAGGCTGCATAATTTCCCATCTACACTTGCTGGGCAAGGCGCAGATGGTACCTAGAAGGCCACCTGGGACCCAGATATTTAGTGATATTAAGGCACTTAAAGATATAGACTGGCACCATAATGGGATTTTTCCAAAATCTCGTAAGACATCTGCTTGTGCCTAAGCACTTTAAGAAGCAGGGCCCTCAATCCATATTTAATCCCCACAGCTACGTGGCTCCTGAGCCTGTAACCACACACAAAAAAAGGCAAGGCCTTGTCCCAGGTCCCCTTATTTTAGGGGTGAGACTGCAAAATACGAGGTCAACAGATGTTAAAGTGGGCAGAGTGGCTAACAGAAGTTAGTACAGTTCTCACAAATGTAGTTTATTTAAACATTAATGCAGACCCAAATTCAGGAACCAGCAACTTGGGCAGCTGTGACAAAAGGCGCAAAGGAAAGCGTGTGGCATCTGCAGGCCCACGATGTTGTTACAATAGCTTTAAGATCATAAAGTGAAATACCACTGCTCTAGAGACACTTCAAGTCAGCAATTACCAATAAGAAAAGCATGTTCAGGCGGTACGGGGTCTTCTCTGCCACAGACTTCCCTCTCTGGCTCCCACCTCCACTATGATGGAGGGATTGTGTGTTTGCTTTCAGAGAGCGAGCACCAGTAGCCCCAAAACGACCAAAACCCAGTATTTACTACATGTAGCTAGTTACTACAGTCAAACAGCAAATACACCTCCAAGAAGGGAAAAAAACCCAAAATAGAGATTCCTACATTCCTGGCACACAGAAATGTATGTTAAATGGCAAGGAGGCAGATGGCCCAGCTCACTGCTGCCATCCCTACACAGGAGACAGCCACGCACACACGGGTTTTCTCTCCGAACAAGTGGGAGTTACAAGCAAGGTTCATTAACCCTTCTTAATCACAATTTCCACACCTAACCTCTTCATTAGAGGCAATTTTTGGGTTTCACAAGTTCCTTCCACCCCCGGCCCCTTTGGTCTGGCCGAATTATTCGCCTGTCCCTCTCGGGAGGAAGACAGGCCTGGACCCAACGCACCAGACGGGTCTCGAGTTTCAGGAGCAGCAAGCGGCTGGAAGAGGCAATTAAGGCAGGCCTGTCAAATCCTTCTGGATGCAGTAATTCTTGCTCCGATGTAAACTCTCCTTTTCTTCAAAGACAAAAAACTCTAGGTTGCACACACACAACACACCAAGGCAATGGGAGCAGCAAGAGGCCTGGCTGCGCAGAGCTGCAGGGGGATAGCACCCCTTTCCCAGCCCTCCGTAAAATGGAAGCCCCTGCCCTCGTCCAGCTGGAGGACAGGATGGCACCCCATAGGGACCACACCAGTGCAGAGGGACGCAGCCCTCGCTGTAGCCCACAGCAGCCACCCTCACCACGGGGGTGGGGTTTGGACCTCCAGGCAAGGAGCTTCCCCATCTCCAAGGCGGAGGATGATGGTGTCAGCCACCAGGGCATGCTCGGGTAAAGAGAACCACGGTTTTTCCAATGGCTGACGCATATCCCATCACTTGTCTATGAAAGTTACCTCGGCAGGCCTGCCGAACCAGGAGGCCCACGCCCCTCCGGATCTCAGGCAACGAGGGAGAGGCAGCCATCAGTCTTCCCCTGTGCAGGACAGCACACTGCTCTCCTCTTTCCAGGGCTGGGCGGGCAGCATGCGGCACCATGCCCCCAGCCAGGTCAGGCAGTGGAGAGCCACCCACTGCTCCCACTCCCTCCAAGCAAAACCCATTTTTTCTCCCCCCAGATTCCTAACCCCACTGCAGGAGCACCGGTCAGAAGCCAGGGCTGCACCATGATACCACAAGTGAAGGAAAGTGCGACATTGATGTGGTTGAGGCTGCAGCCCTCCAGCTACCGGTGCTCCAGCTACCTCCAGGAGATGGCGAAGGTTTGTAGCAGGAGACCAGAGGTGCTGAGAGGAAACGCAGACAACAGCACTACAGCACCATGAATTTATAAAGCAAGTGAAATTCAGAGACCAGGCAGATGAAAGGGCTTTGACCCAGTATCAGCATTGCCAAGCAGCGGCAGCTCCAGAGGCAGCAGAGCTACTGCAGTGCAAGACCTTGTGGTAGAGCTGAAGACCGTCATCCTGTGGCTGGAAACACTGTGGTCTCAGTTCGCCACAGACATTCTATGTGAAACTCATCTTGCCTGACTCCACTGTGTCTCATTTAATGACCAGAAAGTTATTTTCTGCTAGTTCACCCTTCAAGTCTTAGCATGGATGAAGCTGGCAGGCTAGAGCCCTCAAAGGTGGTGAGAGGTTTAATTCTTTAACATCTGCAAGTATCTCCAAGATCACAGACCACGTAAAGGATTGCACAGCCCTTCCAAACCAGGAGCCTGCACCCTTCCCAGAGCTCAAGCCAAAAGCCAGAGGTGTGGGGCGTGCAACCAAGGGACCCCTCAGGTTCCAAAACTGACCCTCCTTCACACAAGCCGGCTTTTCGTGAGGACTCTTCCTCCCAGGAGAGATGCAGCCCTGCAAGCCTGCAGTTTGTATTTGTTCCAGTAAGGGCAGCTTCGCTGATACAGCAAAAAGCTACTTACCGCCCTGCATGTACGATCGCTGAGACTAATACCAAGATGATTAGAGCAATCAAGTGGAGCTTCTTGGGGAGGGGATGAAAACTCTCTCCCATCACTAGGGATTAAGAACAGATCAGATCAGATGCAAAAATGGAGCAATTGCACACACCACTCGCTTAGCCTCTACCAACTACCAATGCAAGCGGATTACAAACCATCCCCTCACAGACACAAGTTTTTCTCATCACTCCCAGTCAGCACTACCTGCTCTTTTGCAGGTTGCCACATACTCAGCAGCACAAGACAATTAAAAAAGCTGTACCATTGTTTAAGGAACAACTCTCCCCTCACATTCCTGCTCTGACCCAGAAATTACCATTACAACTTTAGCAACCCACTACCACTTTGTAGCAAACAAACCTGCTCCTACCCTTCAGTTGCTCACCTGAGCTGTGTTGGCCTTAATAAGGACCAGGTGGTCCTCACACTGCCCTCTGATCCCAGAGGTCCCAGGCTTAGCCAGCATGGGCTAATTAATCACAGGAGACACCAGGCCCTTCTGCCCTTGAAGAAGTTAATCACTGCAACAGGCAGTTTGCTGCCAGACAGCACTGAAGGAACTCAATACCACTCTTCCACAGCACCCTCCACTGATCAGCAACCAATAACTAACATCAAATGATTTATCCAAGCAGATTTCAAAGCAGCACATGTCGCGCTGAGTCAGCCTTGTGCTTCGGTACCAAGGAAGAAGCCATGGGTGATGCTCTCTGGGGCACTCTGGCAGGCAGCATGCCGGCACATCGGAGCCACTGGCGTGTCTCTCACCAGATGCTTTGTCAGTCCCTACGGGTATCACCAGTGAAACTCACGTGCTTTGGAGCTGGGAAGCAAAGGAAGGAACACAAGTCCACCATGTGCTCTGCCGTCTCCTAACACCAAACAGATCTGCAGGCCGTTTAGACTAGTGTAAACTGGTCATGCTGCTGAAACAAGAAGTTCTGCCCTCTCCCTGCCCCTTCATTTCTACCTCAAGTGCTTGTGCAAGTTTGAGATGAACCACACCAGGGAACCGCAAACAAACCCAGCAAAACCAGATTATTCTTTCGCTGAATCTGCTCCCTCATCCAAACAAAGGCTGGTGCCAGCACGAGGGAAGCTGGGGAACAGAGATTGCCCCTTATGCACTTCGGCTCAACTAAACATTGCAGAAGAGACATAAAGGCCCTTTTAGTTTGCATCTTACTTGATGAGCACCTTCGCAAGGTGGCCTTACTCAATATGCTTTCAACTTCTCCATGCACAGAATTTTTCCTTTCTACCCCACGCAAAGAACAAGCATACATATCACTGACAACCAGGGCTGTGACAACGCCAGCCCAACCATCTCACCCCAGCGTGCAGAGGGGTACAAATCAACGCCACCTTCAGCGGTCAGCTCGGATTAATGCTGCTTGGTGGGAGGAGCGAACCAAGCACAAAGTCTGCCAAAGCCGCCAGCATTAATAAGACATAGCGATCAGTAATGCAGCGCAGTGATGAGAAGCCCTGAACATCAGCAGACAACAACATTTTATTTGCTGGCTGGAGGAAAAAGAAACGGTTCGGGTCAGGCAGAGCTGTTTGGAGCTTGTACCAAGGAATGTACAGTACAAAAGCGTTTGGAATTTTTCCACGTACTGGAAATGAAGTGTCAGAGTTTTAAATCCCTTATTACATTTCAGGAGCAAGGCTGCGTTTGAGGAAATGCCTGTGCTCCAAAAAGCTGAGCAAGACGTGTTTTAAATTGCACAAAGCGCTTCATTCAGTCCCGGAAGATTTCTTATAATTCTTGTTTTCCGCTTTTTCTTCCCCAAGATAAAACAATAATTTTTTTTTTTTTTCCTACTCGTTTCCCAAGACACCAGCTCCGAAGCATCCCGTACCCGTTTCGTGCTATTTTCAAAGAGCGGACGCTCCACCTTTCCCCTCGCAGGGGCCGAGAGCATCCTCGGGGCCGCGGGGTGGCAGCCTCCCGCCCAGCCCTCGCGTCTCCCCGTCCCCTGGACGCCCACAAAACCCGGCCGCCTTCGGGCTTGGCGGCACCCCCCCGGTTTTTTTTTCCAAGGGCGGACGGGGCGGGGGCTGGGGTGTGTGTGTGGTTCGCCTTACCCGAGCCAAGCGGGCGGCGCTCCGGATGGCCGCCGCCACGGCGCCGCCGTCGGGGTGCACCCGCTCCACGTGCCCCCACATCCGCTCCCAGGTCTGCCCGTCCATGGGGAAGCCGCTCT
>VYZM01017513.1:99110-114625 GCA_013398915.1 Dromas ardeola
AAAAAAAAGAAAAAAGGGAACTTTAAGGCAATAATAATTTGCTGTGATTGTTCCTTCACAGCTGCAGGAATGTTTAAATGGCAATGCTAAATGAGGCTATAACCTGCAGTTTTCATAGAGATACTATAAGAGGAATACGACCTTATAGTCCTGGTTGTAAAATGAAGAGCCCATCTGAAAGTTCAACCCACCATTGAACAGGATGTTATCATTGCTTTATGACAAAAGGCTTGTGTTTTCTGTTCTCTGCAGCACCTGCAGCCTCCTCCTGTGAAGAATCCCTTACATAAAAAAAGCTTAGAGATAGTCCCACTTTTGTGAAGAAGGGAGATTAAAAAAACAAAACAAAAAAACCCCAAACAAACAAACAAAAAAACCCCCAAACATTTTCTAATTTTTTTAAGTAGGTTCCTCAAACTTACCTGGCTCACAGCTGACATGCTAAATGCCTGAGGATAAGTGACAGTACCCTTGCAGAGTGTTCATAAGGGTCCTACTGTGCTCCTGTTGAAGACTGCTCTGGTTTTAGAAACAGAAGTTGGGCCATAACTGAAAGTAATGTCTCACTATCCACTCTAAGAAGTTATTCAACTCTCTCTCCCCATCTAATCTCCCTAAAGCTGGGTACTTTGTTAAAATAATATTTGCACTGCCCTTAAGGAGCTGCCTTTGGATTGCTTTTAGCAATCCCCTTAGATTAGGGGTTAACTCCGCTTTCTTTTCCTCACAGATCTTTTCCAAAGCAAATGAGGATAAATCACTGTGCTACAGCAGTGCAACTCAATTACTGATGCTAATACTTTTACTCCATGCCCTGAGAAGATTTCTCTGTAAGCCAATACTCTTGTGTGGAATGCATTTATATACCCTGCATACATGCTCTCTGCATATACGTGTTCATGCGCGTTTCCTAATGACACAGTATATCATTCACTTATAACATTTTCCTACATTAAATGGCAGCTTCTAAGGAAAAAAAGGAATCATTTTCAGACCATCAGCTGTATCAGCAGCTGTCAAAAATGGTAATCTTGGCTCCAATCAAGTTACACATTATACATTTTATTAGTAACATATAATGGTAAGGAATGATGTCACCCACATATACGCATACGTACAATATTGCAATAAGAGAATATTCATAAGGAATTTTTAATTTTTTCTTGAAACAAAGAATGAGACACTAACAAAACCAAAATATTGCAGCAAAAATATTTTCTATCTTCATGAGAAGAACAAAGACATGAGCAGTAAATTACATGGGTCTTGCATGGAAATACATTTCTCTTAGGAATATTTTTTGCTTAATTCATTCTAGTTCATGCATTAACATCACTTCTCCCTCTTCACAGACTTCAGATTGAATGGCAGTGGTGGGGAAATCACAAGGGATACAATAACTGAGCTTGTGGTTTATGAATCATTACTAGTCTATAACACTTAAGAATGTGCTACATACACATACTGAAAGACAGCAAATGAAAAGGTCACGCATTCCCATTCACACAGGAAAACTCAAGAGTTCACAGAATGAAAAAATGAAAGCAATAAACACTTATAGCTTAACCCAATTTCACTTGGTTGTAGATGCACAAGATAGTCCAAAGATTTCTCAAAAAGCATTTTTTCATTAGGCAACATGGGCTGGCAGCTCTAATTACACACTCCGGTGATTGTCTCTGAAACAACAGAATGCCTTGAACAAAAGAGATGACCAAGAGGATGAAGTTAGAAAAGCCCTATTAACCTGAAACGATTCATATGTATTGTCCCACTTCTTCCCTTGTTCTTTCTTCCTCATAAAACATGAGCATTCAGCAACAGAAAGAGATGTTATTAAAGACAAGCACTCATCTACAAAATAAGTGCTCTGAAGGGCTTATCTACCAAGCTGAGAGAGCTCCCAATTGCAGCAATTCCAGATTTATGCCTTACAGGTCTGATATTTTCACACCCAGCCAACAGAAATGAGGGTTTTAAGGCCGTGTTAGGAATCCTAAACAAAAATGGGTCAATGTTCTCTGGGTCACTCCCACTGAAGTTAGCAAAAGTTTAATATGATCTGGAAGCAACAAAGGAAGATACAGAGTTATTTTAAAGGCTAATCTCTGAATCTTGTAGCTGAAAGTTAGGAATTACACGCCCTGGTGGGCCCCTGGGAACTTGGGGGCAGCCCTCTTGCTTACGCTCACCGTTACATGAGTTCTCTTGCATCCTCTAGAGTTCTCTTGAAGCACTTAAAAGCACATTGAAAAGCAAAAGCTGATGCATGGGATTGGGATGCCTCTCCTCACTTGATTTCCTACTACATCCTCTAACAGTTGACAACGAATGATTACGTCTTTAAGCAGTTACACTTTTTAGACCCCACTTCTACTCTTACTGGAGGGCTGAGCCAGAATCTCAAGGCTAGGAGAGCCAGAAACCCTATTTCCAATTCCAGATGGATGTTTGATTGAGTGGATGTTGTTTGTCTAAAATCAAAAGTTAAAAGCAAAAAAAACCCGCAAAGACCCAACTACCCCAAATTTATTTTCGCCATGAGCTAGAACCTCAGTCTCTTGACAGACAGACAGTAAGATTAATTGCATAAAATACTGGTTTGTTCTTTATTTGTTCTTTATTTTGCTGCTGAGCCTTTTATTTAAATACTTTATCGTTGCCTGGAAATAGCTCACAGGTTTCCAACTTTCAAGCTTCTTTTAGAGGGGGAGTATTAAATCCAGGATGTAATTAAGCCTTCATTATTAGGAATATTTTCTTTTCAGGGACCCAGCAGGGTTTCCACTATGCCAAAATCTTGTTTGGACCTTTTCAGAGGATAGCCAAGTAATTTGGCAGAAGATAAGAGACACAAGGAGCCAGAAGGGCTAGAATATTTTTTCAATAATCAGCTGAACATTAACTAAAGAAACCGGAAGCCAGCAGCAAAGCAAAGAATTAAAAAATAAGTTTTAAAAAGAAAGAAAAAAACCTCAGTCTTTGAATTTGAACAGTGTTTACCGGACATCTCAGAAAGCATTCTGGAAACTGCCAAAGACTTTCTATTGGACATTTGAAAACACTTCCCCAAAACTGCAAAAATATTATCTTTTTAAAATTTTGCAACAGCAGAACTACAAAGCAACCAAGGGCCATGAACACAAATGTTTACTGAATCTGTATCTTGCTGAAGAACATATATATTTTGGCACACATTACTGTCATTTTTCCAAAGGGAAAAGCCCCACACTGATACCAAAAGGCAGGAAACTTTACTCACTCAGGCTGAAAACACGTACATCCCTTGATGGGGCAGCTTCTATCACAGCAAGTCATTAAATGTAAAGAAAATGACATAATGAAACCATCTCTGCTTCCACTCCTGTACTCTTGCCTGCTGTTTGAATACCTATGAGTCACTTTTCCTATATTCCGCTACCTCACCAGAGCACTCTTCTCGCAGAGCTCACCCCTCCAGGACCAGCAAGATGTGCCCATTTTCTCTCTAGCACTGGACTGGGCAAAGAGACAAGGACCCCTTTTGGAAAGGCGAGTGTTCCAAGCATGCTTAGCTTATTCTGATATGTGTATTGCTATTCAGTCTTCCCATGTCTGAAGCATTTACCATACAAAATGTTAAATCGAGATCATAAAGTTCAGAGGCTAAGATTAGACAGCTAAGTTTATAAGGCCCTTTTTATACATAAGGATTCTCTAAATCTACAGTGAAACAAGGAAGAGAAAAGCATTTAACAATACTTATCATACTGCAAGACTACCTTGGAGTTAAAAAGTTTCCCATTGTAACAATCCATGGAAAACTTCAAGTAGGATTCCACCTTCTGAATGGCACTACATCCATGGGAACTCAAAGAGATGCCATCATTGATGGTACTGAACCTGCAGGCTCAGCTTAAAGACTGCTAAAGCTTAAGTGTTTGCAAAAAGTCCGCCCACTCAGTTCTGACTTTTTCAGTAATAGTAGGGCCTCTGTATTATTGCAGTGCTGTCAATTCTTTATGTGTGTAGATAGAGCACAAAGTCAAGGAGAATATTTTTAGAAGCACTACAGTGAGAAATCCACATCCCAAATTCAGATAAATGTAATAACACAAGGTCAATGTTAATGAAGTCTGCTGCTTTTGTAGCTAAGATGCATGATATAAACAGCAAATATTTCATCAGATGAAGTGAAATATCACTATTTTCCTTTCAGTCATCCTTAAGAAACTGCGAAAGACATGATTTAAGTTATACAAGCATAGAAATTTCAAAGACAAATGATACAATTCATAACACAGAGAAATAAATGCAAAAGAGGATAGAACACATTTTCTGATACTCCACAAATATTCAGAGGAGGTTTAACACACAAAATGGAATTTCTTCAGCAGCACTGATTAAACTCAAGATGAGGCAAGGATCTTCTTTACAAAGTAAAGGCACCAGCTCTTTGTAAACACGTACTTCTCTCACTTTAACTGAGAAAGCACTCAAAAGATTCCGTGGAGGCAACCTGTGTGGTAGTGTTCCATCGCCTGTAAATACTTCCCAGTAGAGATATCAAAGGCCTTTCTCCTCCTTTTTACTGTATTTAATAAGAAGTGTTGGGGCTTTTTCAATTTATCTAGTGGGAAACTCTTTTAAATCTCCCTGGAAATGTTACAATGAATCTATAAAGACAGTGTTTTCTCTTATCTGCCTTCTGATAGCTATCAAGAAGTTTCAAGGCAAAAGAAATGTCAGATGCCAGTATGAAACACACACATTTGCAGTCATCTCTTGTTTTCAGTATTGTGCTACAGACAGCTTCCCAGAAGGAACCATTGGCTTGTATTAAAAATACAGATGCATTTAAAAAAAAGGAACTTCTGAACAACCTCCAGCTGTGCAGCTACCTGCTTTCTGACTTCTCAAGTGCACTAGCAAAGACTGAACAAGAAAAGAAGATTAGATACTTCTGATCGTGACGACTGTACTTCAGGATTCCAGATTTTTTCAAGTATGCATCCTGAATGCACGTCTCCCTAGCATGGAGAGTATTCACACAGTTCTTTACTAATGAAACTGTAAAACTTGAAAACTGTTAAAATAAATATTCCATACAAAGGTGAATTGTTTGCGCCTTGGGCAAAATGAACGGAACATCTTCATAGTTTCCACCGCACAACTATCACCTATATCACCAAACACATTTTACTACTCATACACACAAATCCAGTGATTACACTAATTGATATTGTTCAGTATCCAACCAAACTTGTGCTTTTCTAAGTCACCTTCTTCCAGCTTTATAAAGCTGACTGAATTTTTGATGTAGTACTTTCAGGTTCTACAGGACTGTCGACTGGTACCTGGAGAGGGGGAAAAAACCACAGGAGGAATTAAGCTACTATTCAGCAGAAGCTACCCCCAACCTCAGTATTCTTGGGTAATTACTAGGTTAGATTCCAACAGTATATGTAGTTAATTAGCCAAATTAGGCATTTATAGAAAGCCCTATTTTTCCTTCTCTCTGTAATAAAATAAAAATAAAAAAAAAACCACCGAATTGAGTTTCTTAGCATAACTCCAAAGTGTGTATTTGCTGTATATAGATACTTATCACACGGAGATTAACTCTCAGGTTTTTTTCTCCATTACATTTAAACACGGTCGAAACTTGATGATCAAGGTTTGATATCAAAGTGCTATCGTACCTTATTAACACAGGCAGCTCTCAATTATTTATGGTAATATCAGGGCAAAGACTCCAGGCTTTTGTTATATCCTGGCTAATATAA
Organism: Dromas ardeola; assembly: GCA_013398915.1. Taxonomy (NCBI): domain Eukaryota; kingdom Metazoa; phylum Chordata; class Aves; order Charadriiformes; family Dromadidae; genus Dromas; species Dromas ardeola. Next base: position 104,876 of record VYZM01017513.1, read on the forward strand.
ATGAAGTTGTGTGACAATCTAGGCTAATTAACAAGGTGATAACGGAAAACAGACAAGTCACGGACCACTGCCTACAGTCAGCGTGTACACCCCCGAGATAGCCCCGACCCAGGCTGGTTAGCCCACAGGAGGCCATACTGTGCACACACAGCTGCACAGGTTTCAGATTCAAGTTAGCTCATAGAGGACCAGCTTGGAAGTTTCTGAACCTTATGCAGACGCTACCAGTGTGCACCTGATAGCAGACGATCAAAAGCTGCTACACATGCAAGACACCTACACATAAGAAGAAGCGTGACAGAGCATCTTGCACTATCTGACTCCAAAAAGCTGTTTCATTATCTTGATCCAAATGATCAAAAAACCCACAGAACTGAAAAACGTTTCTAGTGACAGCCTTATTTCTTCTACTAGTAACTGTCCTAATTTGGAAAAGCTGCTGAAACATGGTTTTCGGACCTCCTGAACAGCAGAAAGTGCTATGCTCACGCTTCATTTAAATTGAGAGGGTGCTCAGCAGAAGAACAGACTGAGCTCTTCATGCAGCACAGTATAGAAACTGCAGCATGAGTTCTGTTCATCAGATACTGACTTCACTTAAAGGGACTACAAGCATTTTAAATAAAATGCGTAGTCTGTAGCACAGCCTCCTAACCCAATACACAAAAAGGCTTCACAATTTACGCTACCTGAAAATATGAAAAAGCAAGATTCAAGCAATAAAACCAGAGATTAATATTAGCCACTTAAAATTCAGGAAAATCTGAGAGCAGAAAGTCTTTTATTCATGTGAGCTAAGGGGAGAAACAAATATCTGAGGGCAGCATCCCATGTGGTTCTATTGTTCCAAAACAGCAAGAGAACAGTCATATTACAAGTTTTTGTCAATTACTCTTTTGCCGTTAATATATTCTGCCAAGAGAAGCCAAACATTCAAGTATGCTCATACAATCATTATAAAAGAGTCACCACTTACAGCTTTAACATCCAAATTCATAATCCCTGAATTCACATTGTGTCTTCGCAAATCTGATTTTATTAAGGCTGAAACAAAAAAATAAAGAGAAAGCCGGTTCACAATTTTGCAATGACATGCATTTCAAGGGAAATGTTTGTACAGTGCAAGAGCAGAGAAGCTGCTTTCAGCACATATTCAGAATACCTGTATTCACTCTTTTGCAATTTGAACTTACTGACAATTTAAACTTGCTCCTCACAAAACACACACAGAAAATGACAACAAAAGCCTTTAAACCATGAGTACTTAAAGCAAAGCTCGATGGTTTTAGCACTTTCAGCACATTTGTAGGCACCAGCATGTGTAAGTCACTGGTACAGTTCAGGAATACATCAGCAGTTTCTTGCATTTGGAAAACTGCAAACTGTCTCCATTTATGTATTTGTTTACATATACTACCCTACTCTGGAGATAGACATCTGCCTCAAATTCAAGACATGACTCAAGAAATGGGCCACAGATGGTTGTCCATATATTAGCAACACCATCCTTAAAACAAAGGGTGTGCGCACAGCAAGTATTTAAAGTGAAAAACATAGAAAAATACCCCAAACCCTGCACTTCAACTTCTGTGAGCCCAGACAGGAAGCCACATATTTAAACTGTAGATGTCCGAGTGGATTTCTGGGTAGTTTTCCAATGTCTATCTCAAAAAAACCTCCACATTTTTGTATTAAAGAGAAAACATTACTTACATTTCTGATTAATTACCTGTTAAGATAATGCCCACAAAAATCCAAGCACAAAGAAAGAGGTTTCCTGCACGAGGACCGTAGTCTGTTGTGAGTCTTCCTTGAACAAGTGTAAAGACAATTCCAAATATCTATAAACAAACAAGCCACTTCATCAGGATCACAAAGAAAAGAGTCATCACTTTACCTTGCAAAGTTTCAGGTCACATCTGATAGAAACCAAATTAAAAAAATTAAGACTACAGCAACACATCAGAGACTTAGCAGCCAAGTCTGAGAAAGCCTTCTCAGATTCGAGCAAAGTGGCTTTCCTGAACATTACTTCAGTTGAAGAAATAAAATGATATAACCTGTGCTGATGCATTAAGGAGACCTGAGGAAGTGCCTTCAGACTCTGGGTATGTAATTTCCACAGCAAATTCAAACCCAAGTGGGAGATAGCCGGTCATGAAGAACCTGTTGAAGAGGAGAGTAAGAGGATAACAGGTGTGGCCTTCATCTATTACTACAGCTAAGAAAATCAAACACAAACACATGGAATTATGAATTAGCTTGTATTCTGAACTGTTTGTTTTCAAGACCTAACATGATTCAATACTTGCTTTGCCTGCTGCATTCCCCTGACCTCACCCAACAATTTTAGCCATACATCTCTCTTCTTTAGGACAAAGATGTTTTAATATATTTGTCCTGTTTCCCATAACCACCTGCACTGCACTCCATACATATGAAGCAACCTTCTCTGACCACAAGCCACTTCATACTTGAAGCCAATTAGTTCTAAATGAAAGACATACACGAACATCATCATTTGATCAGCCCAAACATCCATGCTGGATGACAAAAAGAGACCATCAGTAGGAACTGAGGCTGGACACTGAAATGACTGCTAGAAGCTGCTGTGGAAGAAGCTGAGGGGACCGATGGGTGACAGGAAGAGCAGGGGCTTAATGCAGCTGAGGTTGGTTGATTGGTTTTTAAAACTAAATTCTCAAGACATTTCTGGCTCTACCTCGACTACCGTGTCTGGATACAGCACTATTCCTTCAGCACTATTCCCTTTGGGGCTTTTAGATTATGTATCTATGAGAAGTGCTCATGTTCTGAGCGAACAAAGCACCCAGCACGTTGCTTGGGCTATCAAAAAATACAAATTAATCAAAATGCACAGAAGACAGTCTTCCTGGATTTGCTCAGTTAAACTCTAATCACTTATCCACTGGTCAACAGAAAGATTCAGCTTTACTGCAGACCGCTTTTTGAATTGTAACCAAACGAACTGACCGCATACAGATTTCTGTTTGGTCCATAAAAATGTTAAATGAAATTCACTGTCTGTACGTTGAGCTATGGGCATAGGTTGAGAGCATGGTGACAGAAAACAGTTAAATATTGTTTCTGAACAGAATTGCAGTAAGTCTTCTAGTCCTCTTTAATTACTCACCCAAGTACACCTCCAGTCACAAACACTACTATAAGGTATCCGAGGTCCAGGGTGAAAGTAAATACCAGCAAGCCAATGAAAGAGAGAATGTAAACAATCAAAGTAGTTTGCCTGGAACCCAACAAAAAAAAAAAAATTAAAAAAATGAACGTTGTTAACATAAGGTCATAGCACACTGCTGAAGCACGGAAGAGTAACATAAACATTACTTACTCTCTAACAACCGACATTCTACAGCTATAAAATTTGCTTCATGTAATTCTGACCCAAACATATCATGCAATGAGAATGTATCCCTTCCCAAACTCTTTATTGCCTTGATTATACGACTGCTTCACTCAAGGCTAAAGAGACTTACTCAGACTCTCAAAAAGTGGACATATCACAGCAGATATATTATCTTAAGACTATTTTAATTCTCCATTATGTTGTACCTCTTGGCCACTCTGTAGCGCTGCCTATTATACAATACATGAGCAGCTAAATCGAACACCATTAGCAATAAAAGTCAGCCTAAGAGGCAAGTCAACAAATCTCATTACAATATTCTATTCATTTTAAATCTGGAATAAGGGATGTCATCCAAAATATTAAAGCACATATCACTTATAAATAAGCCCAAACACATGCAGAAACAATGCCAACCTACAGCATTAACATCCATTAGGTTTCTAGAGCTCTTGCACATAACGTACTAAGAGTCACAGGGGAGAACTACTCCACCGCAAGCAGCGCTCCAGGGCACTGCTCACTCCTGGGGGGCACCACACCATGGGTGATGGACCCGGGAGCTCCCACCCCAGAACAGAGTTCTGCTCCATGGTCATCTCCTGAATGAAAGCTTACTAATAGGACCAGGAGTAGTACAAAAAAAATGAGGACCCATCAACTGTCCATTTTACAAAACAATGCAGAGGAGGTTTTCAGCCTTTATGCTTTTCTAGGAGAAGGAGCCCACTGGGCCACGTGGCCACTGTATGTAGGACAGACAGTGCTTTCCTTGTTAGCCTTACACTCCTGAGAAGACAGGAGTAGATGGAAAACCCCTTCAGATCTTTACATTCTCCTGTCTCATTTCTTTTGGCCAAGAACCAGTAGGAGTCTCAAGCTTTTGCTGTAGCCTCAGAAACTAGCCTCCATCAAGGCCACTAAAAGATCAGGAATGAACTGCATCATCAGTTCACTTCAACCCTTACGTTGCAGTATTTTTCTAAAGCAATTGCACCGCTCTCCTACCCCTAGCCCCATACATGCCTACCCACACTTACTTGTATGTTTTAGTGTAATCCAGCCACAAACCACAAATAATCGAACCCACCATTCCTGCCACCACCAGTGTCAAGCCAATTCTCCCAGCGTTCACTTCTTCTCCCTTTCAACAAATATTTATATTGTGCTCATTAATAACTTGCTTCCACTCAGAGTCAAGTTCAGACCTCTTGGCAGTTATAAGCGCAAATGAACATTCCTATGACTCCCATAGCTGTATGGTGCAAGAAACTGTAGAGGGGTATAAAGGAAACCAAACGTCTGAGCACACAGAGCGCCTACATAACAATAAACATCATCTCTGCAAATGTACAGTTAAAAAAAAAAAATACGCCACAAAAAAACCCAAAGAAGATCCAAGAAACTTACCCCATAATGAGTCACTATCATCTGGTTTAATAATGTGGAGACAGAATAAAATGCCCCAGTCATAATACCTGCAGTACCAAAAGAAACGCTTCAGTCATTCCAGGTGTAGCCCCGCAGATCTGCGACCCTGAAGAAGTAATCTTCTGATATTTAAGACTCACATCAGAGGCAAAACCTTTTATCTGCCAGGTAAAATCTCTTCACCAGACCAACAAATGGTATTTTGAATCCTGTCAGATTTTCCAGCACCGGCTGCTGAATACGTAAAAGTTTGACACTCCCTCCCCCTTAAACAACCACCACCACAACTAAAACTCGATGTGCTTTCGGCACACATTCAACTGTTCTGCCAGACTACAGCCAGACAGCACCACTTACCGTAACTGATCAGCAAAAGTACAAATGGAATGTTTTTGAACAAGTTTATAATCGACTGCTTGTAAGAATAATCCTCAGGAGGCATAGTTTGCAGGACTGCTTGAGAATGACTAGGAGGGTATTTCGGCTTTTCTTCAAACACTGGGGAAAAAAGAAGAAGGAATAATTTTGATTTGTCTTTAACAGACTAATGCTTTTTCTTTTTGAAGTGTTTCAGTTTGATGAATTTCACAAGTTTAATTTGTGGTTTATAACACTTCCATTCAAAAAAAACATTCTAGATGTTCTTTATGGAAGAAACAAGTCACGATCACAATGGATGCGCTAACTATTTGGTCATGTCTGATTGCTACCAACATACGGTCAAACACAGACTTCATCTGCAATGTGCCTAGACCCTCATATCTGAATTGTAAAAATAACACAGAGAAATCATATTGTATCATAACGTAGCAAAAAGCCTAAGTGAGCTGCGTATCCCGAGAGGGGCTGTTCCATGTGAAGCACAACATCCACTAAACTGGTTGTCGCTTAACCCTGGCACAACAGATAAGCGAACGCAAATAAACCTGAGAAAACATAATCTCGACTACTCTGAGCAAAGTCAGATGCTTGGAATGAGATGTCGTAAACACTCCCTATGGTCACCACTTAAATTACAACAGAACACTTACCAACTCCTGTTAAGAAGAACAAAAGAGTGGACACTATCGCTGTTCCATAGAACATGATGCTGATATTATGTGCCATTAAATCGAGATCATTAGGTATATTTGGAACCAAAACAGGTGGCAACAAAAAACCAATTGCAGTGCCAAGCTGTAAAACAAGAAAAGAAAACCAAAAATCATTTCCCTGTGAACATAAAAATTAAGATAAATTAAAAGCCTTACCAGGTAGCATTCAGAATTTCTATCATAATAAGTATTAATAAAACTATGAAGGAAAAGTGTTCCTTTAGTATCATACTTCTGAGCCATTTGCTCTCAATGACATTTGACAATCAGGTTTTCAATAACTCAGGTTTTAACCTTTTCATTTCTAAATTAAACTACAATACTACACCTAGTATATAGCACATTTAACAGCTAAGCATTAAGGAAGTTGTTTTGCAGAAGAATCTCTCACAGGAAAATACTGTGCATGCACATAAATTTGTATCAGTCGTCCTGCAACTGAAGGCCTAGAGATGACAGAAGACTCCAGCCACTCTTGTAGAAACGCTCTTTGTCTCAATCAAAACGCTCCACTTGATGCCGCGAACCTGCCACTACAGTAACAAAGACTGACATGCAAGGTTTATTGCAGAACTGATACAGCAGAGAAGAGCAAGAGAAAAGGAGCCATCCTTATTAAGAATGACAAACCCCAAACCTACATCTGCAATTATTGCTAAGGAAATAGAGAAAAATCACAAAATAAAATAGTAGTGGGTTTGTACGTGGAGTCAATTTCAACGTAACAACCAATTTTATATTAAAAAGAGATAAAAAACAAGGACTGAAATTTTAGGTGTATATATAAAGCATTTGAAAACATGAAGGAACAAGTGTCTTGGACTACTCTCCAATTTATCTATGCTGCTCCTCCAAAACTAAACTGCATTTTAAAGTGTTAGAACAATTTTGGTTTTTATATTTTAACTAAAAAAACCTGCATCTATTTCAGGTAAAAAAAAAATAAAATAAAAAAGAGCACTGAAGACTGTTAGAGTAGCAAGTTCAACAATCAGAAAGCACTCACATTAAAGGTGTGCCAACGTGCTTACACAGTGCCCTTTGTGCATATGCCTGATGAGGGTTTTGCTGCTTTTTTTCCCCACAGACCATCAGATTTACACAGGATCAAGCGCTCACCTGAAGAATTTGTCTCTTTTTATCCTCACCCTTCAGTATATGAACTCTACAAACATGAACTGAGTACACAATTACGCTTTTTCTTAGGGTATGTTTTTTTCCTCCCCCAGTGTGAGCCAATACAGTACCCACAGTATTCCAAGAAAGTCAAGTGATACCATTTTTCACTTGTTACATCTCGAGAGGTTAAGGCCAACGAGTCTGCTGTGCCCAGTTGAAGATGCTTAATACTTGTGGAAGTCTAGCACTCCTAACAACCCTTGACATGTACATCGCTGCATTTCCTGTGATTTGTGTTTCAACTGCAAACAATCAGCACCTCAAGAGATAACACGTGCAACCTGATTTTTGATAACTATATTTTGATAACTCTGTCCTTCCTCTGCCTTCAGTCTTCAGCCCTGTTTGCTGTAGCTCTGAAGTTATGCGAAATACCTGATAAGAAATCGGATGACCAACAGCCCAGTTGGTTACAGTAACCCGATTCTGTAACACAGTTGACCTTGTGCAATTAAACAAGTACAGTGAGGCTGTATCATAATGCATATGCAGAAGTGAACTGCATTGGGATATACGGATGACATTACCTCTAACTTCCAAATGCCTAATTTGTCATTTCACCACTCTTTCAATCTAGCTTTTGAGAGTTTGTTTGTTTTTAAGAAAGCAAAAACTGAGAACAGAGAAATTCTATTGTTTGACAACGTATCAGTGGGTCACAAGCAGGACTGGGACTTTAAGACTTCTGTAGCACACAGCTCTGAGCTAGCAGGGGTACGGCACAGCTGCAGAATAAGCCATTATCCTTTGGGCAGGACTGCCAGAGGGAGACGGAACACACTTTGTCAGTGCGTTTCACAAGTGTTCCCCTGGCAGAGGACCATCAAGCACACTAAGATCAGTCCTAGCTTCTGGTGAGGAATACAGTCCAGAAATAACTAAGGTTTATTTTGTTCACACCTCTGTTCCCGTTTTCCTTGTCCATCTTTCTCGTGGTTCCTATCCGCACAATCCCTGCTCTCCTGCTCCTGTCCTGCACCACTTCAACACCCACACCTCAGCATCTGAGCGAAGCACCAGTTTCAGGCTCCGAGTTGGATCCTTGGCACTGTACTGAAGAACAGAAACCCCAGTAACTCCTTGTTAATGGGAGGACTGGTGTATGTCAGGAAGAGTGGAAATTTAGCTGCCAAAGAAACCTTTAACTTGATTCCAGGAGGCAGATGCAAAATTTTTGCTCAGCTGTTAAAATAACCAACCAACAGCGCCCAATGTCTTCAGTCCAAAAGGGACTGTTGACTTACTCACTGGAAGACTTCAATGCCAAAAAAATTGTTTTGGAAAAGCATTGGGAAAACTGTACACAGCCAGATATGAACTAATGAGCAACCCTAACTATAAATACGTAACACTAATATTACCTGTAATAATCCGAAGTGCACAAACATAAAATCATGAGACTCACATGAGGAAAACCAATCCCCTGTTACCTTAATTAAACTGTACCTATGACCTTAGCCTGCACCAGTGATGCTGATGGGAATCTTAACATTCTGTTTCCACAGAAAAGCAGGGACAGTGGCAAGGGGTGAGAACAAGGCTACAGGATGGAAAAAAAAACAACATCAGCATCATATCTTCACCCGTGCTTTCAGATATGTGTGTTCCAGCACTCTGAAACCCGCCAGGACCAGGCAGCTCGAGGAAATCCATGACTCAGTTATCAGCTCCCCACAGTGACACGAACTATCATAGCGTTACAGAAAACTTCATGAGTCACCAGGACATCGACTACTGGCACTTAGTGATTCAAGGCCATATTTTAGAAAGCAGGAACTAGTAATGTATGTTGGCACTGGGGCTCTCCAGTAAAGTTCAGGTACTTTACCCCCCTCCAGCTGGGGGTGGATTCAGTCAGATGAACGATGCCAAACGCAAGAGGAAGAGAAAGCAGAGCAGGACAGCTTCTGAAAAGGGTCTCAACTGATGTATGCCAGGCAGCTGGCAGAAGCAGCTACACACTGCCAGGCAGCCAGGGTCCTGCAAAGCCAGGCTGGCCGGGGAGGGCGGGATGTAACATCACCTCCGCGCTTGTCCCCGCTCAGTCACTCTTCCTCTCTCCAATGCTGCCCCGTAACCCTTTCTTGGGGAATGGTTTTTCCCACCTAAACGACTTATTTTCAGACTGGTGCCATGCCACACTCTAAGGAAGCTCACTTCTCCGAAGCCTCCCTTGCCCCCCTCCCTGCCGCCCCTACCTGGTTGCCCAGCACGGCCACGGCGCAGGCGGTGGAGACCTCGGTGGGGCCGAACCAGACGGAGGCGATGCGCGAGGGCAGCCCCAGGATGAAGACCTGGGCCACGGCGCAGACGGCCTGGGCGGTCAAGGTGAGGGGGTAGCGGTCGGGGGCCAGGCTGGCACACTTCAGCCAGGCGCCCAGGCCGTTGAGGCCGGCTCCCAGCAGGGCGGTGAGCCGCAGGCCGCGGGCGTCCAGCAGCCAGGTGGCGGGCAGGATGAGCGGCACGTAAGCCACCATGTAGACCATGGAGAGCCAGTCTATCTGCGTGGAGGAGACGCCGTAGAAGCCGGCGAAGATGTTGCTGAGGATGCTGTACTGGATCCACTGGAAAGCGTTCACCAGCGAGTAGCAGCTGAAGACGGCCAGCACCGCCAGACGCCGCCGCGACAGCCGCGTCTCCAGCCGCCCGCCGCCCGCCGCCAGC
>VYZM01017513.1:115094-139936 GCA_013398915.1 Dromas ardeola
GCCTCCTTCCCGCTGGGCGCGGCGCGGGCTGGCGGGGCTGCTGCGCGGCGGGCACGCAGGCGGCGCCGCCCCCGGCACGTTGAGGGAAAAATCATGGGGCTTCTCCCGCCGTCCTGGGCGCGATGCCACACTGGGCTTCCCCTGCCATCCTGGGCTTGTCCCTTCGCCGCGGCGGTGCAGAGAAACGCGCCGAAGTGATGGGAGACGGACGGGCAGAGGTGGAAGCCCAAACTGCGGGGGCAGGGTGGCCGGGACGGGTGCCTCCACCCATCCACAGCCGCGGGCAAAGCATCCCTTGTTTCCACTCGGCCTCTGAAATCGGGTTTGACGCATATCCCAGAGAACGGGCCCGCCGGCTGCCCTGCGGAGGCGGTGAGGTGTCACCGCAGCCAGCGGTCGTCCCTCAGACCCTGCTGGCTGCACCTCCGCACCCTGTCACCCCTTCTGATCCTGCTGCTGCAGACACCCCACCACAATAAAAGGTTGGATTGTTCTCCAAAGAGCAACAGGAAAATATTTAAAGCTTGTTAACGGTGTTAGAAGCATTTTACTGGCCTCTGTGGGAAATCATTTTGGGGGTATGTGTTCAGCAAACAACATACTGCACATTGCTCACCGATATGTCAGAGCCTAATCAGATCTGTGTCTGGGTGGTAGATACGCTTAGCCACCTGCCTTAAGTTCCCTCACTAATTATGAATTGGTATTTTACTGAAGATCAGGTGATCTATGTAAGCCACAGTTCCTGATCTTATTTACAGCATGAATAACAGTAAGAACACAGGCTTCAAAATATTAATTTGGCTGTGTTTGCTTTCCCTGAGCACTTAGCTGAGTAATGGTAGTGATTGCAGGCACCGTGGATTTTTACAGACTACTGGAAGCGAATCCTGAATTTGCAGATCACAAGTGTGTGTTAGAAACCAGCTTTTTAAAAATAAAATTACCCATGTCAGATTCAGGCTTTTCTTGCCTCTTTTATTCATACCAAGACAAAGCCTGATTTATTTTTACTTTTCCTGTTTAAGATCAGACACTGGGTAAATTCTTCTGAATTCCTCTGCCTGACTTCACAGTTCAAGTGCTGCGTGCTGCAGCAACGAAGCCTTTTTTAAAACAGGACTTCAATAGAAAGAAGAGTGGTGGGAACTGAAACAAACATTGTCAAAGCAACAGGATAGCTGGCTTTCACTTTAGAAACGTGTGTCCGTGTTACACATTGGTAAAAATATGCTGAAAACACAGAGTTGAGATTATGTCCACACTAGTACTTCCAGCAGCGCCCATTCGTGGTCACTGGGACCCAGTCATCCCCACTGCTGAACTGTCACTGCAATCCCTGACACAGGCTGTGGGTTGGCCTTGGGGCCGGGGAAAGAACCGTGGCATTTTGGTCATACAGATGTAGCATTAGTGTCCTAAACAACTCTTGGAAGAAGGTGTAAACATCGATCTTCAGCTGATTCCATGTAACTTTTTTGTCCCATTGAGTTCTGGATGACCTTAAAGTCCATCCGAAGATAACATTTCCTCCTTAAAGACAAAGGAAAATAGGCTTTGTTCTTCTCTCATTCTTCCTTTTCCTACTCTTACATCCTTGGCTCCGACAGCAGGCAGAGCTGCTGCCAGCTAATACCCTCAGTGAAATGTCCGAACTCAGCATGTTCTAGAATGGCCGGCACACCTTCGGTTTCACTGCCACAGTGCCCGCAGAGCATCATCTCCTCTGTCCGCTTGACGGTTCAGCGCACAAAGTGTCATCTGCTTCCCACACGGAAGAAATAACATCAGGGAACTGCAGAGAAAAAGAGACAAAACCCGGACATGGAAGGAGCACCTGGATGAAAACTACGTCCCATAAAGGAGAGTAGACTCCTTCCAGAAAGAATTTTATTTACAACATACCAACACAAAGCCAAATCCACCTCTGCCACAGCTGCACTGACCTTGGTGAAGTAAAACCAGGCTGCTTTAGATGAGGTACAGTCAATACAGTCCCATCTTTGGGGACATTTGTCTCCAGAAGTAACCTCCTAAACGAGAAAAGAAAAGGCAAACCAAATTGACAGCATCGAGGTAAAACTTTGATGCTTATCTTCTCCTGACTTTTTACACTGCTGTATTTCATAGGCTTTACAATCATTACTTCTGATTTACACCCATTTGTATGAGAAGCAGGGCCAAGGACGTAGTTGCTCAGCAAGAGAAAGTTATCCCAAGAGAAACATCCATTGCAGGAGTTCATTTAAAACACGCGTCCTTGCATTTCTGCATTTCATGGACAATTTATTAAGCTAAAAACAGAACACTGATGTCAAGGTTTACAGCACAAGTTTAGCTTAAAACTGCTGCTGTCCTTTTTCAATCTGCTCTCTCTAACTGAAAATTTAGGCTCTCCTGAATATTCCTCTTAGTGATGCAGCCAGAAGTTGCTCATGTATACCCAAACGTTAACAAAGTTGTTTTCCTGAATGCTGTGAAAAGGCTAAAATATGTCTAATGTATCAGGCAGTCACTGGGAAGTAGCTGATGGTAATTTACTACACAGCAATTATTTTCTTGTGCCCAAATTCCAGAAGTCAGGCAGAGGCCAAGCACTCAAATTTTCAGGCTGGAGAAAGTTAAAAAGCAATTAGAAATGCAGTATCCTTGTTTGGAGTGGTGTTATTGTTCCTCCTGCACCATATGTCCCATTGAAAAAGCAATGTATTTGCACAACTGTTTCCAAACTTTTTATTTTGCAGATAATGCCATCTTTGTACAAAAAATGGCTCAGAAGGTGCCTTTTTGTTTCAGTCCAGGACATTTCACAAAATAACGGAAACCCAGCTATAGAGAGCTGCTTTCAGGGTGTGATTAGCTTTCCGACACTCCTAGCTGGATTATTTCAGTGATATCAATTCCTAGTTATGTCCTTCCAAACCTCAAAATGGCAGCTAAGCCACCCCCCCAAAAAAACCTTCAAGACAATCCATCTTTGTAAAACTTGAGCCCAAGGTTACGAGTCTGAAATGAACAATGTAGAATGTTGCTAAAGTATCAACACTTCTAAAATAAAACTAGAATTTTTCTGTACAGCAGGCACACGGCTAAGACTTCTAGATTGTCTTTTTTTAATGTTTCAAACCCTGTATTTTGGTCTCTAAAGGAAAAAAAGCCCAAACCCATACTATTTTATAATGGATTTAACTCTTTGTTATGATTTTCCATGCAAAAGTTGATCTCCCGATGCAGAGAAAACCTACATGGCAGGAGTGCACTAGGTACTTGTCTTCCAGGCAAGTTGTTTAAACAAGAAAACTACAGCAGCTTAAGGAGGAGATTTCAGAACAAAAGATCTGAAGTTCCAACTGAGCTAGAAATGAACTATTTTAGCAGGATATTAAACAAACCTCAATAAACTGGACTTGAAAGAAAATGAGAGTCACATGTTTAAATTTCTTGATTGAAAGCTATTAGCGAATCCAGGGGAAAATGTAAACATCCTCTTCCTCCTATGTGGTCTTCCAGCAACATTTGCCCACTCTTCCCACAAGAAAAAGCCGTAATCCCAGCCTGAGAATGAGTGTTTGCGACACAAGGTGCTTTACTGAAATTTATTTCTAGCTCCAGGTGTTTGTCTGGCCACCTCAATTTTGGAATATGACTGCCCACAGTAGGCATATTTGCCAATGACCTGGATCCAATTTTTGATGTACTGACAGAAATAAAGCAGTATACTCTTAAGTATCAGAGAAAAGTTATTGATTTTAAAATATGGCCGATGAACTCCTCTACTGTAAACAATAGAAATTTGTATTTCTGGGTGTCTCAATCCACATAAAATGTGCAGAAATGTACATCTGGTACTTCTGTCGGGCTGCCATCTGGTTTTCCTTTTGTAGTTAGCTAATAGTTAGCTTCATATACGTAATGGAATTTTACCCCTGAGTTTCCTATCAAAGCAAGCAGGGGAAAAAAATTATGTACACAAAATAAGTTCATGTACAAAAAAATACGCATGTGAACAAATGTTAAAGTTCATTGGGTTCTTATTCACTGAGATTAACAGGCTCTTCATATATTACAAAAAGTGTAACCTCCATCTGAATCCTTTATACATAGTAAGAAAAGTGTATATGCCCACAAAAAATTAATAAAAAGCATGATCTGGAGAAGGGTTATCTTGGATGAACATTCCCATTTTTGACAAGCACTTATTCACTCAGACATTGGTTAACTTTGGGGAAAAGCTTTGAGGCATTTTTTGTTGTTACTTGACAAACTCTTTCCACTGATACTTGCCTTTCACTGCAGGAATGTGCTGGCAGACAATTCTGATCTTCTCTGGTTCATTTCTTTCCTAAAAGATAATCAACCAAGCTCTTCTGTGAGAGAGATCAAGTGACATCAACCTGACCCATCAAAGGACCAGGGGACAGAAGTAATTAAGAGGCCACGCAGATGCAACCAGCTGCACCTGAATGGGTTGGCTCAGTTCACCTATAGCAAGAGGAGCAGCAGTTCATCCCATCCTAAATCGTACACTGGAGAGATATTGCAGGTTTCCACTAACGCAACCCATTTATCAACTCAATGTATAAGAATTCAGTAACGTAAGAGGAGTTGCTCCCTAAGAGTTTTCTCTACTGGCTGTAGCAGGATCCCAAGTGACTAGCTCAGATGCAGCCATCCATGGATGCAGAATGTCCACTGAGAGCTCCCGCGCCCTGCCCCATCCATATAGGAAACTCATGAAAAAACACCATAACGTAACTTAACTTTTCCAACTCTTTTTCACTACCTGATTCATTACATTGAAATGTTACAATGAATTACATTACATTCATTACATACATACATACATACATTACAACTTACAACTTACCTGCCTGGTCCATGTACGCATATCCTTTGAAAATTAAATGGAAGGGACACATGAATTTGTAGCCATTAAGAGCCTAGTACGGAAATGTGCTTGTATTTTAAAGACAGATTGCTCACCCAAGCTTGAGAACTGTTGCTACTTTTACGATTGAGGAAAACCAAATATTTAGTAACAGCTTGAAGTTCCCAGTTTCTCTCTGAAGAGGTTATCAGCAGGAAGAGAGCCATGTTCTTTAAAGGTCTACATCTATTCGATAGGGAAGATGCTGGCTGACCTCAGCTTAACTAAAAACCAGCAGGAATTTTTTTGTTTAGACTGACTAACAATAAAAGATGCCTGCCCAAGCCTCTGGCTGCGACAGTACATTATAGAAAAGGCATTAACATTCCAGCAGCATTAATCATTTTACCAGGAACTCAGCCAGACAGACACCAAGTGGGACTCTCCTTGTTGGAGCTCCTGTGTTGGGAACGCACTCCCAGTGTTTTCCAATGACCCTTTCGAACAGATTTATTTTGCCGCACACCTAGCGAGATATAAACTATTTCAGGTTAGCTGAAAAGCCAGAATCTCTCACAGAAAATTCCCTCCCTTTTATTATCGGGGGAGACAAGCCTAGCGCCCCTGTCAGCCATGCTGTTACTGCCACAGCCACCAGCCAGTGGGCACCTCCTTGGCTAGGACAACCCCAGAGCATCCAGAGGTTTTTGCGTGTGAGTGACAGCATCTACGTCATCCAGATGTTTAGAGAGCAGGAGAGAGCCTGGCCTTCTGCTTCCACCTCCTGCCTGCACACAGACCTGCTCAACACGGGGCCCAGCTCCTGATGGCACCCCTGGGAATGGAGGGCACTCAGCATCTCCGGCACTCACCCAGCACCTGACATCCCTAAGGGGTCCATGAATACATTCATCAGTGTGTTTTACTGGAGCAACGGTCATATAATGTCAGCCCAACAGCCAAAGTGTTGACTTACAATTTGTTTCTCTATCTTGTGAGATCTCTGTGGTTCGTACATATCTATAGAATCATAGAATCATTTAAGTTGGAAAAGACCTTTAAGATCGAGTCCAACCGCTAACGTAACACTGCCAAGTCCACCATTAAACCATGTCCCTAAGTGCCACATCTACACTTTAAATACCTCCAGGGATAGTGACTCCATCACTTCCCTGGGCAGCCTATTGCAATTTTTCCTAATATCCAATCTAAACCTCCCGTGGTGCAACCTGAGGCCATTTACTCTCATCCTATCACTTCTTACTTGGAAAAGAGACCAACACTCACGACATGCAGCCATATATGTTTGTATATTAGTTTTCTTAAAAATAACAAGACCAGGCCAGTAAAAAAGAACATATGTAAATGTTACATAGCACTAAGGCTCTCAAAGTGCATGAACTTTAGAGAGAATATAGGAAAAGGATTTTAAAGGAGCTTAAACATAGGGACTAATCTACATGCTTTTGACTATAGCTCTTTGGAGCAAGGGAAGGGGACTCAGCCTCCAAGTAAATGTTCTCCAGTGGAATCTGTTTAATTAAACTTCTCTTACTGGTGCAGCCAGGAAAATAAACAAGACAGAATAGCCCATGAGAAGGTCAGTCTCACTACAGCAATCAATATAGCAACATGCAAAATAACTACCGGCTCTGCCAGCATGGCATTCAGACTGTTTAAGCCTTTGGAGATAATCCTATATTTCCAATGAACTGCAAACACAGGATGAACAGAGTATTTATGTCCCTTAAGACCTCAGACAGTACCAACAGCTTATAGCTTTTAGAAACCTTAGGAGGGGAATGAAGAGGAAATAACTTGGGTCCTGAGGATAATTCTGCTTTGGGTACTTCTCTCCACCGGCTGTACAACAACTTTGGGCTCCTAGGAGCTATGCACAGGACAAAAGTGATGCTGGATGCCAGAAAGCGAACTCACAGAGCTGCTGAAAAGGTACGTGTCAGTTTAACACACTGGTGAAAGAACAGCACAGCCATGACTCGGCTGGCAGCTCAGGGGCACCGTACTCAGAAACGTGCCAGCATCCCTCCTCCCAGCCTAAGCGAACAGAAAGGGAGAGCTCATTATTGCCTCCTTTTACCTAGGCAGATTTAGCACTCCTGGTGACTCTCCTGTCAGGTCAGCTTTTGCCGGGATAAATGTCTGAGTGCTGGAAGCAAAAGACTTTGTGCCACCATCAGGCCAGAGGGAGGTGATGGAGCAGCCAGGGCCTGGGGCAAGAGCAGAGCTGGGCAACGTTTGGATGGATGGTGGTGAAGGTGAAGCTCCCACCACTCCCTGACAGGGGGTTGGCTTGGGAGAGGCTGCTTTTTTGAGGGACCAAGGTTACTTACATGTCTGGGAAACTTTCTGTCATTTATAAACACCAGACCATTTCATTGTGGATTTCATACTGAGCTTTCAGCTAAGAAGTGTTGAAATGCTTGGTTTTACCTGGGAAATACTGAAAAAAAAAATCAGCCTCTCATTTCAAAATGAGTTTTGTTTGAAAACAACAGCCTGTGAGAGGCTCAGCTTCAAACTGCTACGCGAGGTCTCTTTCTCATTTTTTTTTTTTCCAAAATCCAAAAAATCCCAGTGTCTCATTTTCACGCCAAAGGAAAACAAGTTTACAGGGGCATTGACATTTTTCATGGTGTGGAAGTCACCCCCCCAGCCAGCCACAGCCAACCCCCCATCCCTGCTAGTATCACTTTTCCTTCTGCATTGATTCAGGTACTGGAAAATGATAGCTGGAAGAGAAGGCAAAAGGCCAAGGCTCGTGCAATCCAATTATAACCCTGCTGAAATGGCTTCCAGGAACTCCGCAAGGACTAACCTGATCATGTCTTGTAACGGCTGGAGGAAAAGAAAAATAATAGCTGGCTTGTACCCCTTCCAGAGTGACAGACTGTCTTCCAGCAAAGTTATGGAGCAGTACGTCCTGAACACCTACAGTGTACGTAAGAAACCCAGGGAGCTGGGATCAGGCTGCAGAGTTGAGCAACCCAAACACCATGTATCAGGTTTTCTTACGGCAGGACAAGAAGACTCCAAGATAATAGTCAGTACCACAGTCACTGAAAAATGCAAAGCTTGGATTTGTTAACCCTGCCCTCCATATGGTGACATGGCTGCTGAGATTCCCTCGGCCCACTGGTAGGTAGGCAAGTACCACCAAATTAACTTCTTATCAGTCACCAGAGGACTGGTAATGCGCACGTTTTTCAGTTAGCGCTTGCCTGGTCCCTTTTGGGACTTGCAAATATAGGAAAAATCTTTGCTGTAATTGCTCATCTACCTCTCTTCCAGGTCCACCGCCCATTTTTCCTGTCCTGTTGTCTTCTGCCATGCTTATATTTTAAGGTATGCATAAACCTAATTGATTTTAAATGAGTGGAAAGGATATACATTTTTTTCCCCATTAGGTAAGTAAAATTTGGAACATACACATCTGCTTAAAGTAGTCCACAGGGAGAAAAAAAAATCTCATGAAAGCATACTTTCTTGCCCTAATTCAAAAGAACCCACCATATTGGGTAATGCTGAGGCAGTAGCTGTTTTGCTCCACTACCTTCACCATTCCCTCCCAAAGTTACAGCACTTTCCTCCGTCTCTGTTTCACTAATTTTCCGTCTGATGTACTTGTTCAGGTGTATTTTGGGATTACGTATGTTACTGGGTCAGTACTAAGTAACACCCCCATGCTTTCCACCCAGCTCTTTCGACATTACTGAGTCTTGAGACGTACATTCAAGGCAGAGATGCATTACCACCGCCTCTGTGTAAGCAGAGGCAATGGGTGGCGGTTTTTCTATGTGAGCAGAGTCATCTCACAGATCACTTCCAAAAAATAAATTATTTCTAAGCCTGAGTCCTGTACTCACTGTTAAAAAAGACAGGAGCATTGCCTACCTATCTCCTTCAGGAAAGCAATCGCATGTCTGCCAGGTGAGCAAGGATGCATGTTTCTGCTCAATGCAAACATACGCCTTAGAAATGCAGAGTGACACTGAGTGAGTTCATCGTTTTCATCTTAAATATTAGCTCGTTTACTTTTAGAAAGCAATAGCCTCCCATTAGCAATAAAAGCAGCCGTGGAGGTGAGCAGAGCACTTGGCACTTGGAGCACAGTGGAGAGACAGGAGCACAGGTCACTCGGGAAGACAGCCGTGTGCGGTTCGGAGGAAGGCTTTGCATGCCATGATAGCTGTGGAAAAGCAAGGCAGACCTGTTCTTTTTCCTTCCAGTTTTCCTTCTACTTCCATCAGTTTTGGTGGTGGTGCACGTCCGTCGAACACTAAGATGATGGCACTGAACAGTTACCATGGAGGGCTCTGCTTGATCTGCAACCTTTTGCTATTGGAAACGTGAGGGAAAGGACCTCACTAGGGCAGGCAGTGTTGGGGAAGGATGCTGTCCTCCAGTGATTTCCGAAACCAAACACAGGCTGATCTCCCTTTCCATGGACCCAGATCCCTAATATCTATGATTCTATTTTTTGTGGATGTAGCAGCATAAGACATGTGAGAAGTCACATGCAAAGGTAGTTTCAAATCCTCCTTTACACTGACTCTCTCCCGATGTTATTTTGAGCAGGCTCTTACAGCCGGAGGGCACAGAGTGAGCAGGGGCTGCTCCGACTCGCCCTGGACTGGACAGAGATGAAAAGCAGCAGGCTGGGATAAACACCCAGTCCTTTTTTCCAGCCCCACCTTTCTATCTGCTATGCCAGTTCCAAAGGGTTTAAGTGGAATAGCTGGCAATGGGCTATACCCAAAACACCCTCTCCTTATCACTCAAATTGCCTTATGGCCAGATTACATGGAGGGTGCACAGCAAAGCAGTAGTGCTCCAGAAAATCTGATCGTTGATTTCCTCCAAATATTTGTTTTCCAGTGATCGCTGCTGGCCATATGTTATTTAATTTTTGTTGCTATTTGCATCCATCTGAAGTTTAAGACAGGTTTTCGCAAGTGTTGGATTAAATTTAACTTGTTTTTATTCTGTCAGTGCCCTTGCCACCTATGCGAATACAGCTACAACCATTCCTCATGTATATAAACTGCATGCAGCATGCTTATTTGTATTAATAAGAAGATAAGGTTCTTTGGCCCATCCTCCCTCCTCCATTGCAAGTTACATATATCAAGTGCTGAAACCTGAACTTGAGGCAAGAAGCAGTTTTTGAGAGTAACTGGGCAGGAGGCACATCTGCTCCTGGGCATCATGGGCAAATCACCAGCCAAGTTCCCTGGAGTTGAAAGCAGGCCCTCTTTCATTTTTCTCCCTTTGTTCTAAAGAGAATCTTTCCTCTGCTGTGTCATGTAGCATGGGAGAGAAAACAAAGCCTTGAGAGTAATTATCAGAAGTCTAAATCCTGAGTGGTCCTTTTAGGGAAGCATAACCCAGTTATCACTGAAAGGATAGTGTGGGTACTAACAGAAAAATGTGAAGAATACTAAAAAGAAGTCTCCTTTGGGAGAAAGGCTAGGAAGTCTCCCACATCCTTAGCAGAAGCACAGCTGGAAAGGAACATATTTCTAGTTCGCGTTTGGCAAAGACACCATGCCCCTAAATGTAAGTGCTCGCAAGTATTGTTGTTTTTTCATCTCAAGCCATTGAACACTTGGATAAACTCAAACTTCAAAACAACCCCTAGTGTTCTTTAGAGGATGCCTGTGGAGCTGTGATGCAGGAAACAGGTGTCGAGCCTAGTTAAAGTCTGATGTATGAAGGAGACACTGTGTGAAAGATTTCTGGCTCACACCGGCAAGTCCAGTTGTTTTGCTGTGGCCAGCTGCAGCGCAAGAACTGTCTGCTGCTCCTCGCGTTGCTGAGGCACGGACATGAGCCATGGAGTGAAGTCCAGCCCAGCCCACACAAAGAGCTTCACAAAATGCAATGGACTTCAAACTGTGGGGATCTAATGCCTTCCCTCGCTTCATTGTCTCAGGAGAGTGACAGAAGCTCTTAGCAATGAAGAAACAGCACCCTCCAAAAGGCAACATATGTGGAAATATAGTAATATATGAATAATAAAAATCAAGAAAATGTGACATCAGCTATGAAAATACTCTTGGCAAAGAGCTAATGTAGCTTCTCTAACTTCCCTACAACGTCTTCATTGCAGGAAACCGGCATTTCAGACATCTATCAATACACTCCCTTGTGGAATTTTGCAATTTTCATTTTACTCCTGCACAGATGGTTAGCCAGGAAAATAAAGTTTTGGGGTTTAGTCCCAACTCATTTCATATCTATCCATGCAGAGGAACGTAAGCAGCCAGAGATTGCAATGAGTTACAGGCACCTTAAGGCAGTTTGCATATAGTCAAATCAAGCAAACTCTGGTTGTGCAGAAATCAGAGCATATTACCTTGCTAGTGGCCACCAGTTTATCTTTGTATTTCTCAAAGAGCAGGAGGACGGATTCCACGTCCTGTAATAAACCCGCTCATGTGCTTTGTAAAGACTGCTGGATGCTAAGCTCAGCCACAGCAAACAAAGCCACGCACAACTGTATTATTGTGCATCTTGAACTGCAAATCACTAAAACGACAATCTGGGACAGAGAGGATCAGTCTACTGTGTTACTAACAGCTTCTGAACAGCCTAATTACTCATCCCTTTGAGAAGAAAATGAAAAGATAGATTCAATGATGGGCTGGAAGGATGCTAGTCCAGGTAACTGTGCTAATGAGCAGAGGAAGAAAGACCCCATTCTTCCTAATTTGGCTGAGCTGAGCTGAGTCTCGTCTTCTAAGAGCTGGGAAACCTCTGAGAAAGGCATCTTGGCAACTTAATAGGTCCCTGGCAGCCTGGTCCTGAGTGGTGTCCTTCCTAGAGAAAAGGCAGTTGTCAGTGGCAGGGAACAGATCTCATTGAACCAACCCACCGGACCAGTCCCTGGAATCACTACCTTTTCAGCTGAAGCCTTCATCACTCCAGGCTATTCAAGAGCACAGGGTCGTGCTGCACCAGCAAACAGCACACGGACACAACAATTTCCCACGGACCCTGTCCTCAGCTTTGTTAAAACGTCACTGTGGGCTTCCAGCAATGAGACCCTCATCCAGTGCCATGTGGAACAGAAGCTAGGAGGGAAGATTTCTCCCCATCCCTGGAAGATGGGGACAAGGCAACCTCTACCAGCAGGACTCCCACTGAACCTCAACTCTATCTGCCACTGGTGGCAACAGGGTCAGCACTTACCCTCCTCGAGTTATGCCCCAGTGTTCACCCTCCTCTGCCACAATCTGCAACAATGAGGACAGCAGGGATGAAACAAGACCACTGGATGTAGCTGCACCTCTCCAAAAATGGGCAACCTAAGCTTCCTCCAACAGGAAGCTCTGATCATTCTGATACCAGAGCAGCCTCCACGTGCTGGTCAAGAAACGATCTCTTTGAATAAATGGTCCCCCCACACACATAGATTGTCAATGGATGTGCTGCACTCACTGGGAGCACAGAAGGGATTATTTCGGAGCGTGCTGACATCTGCTCGTGCATATTATATACCACATTAGCCCACTGCTATTGCCTCGACCCAGCACAGAGGTCCTGTGTAGTACAGAGCTGAGTTTCCACCCTGACTTTTCCAGGCAGGAATAATGACCCCTAAAGGGAAGGGAAGTTATCCAGCGATGCTTTGATTGGAGCTCCCCACATAGTGCTCCATTTAACTTCTTCCCACAGCGTTCCATTTGTTCGCTTCCTCCCCCTTTGTTGTGCGTCCAGAAATGTTCTGAGCACAAAAGTACTCTGTCTATATATTTATAGCAATAAGCCAGTGCCAATCAGGACTTCAAAGCTGCCCTCTCCAGGCAGTGCACTTCACAAAGACAGACCTTCCTGCTAGATAATCCCAAATCCTTTCCATTTCATGGGTTCACCAGTGGTCAAATGCTGCGCAGACCTAGGAGGTCTCAAGCAGCAGGTCCAATTCTACTTGGGAGACGCAGCATCCAACACACATTCCTGTGGAAATCAGTTAACATGGTCATGCTGTCTCCTAGTCCACATCTATGACTCAGAGTTTTTGACAACAGTGAACAAAATTTGGCAGATGGATAGAGCTCTTGGAGATACAAAGCTCCTATAAGGTTTGTGAGAGCTGGTGGCCATGTGAATGACACCAACCCTCTCCGTTCCCCGTTGAGGCTATCAAGAGCAGGCACACACCCATCTGCTGAGTCTGACGCTGGCAGCTATCCAAACATGACCTACCTAGCTCTGGACTACTCTCAGCACGTGCTATTTCTTGCCTAAATGGCAATCCAACGAGTGCAGGTAGGCAACATGGAAGAGAGCTGCAGAATTACAGGAAAGTCACAGGGACACAGAAGAAAGCCAAGGTCCTGTGGTAGGCAGGGCCCCGAGGGTACGCGGAGGAACTGGTGGTACCATGGCAGGGATCAGGGAGACACACAGGGAGCTGGAAATGCAGCACTGGGAGTGCTGGGCTGTAATGGGAGCATCACAAGACATGGATAGGAGACTGGGATTGCTGTGGTGAGGAGGTCATAAATCCCTGTGGGAAAAAACCAAACTTCATTGGTTGTGCTGCTTGTGAGATAGCATGTCAATGTGGGACACGTACTTTATGTAAGCTGCCGTTGGGCACTGACAAGGACCCAAGTGTCTGTTTGTACTCTTTGGCGACAGAGCATACAGCCCTGGCACAGACAAAATAGCGGACGCAAAATCTGAATGTGCGTATTAAAGAAGTCCAACGCAGTCTCCACACCCTGTCACAGAAATACAAAATACACATGGGAAGGAGCCAGGCACCTCACCTGGACCATGGCGCTGCCCTGCAAGTCTGCTCCACTTCGAATTGGAGGAACCCCAAAGCACGCGATGACGGATTCGGGATGCCTTTGCGGGGTGGGAGGAGGCAGGGACATGCCAGCTGTTATTCCCCGGCAGCAAGCGTGGACCAGGTGCTCTAAGTGCCAGCAGCCGCGGGGACCTTGCAGCAGATGGGGAGGACACTCGGTGCCACGGGGCAGAGCTCTGCTGCTGTTTTAGCCCTACAGGCTTCGTCGATAGGGACTAAGGAGGGTGAGGAGCACAAACAGCTCTCCTGCTTCTGCTTTAACAGCCAGCTCCAGCCCCAGCCCATGCTCTGGTCCAACCTTCCTGCCAGGCGATACCTCTGGGGCATCACAGGTTCGATCACACTGCCGATGTTGTGATTTTCCACGTCTCACCCCCTGCACTTCCAAAATAGGGTGATGTGGCCCTGCTACCCCCCATGCCAGTGCTGCTTCATGGTCCTTCAGGCAGATGTACTCACTCCCGTGCCGGGAAGCTGAAGGCTTGCCCTGCCATGCCGTGGTGCCGGTGCTCAATGCAGCCACCAACCGTGGACACCACGCAGCCGCCTCACCTGGCCTTGAAGGCAGGGTACATAGACATATTACCTCACCCAGGAACTGCAGACAAAATCCATATATTTTGATGTTGCCTGTCACTTTGGTAGGACATCAGATAGGACCCCAAGCATCATGGCAGAAGTAGCTTGCTCTTCAGACCACAGCCCTTTGAAAACAGGCCAGATCTTCTTGTTCTGTGCATGCGGCATTTCTCTACACTTTTTTTCAGCTTTGCCTTAAGTTCCTTGATGCCACCTTCGCAACTCACTACATGACAAGCATGACAAGTATGACAAGCACTCCATGCACCAGTGGCTCTGTGCAACAAAGCCCTCTGTGGCAGCCAAACCAAACACCGGCACTGCTTGTTATGCTGTTTTCTAGGGCAGAGAGGGGCTACGCCTTGCTCCTATGGACTCCTTGATACAGTGCCTCATTATTTCTGCTTTTTCAGGTGAACCACATCACCATTTTCATCAGCAGACGCGGGTGTAGTAGTGGTCTCCTGCGTCTGCATTGAGCACCCCATTGGCAGCATCTCTCTGTGGACAGCACTGAGCATTTGGGGAGACAAGTTCCTGCCCCAGGCACGGGTTCATCATGGCCATGATCCTCATTATGTTTTCTCACTGTTTTGTCATTCACAGAAGCCCAAGGAGGGGCATAAAAATTTGCCAGGCCCTGGAGGGGGTACTTTGTACTCACAGCACGGTGGGGCCACCACGCAGGGCAGTGCGGGTTATCATACCCCCAACCATACCCCAGTTCACACCGATAGAAAAGCCAACCCCAGCAAGGGAAATGAACGGATGGATAACCACCTGCTGAAGAGGAAAATGCTGAGACAACTAGGTGCTATGGCAATTCATATCCTTTCTTTGATCTCAGCTGCATCTTTTTACCGCGTATAGAAAGCAGGGAGAAGAACAATAAACCCTTCTGCTAAGCCAGTGGTTCTCAAATTAATTTTCCTGCTCTGTAACGGGAACAGAGGATTGAACCCCTGCCTGCATTAATGAAAAAACAAACAAAAGCAGAAGTTCATTAGTGATGAAGGTTGCATTTCCCGCCAATTATTTATTTGCTTTTGCCTCTAAAGAGCCTATCTATGCATTGCATAGGAGCCTGTTGGAAGCACCTCCAGTAAAAGTCTTTGGTCAAATTGTTTAAACTCTTGTCACAATAAGCAGCAGGATTAAACAGTGTATCATCCACTTGGCCTCATCACCATCTCCTCACTTGTTCCCATGTCAAAATCTGGAGAAACTCATCACCCCCGCAGTTTGCCCCAGAGTTCGGCAGATTCAGGTCCTGTTAGTCCGTGACTAAAAACAAGTTTCAGAAGAAAGGCCCCAGGAGGACGACTGACCTGCAGACCTCCAAAACCTGTTTGAGTGAGCACAGATATAGCCCTTAGACAGACTTTTAGCTGTCAGTCCTGAACTCGGAGGGGATTGCCAGGATTTGAGGAGTTCAAGTGACTTACGCTGAACCTTCCAGTTCTACGATACCCCCTCCACTCTTGCAAGTCACTTGGCCTTCAGGCAAAATCACTTTGGTCTTGTTCCACATGAGTCCTGTGAACAACTTGGCATGGTTGTCAAAAGGGCGGCAACACCAGCCAGCCGAGGAATTGCAATTTCAGTGCCCTTCCAGCCCCTGCTACAGATTCGAGGTGCTCATTGAACAAGGAAGGTGCAAAGTACCTCTGTGTGATTTGGTAGCCATTGACGGCATACGCTGGTCCACTATTCTGTCTCTAGTAAACAGACAAATCCACTTTAGAAGCTCTCTAGATCTACAAGCTCTGCATTTCTGCCTATGGAAAGTACCTTCATATTATTACCGTCAGCCTGCATCCCCCTCATTATTTATGCCTGGTGTTACGCTACGCAATTATTATAAGCCCTTGCACGTGTGGGAGTCCCTAGTGCACCCAGTGCATCTGCGCGCATTATTTTAAGCCTGGAAAGAACCGAGCGACATGGGGCCTTTTTTCCTGGCAGAAGCTGTACCATCCAGAGCTGCATCAATAACAGAGTACTGACTAACGAGCAAGGCACTCTGAAGGCACTAATTATGCCAAAGAAATCAGAAACCTTTCTTGATTTTTCTATCACATCGCATACACCCTGCAAGGCAGAGAGACGTGAGGAGTCATACAAAGTGCAATCAGATCTGCTGTTTGTAGCATCGCAGGGAAAGGTGATGGCTAAAGGTATCACATGGAGCTTGGGACTTACTGCTCTCCATACTGCTGCAGACCATCTGTGCCATTCTACCTCTGTGAGACAGAAGTCACCAGGGCTGTTAGTGTCCCCCAAAATTAATGGCATGACTGAAAAGAAATAACCTGGGTCTCCACTAACTCTGTGCTTTCTCTCTCATTTCCCTGCAGGTTCTCCGAAAGCTAAACAGAGCATCCAGCTAAATTTGCACTGGGACTTTCGTTGAGTACATCCCTGGCCACTCCAGTGTCCTGTGCTACGTAGGAGGGGACATGCCTTCTCCAGACAACCTGAGAGGCTGCAACAGGGCTCAGCACACATACTGGCATTGCTAAGGCCAGCCTTTGTGGGGATGGAGTGCTTCACGGTGCACAGCCACAGGGCTCCCCCACCAGCCGTCCTGCCTTCCCGAGCCCCTCTGGACCAGGCGTTAGCAGGCAGAAATGCAGACTCGCTGCTAAATTGCCTTTTCAAGGTAAAGGCTCAGGCTGACTGCTGAGGGATGAGCGATGTTTTCCAGCTTGGAAACCACACATCCTCCCCCCGCACATTAAGGTTACCACCAGTCCCGAGTGAGCTCCTTAAAAAGTTGGGTTTCCTGCACAAAAAGGACTCTATCTCCAGTGCCTGCCGTACCCCCGGCGCTGACCGCATGGGCCTGGGGCACAGCTCACACAGCAAACCAACGGCACGGGGGAAACAGGTGCTACTTCTGACCCTTGTTTGGTGTTAGGAATGCCAAGATGGGATGGGAATGACACTGCATTTTCCTTTTCTGGAGCGCCAGGCCACCTATGCCATGACTTAGCTCAGGCGCCGCAGGTCTAAGGAGAGGACAAAGTCGGTCTGTTTTGTAGCAGGCGCCCTGCCAGGCTCGCCCTACCCACGGCTGCTGCAATGCCAGCTTTCTCTCACCCGGCGAAAGGGGGAAAAGCAGCCCCATGCCACCGTCCCCAGCCCCACTCACGCGCCACCGCAAGCATCTCTGGGCCCTGCTGCTGCAGGGACAGGGGACACAGGCTGTGTCCCCCCCTCCATGGCCCAGGCGGGGCTGGCCACCTTCAGCGGCGGGGTGCAAATGTGTCTACAGGTTTTTGCAGGGCTGCAGCAGCAAAAAGGGACTCAAGAGCTCAGGCCAGGTGTCATCTGACTGGGAGGCTGAGCCTGAACCAGAGCAATGTTACCACTTTGCAGAGAGAGGGATTTTGAGCAGACTAATTACATTCCCCATTTTGCAAAACCCGTGTTTTCATCCAAGGCTAAGAATTTCGGAAAGGATAATAATAATAAGGGCAAAACTCTGCAAACATTTGGACACTGCCTGACTTTTTAGTGGGAGCATCTCCATACATAATTGCGTTCCTATGCAATACTGGCAGCCTTCCCATCACACAGGCAGCAAGAAGCATGTGTAAGGCTGCCTAGTATTGCCTGTTTAGCATCTCCGATGACAACATGATTATTAATCGTTAATGTCAACCACGTGAATATTCTAAGGCCATTGCACACGTGTTCCCTAGCACCATCTGGAGGCAAACTCTGTCCTTCACCCAATTTAGTGGAAATGGTGCCTGTAGATTCAGGGTAACAAATGGCTCTAACTACTCTGGACAAAACATTCAGCAAAGATTCAGGTGTTTGCTGCTCTGAATACACGTTGTAACAGAGACAAATTACTCAAGTTTGGTTGTTTGCTGCAGGCCAAAAACTGTTTAGGAACATGTGTTTAAACTTGGTAAGCTAACTCTAGGCAAAAAGCAGAACACCGCAGCTGCTCTGCTAAAGACAGCAAAAAACCCCAAGAAACTCCTGACAATGTGGTTTTAAGAAATTGAGGAAGAAAATGTACAGGAAACCAAAAGTTTGAGACGGGTATCGCTTACATTACCAGCTTTTGCTCCCTCCCACTCCCCATCCACCCCCCGCCCCTTTTTTTTTTTCCTGTCTGGGAGCTGATACCTTCTCCATCTACATCCTCCTCAAGATAGGAAAAAAACCCGAGCCTTGCCTTGCAGTCCTACACCCCAAAAAGGCTGACATCAGATTAATTCAGATTCAAATAGGGTATAACAAACCATTTTCCAAAAGGACAACTGGTAAGATGCTTTAAGCAGAAAGACAGGAAGAAGTCTAATCTGAAAAAAATCACATAGGCACCTGAGACATAGAAGACGCATGCCCAAATCTTAAAGCCAAATGCTCTCACCATGGGCTGGTATCATACACGGTTTTGTACCTGAGGTGGTCATGGGCTAAGTTAATACCTGTATATTTTCTTCACCAAGCTAGTAAAACTCCCTGTAAGGTGACAAAGCCGCCACTTCCCTCGCGGCCCTCAGAACAATTGAGTGTCACAGGTAATTCATCGCAGTCAGCAAAATTTTGATCAGCATTTCAACAGGCCCACATCCACACAGGTGCTCTGAGGGAGCACAAGGTTCAGTTTTTAGGACACTGGCCAACGTGGCAGAATCCACAGCAGACAGGTACCTCCAAGATCTCACAGAATTGGGCTTGTCTCCCATTCACATTCCCTGTCTCCTGATGCTGAGCAGTCAGAAGAGGAAGTCTTTGAAGACCAAACCCAGGGTTCTTCCTTTGAATATGATTCGACAAAAAGTCAAAGCAAACCCTTCTCAAAATAGCGAAGATCTGAGCACTGTGAAGTTACTGTATACAAGGGGAAAGCAGAGAAGTAAAAGGGCTGTAATTCTTTCCATCCAACTGGATTCTGAAAGAAATCACGAGTCCTTGCTTCTGCACCGCTCACTGAGCTCAGTCAACATGACATACAGAGAACGTCCATCCAGCTGGGGTATTTTAGTGGCTCAGAAAAGGATGTGCAGTCTGCAAGTCCTAACAGGAGCTTATGTACCACAAGTGGGCCCACAACCGAGTGACTTCCACTCCGCAGAAATTAAGGAATGAGGGGGACATTAAGCACCGCACACTACCCATCTCCCAAGTTAGGAGCAGCCGAGCACGGAGTCTGAGAAACTAAACTGACAATTTTATGGTGCTCTTCTTTACAAAGTATTCATTCAGAAACATAAGACAAAAGCAAACTAATAACCTGTCTTTATCACATCTAAGAGCTGAGAATGGTGTGCACTGAAGAAGGCACATGAGAAATTCACTATATTCATCCTCTGCATCTATATAACACTCTGCTTACTTCTTGAACTTTCCAACAGCAAAACTCCACTTTAAGACAAGATGTGTGTTGGTTTTATTTATTATGCCATAAATAATAGTTTCTACACCATTACACATTTTAGCTTCTAAGTCTATAGCCGAAGAAAGTTCCGAAGTTTGGGGAATACTTTCAGTGCGTTCTGTGTAGTCACTTCTATAACTTCTTCAACCGGAATTCCTTTAATTTTGGCAATGTATTCTGCAGCAATGTAAATATTTTTTGGTTCATTTCTCACCTGAAAAAAAAAAAAATCCCAGACCAAATTACAGATCCCTACAGATGACAAATGTTTCAGATTCAGTACATACTGACACAACTTCAGTCACATTGTGGCATCTGTGACAGAGAAATTACATGTATCTATTCTTCTTGGTTTACAGTTGCACTCAACGATCTTAAAAGTCTTTTCCAACCTAAATGATGCTATGATTCTTGGATTGTTTTCCCTTTTACCCATTCCTGGAATTTATTCTCCTTTCCCCGCCTTGGGAACGCAGATCTGTTCATCTCAAAATTTTCACTTGGCAACCTCTTTTGTCCCTTGTCCGTGCTTACACTACTCCACTCTCCCATGCCAGTAACTAACCTCCGTAAGGCCTGGGTTTGGATATACATACACAGAAGTCCCTCCCCCCATCATTTACCTGTTTTTCAGGCCCCAGAGCAGGAGAGTCAGTCTCTAAGCACATACTTTCCAGAGGTAAGAGTTTCACAAGCTTCTGCTTCTTGAAGAAAATAAGACAGCTATTAGATGCTTTATGTACTTAGACCTGTGGGGAAAAAATGTATGAAGGGAGGATATCCTCTGCATTTGAAAGCAAAGTTGAAAGACGTTGGTGCCACTGTCTGCATTTTATCATCAATTTCAGAATGGAAGCAAGAATACCAGGAGCTGCTCAAGAAGTCCCTTCAAATTAAGATTATCCTGTTTTCTAAATATCTGAAGTACCATTATCTAAACACTGAATCCATTGTTATTTATGAAATCATGTAGTTATATTGCACAAAATAACCTATATTTAGTTTTCAATGTAATTTTAATTTGCTGTTTTTCTGTATATATAATATTTGTGTACCATTTTCCCATCTTTGCTTTTACCCCTCAGCCCCAGTTTGCTTTCCTTCTCCAAGTTCCTAACCTCATCTCCATCTATATCCATGCCTCACACCCCCTCCACTTGAATCATGCCTTTTCCTTTCTTACATTTCCTGAGTTGATCACAGAAAGTCATGATGGTGCAGGATGGAAACAGACCGCTACTCCAAAATAAGAAGTTAGCATAGCTTGTAGCAGCCCAGAGTAGAAATTAAGAGAGCAGTCTCACCAAATGAACGGCTGAACCTGACTCATACTGTCTTTAAAGTGACTTAGCTGCTTCTCTGCTGGGTGCACCTGGTGATATAATCACAATTTTTCAAAGGTCTGTCACTTAGTCAACTGTGAGCAGATTTCCTTTTGTATAGAAAATGCCATAGCATGGAGACAGAAACTAGTCCTTTTCCAAGTATCATGTCCCTACTCTAAAACAGTACAGTGAGAGAAGCTTCCAAAGAAGAGTCCACCAGAAACCACAATAAAACAAGAAAAAAAAAATGCCTATTTTCTTAACCCTTGTTTCTCAGGAATAGCTGAACCGTTTTAACCAAAATTTCCCCCAAAAAGTCTAGCTAAGGCAAAAGCCCCAGCTAGAAATTTAACCAAAGTAAAAATGTGTAACACTATAAGGAACTGAAACTTCTATTGAGAAGTGTCAGGTGACAGCAACCGTATGCGAGTACTGCTAGTTCCACTTCAAACTGTACAGACTTAAAGAACAAACATATTCTTGAGCTGCACAGTGAAAACAGTCATGTTTGCCATCCTGATAAGCTGTCAGCTATCATCTGCAACGCCCAAGCCCCACGAAGGAGCAAATCCCTTTAAACATTACCTGTTCACTCCTTATAATGGAAGGAGGAATGGAGAAGAAGTATCCGGCTTTCACCCCTTCCATCGCTACAGATGGCTTCCCATCAAATGCATGGAGCAACACCTTTGCAGCACCTCAGAGAAAAGAAGCACATCAAATCATTAGCAATGTTTACAGTAGGTCTGTGATGTCACCTTCCAATGAGACCTCGGTCCCATGAAGAATGAATACAGAATGTCTGCACTATTCCTCCCGAGTTTCATGAGCACAAACTGGTGTGAGGACACGGCACAACTGAAGAAATTCTCTTGACAAAAGCCATGACGGAGAAAATACATTAAAAACATACCTTGTTCCTTTAAAAGATTAATCGTTGGTCTTCCAGCTGAGCGGGAATGAACATTTCTGCACAGCAAGGAGAGGACCGACATTAGGAAATTCAGCAAAATACATTTTTTAAAAAAATACAAAGGAATTAACAGCAGCTTGAAGAAAATAATTAATCTGCATTACACCTTTTATCAGAAAAAAAAAATCTAGAGACATATAGATGAATCATTTTAGCTACAGTGAAGATATAGCAACAACACAGCAAGGACAGGACACAGAAAACCACTGTATTCAAGTACAAACATAGGGAAAATTCTATAATTAAATCTCAAACTGGAGACTAATAGGACACTAATGCCAGTTTAATCCACGTAAGAAAAGTTCTGTGGGCTCTTAGTAACTATAAATCCTGGGAAATATTTCCACATGTTACTGAGATCTGGCAAATTCTCCTACTAGTATAAACAAAACCTACAAAGGCAAATCCAGGCTTCTTGCTAACTCAATCTGCTTGATCAAAACCTGTCTTTGCCCGTCCTTCTGTTCATCCGTGCTGGCAAATCTGGGAGTGAAATCTAGTCCAACCTACAGTACAAGAAGAGAAGTGAAAAAATTTTACAGACCTAACGCTTGACTAAACCACAATACCATACATAAAGACAAAAAAATGCTTCAAAACTGCAAGGCATTTCATAATATGTATACTAGAGACTGCAATTAAAAAGAGCTCAACCGCAGCTTAACTCAGAAACGAATCCATTCTCAACCATAAGCTTTTAAACTATGAAAGCATTTGTGGGCAGACAGTTACTAACAAGCGTATTTAGCATTTTAATCTGTAACTGCTTTCTGGGGTTCTATATTCTACTGGACATTATTTCAGATTGAATCTCAAATCTGGGTTTCCAATACAGGACCTGAACCTGTAGCCTTAGTTCTATCTCTACCAAAAATTACCCATTAATTCTATACTTTTTTTTGATTTAAACATGTTCAGGCAAAATTTAAAGTTTGTCAAAGCAGCCCCATTCACAGTTACATCAACCAAAGTCCTTGATATACGGTACAACATGGCAAGTTTAGCTACAAAGCTCTGCCAATAACTGCTTTTTCTGCAGCCAGTGCAGAACCAGCCATAAGCCCCTCCAATACCAACACACAAGAGAGGCAGACTTTACCCTAAAGCTTTCAAGCCTCGATTAGTTTATAAACAAATATAAGACAGGAGACAAGACATGGGTACAGACAGATGAGCGATCACAAAAAGAGAACTGTACAAGTCGGTGAGGTGTACTGAAGTCATAACTTAGCCTAACTTTGTCAGGGAGGAAGGATCTGAATGAGGATAACAATGTGACTTGACACCTCACTGTGCCAGAGAACAGGTCAAAAGACAACATAGCATAATTATGCAACTCTTCCTACTAAATCCACCAGCATAAATGCCATCTATTTCCTAATAACGATAATGAAGGAAAAGAGGGAATCAGGCAAATCTATGAAGGAAAGCACTTTAAGAGTTCATTAAGTTTCGCTAAGTTTATTCGCTAAGTTTTTGTAATTCTGGTGACAGATACTGCCAAAGCCATATACATTTAAACAAGTTATGGAATTTTACTTACTTCTCCGATCCCCACCAATTTATCTTTGTAGAGTTCTATAAGCGGCAACGCAGCATCCAGATCCTGCAAGAACAAACTAAAGATGCAACGCTCACTGCCGTTACAAGATGGAAGGGGTATCAACTCAGCATTATGATTAAATTGGCATTTCCTTCATCATTCTTAAATTCTGTACCTTAAAACTTGCTATGACTGTGAGCTATGCTGTCAGACAGACTTTAGGAATGTGCAGAATTTTCCCTTCTTTATTTAATGACCCTTCATTTCAAGTCATCTTTCCACAGGAGCATTAGAGGTAATTAAAACAAGGCCCATAAAAAGCCTGGCAACATTAAATGGCTGCAGACAGCTCTCCAAGTTTTTCGGGCGAAGGGCACAAAGGGTCGCCTTCCACTTCCCATGCTAACAAAGGGACATCTGCAGACACCCCCCCCCACGATGTTTGCTGTAAGCATAGCGCTCGCTTGGGATTCTTAAAACTGTTTCACTTCAGTAATACTGCCAGATGACTCCAGTGAACAATTCTGCTTTAGGACTAATGCGGACAAACGGACGTGCTGAGAGACCCTGGGATTTGGTCCGCTGGGTCTCCTGTATCACAGACACGCGGAAAAATCACTGGGCAGATCTGAAGTTCAATCAGGCAGAGCAGAGCATCCCGTCGTCCGCCCCGAGCGGTCCCAGCAGGATTTTATAGCTGCGCCGATCTAACTTGACGGTGTTTTACCTTCAGAGTAACACTGCGCTGCTCCTCCGGCGAGACCTCTTGAACCGGGTGAACTCCCAGGCAGGGCAAAACGAACCCTGGGAATCTGGGAGCGTGAAACGACAGAGAAAACAAACTTAAAGTCAAAAAGAACGGCCGGCCCGACCAAGGAAGAGGGCGGCGCGTCCCTCCGCGCCGGCTCCCGCCAAGGCGCGGACCCCGCGGCCGGGACACGCGTGGGCGCCGGGACCACCCCCCCGCCCCTCCGCCGTCCTCGCACCTCTCAGAGAGCGCCACCACGCTGCGGAACTCCTCAGCCCGCTCGGACACCACCACCAGCGCCGACACCGCCGCCTGCGCCAGACACAAACCCCCGCCCCACTGAGACAAGGCCGGGCCGGGCCGGGCGGTGGGGCCGGGGAGGAGCGGGGGAGAGGGTCGCTGCCGGCCGCCTCACCTGCTCCGCCGCCCGCACCACGGCCGCCACATCCTGCAAGA
Organism: Dromas ardeola; assembly: GCA_013398915.1. Taxonomy (NCBI): domain Eukaryota; kingdom Metazoa; phylum Chordata; class Aves; order Charadriiformes; family Dromadidae; genus Dromas; species Dromas ardeola. Next base: position 139,835 of record VYZM01017513.1, read on the forward strand.
GACAGGCAGCGCCTTAGCACTGGAGCCGGGCCGGGCCGAGCCCCCGGCCCCTCCGCGCCTCACCGTCTGGAAGCAGGGCGCGGCGAGGTGGCAGTGGCAGTC
>VYZM01017513.1:140257-156330 GCA_013398915.1 Dromas ardeola
GGGAGCGGGGAGGCCCGGTGCTGCCGGGACTCGTCTCTGGGCGCTTGTGCCCGTTCCTGCCAGGGGCCCGGCACAAAGCTGAGGCGACCCGTGGTGTTAGCCCAGTTTTCCCTGAGGTAGCCAGCCCGGTGCGGCAGGAGGGGCCTTTCCAGGTGTAGTTGCGTTGTAGCGGAGCCTGAAGGATGGCTGCTCAAGCTCTCCCATCTCTTGCAGAACTTCGAAACGGCGGTGCGGGAGAATGTGACCATTAACGGGCAGCCCTGGGAGGAGATTTCGGAGGACTCCAAGCTGCAGAGTGGTATGTGTTGGTTTCCATTAGTTTCCCACTGAGTGGTTTTGTTTTGGTTTCTGCACGTGGTAATTTCAATTGGGCGGGTTTTGCCCCAACTGTCTGTGGCCGTAAGGATGCTCACGGAGAAGGTAAGGTCAAACTCCAGCTCAGATGTGCCCACGTAAAGATCTGAAGTGCTGCACTGCAGGACCACAATTCTTACAGAGCAGTGTTTGTAAAGGAAAAGAAGGGTAACCAAGGCGCGTAGGGACCTGTATCCAAGAGAAAAGTGAAGGGGAAAGTGGTTTGTCTAAAGGACCATTGCTTGTTTGACACTTCTGTCAAGATCCTTACAGATCTCGAGGCACGAGTTCCAGCTGTCACTAGTATGGTGCCTACCTGACTTAAAGGATCTGTTCTTAACTACCAGAGAAACGTAGCTTAGAGACTCCCAAAGTATCTGATATCGGCACAGGAAAAATAAAGGTTTCACTAAGTTTAGTAGCAGCTGTCTTGCCAGAAAGTCTACAGCAAGCTTTTAGAAAGGTGGTATTTCAAAACAAGATTTTTCATTTGGGATGTATGCTACGAGGACAGGCTGAGAGAGTTAGGGTTGTTCAGCCTGGAGAAGAGAAGGCTCCGGGGAGACCTTACTGGAGCCTTCCAGTACCTAAAGGGGGCCTACAGCAGAGATGGGGAGGGACTGTTTGCAAGGGCATGTAGCAATCAGACAAGGGTAATGGTTTTAAACTGAAAAAGGGGAAATTTAGATTACATATTAGGAAGAAATTCTTTACTGTGAGGGTGGTGAGGCACTGGAACAGGTTGGCCAGGGAAGCTGTGGATGCCCCATCCCTGGCAGTGTTCAAGGCCAGGCTGGATGGGGCTTTAAGCAGCCTGGTCTAGTGGGAGGTGTCCCTGCCCATGGCAGGGGGGGTTGGAACTAGGTGATCTTCAAGGTCCCTTCTAACCTGAACTGTTCCATGATTCTGTAGTTCTATTTAATCAGCTTCTTTTATTAGAATAAAGGGAGTATTCAAGATTTAATTGAATAGGGTAAGTTTTAAAGCTTTTTAAAACAAGATTTTTAAAGCTAGAACAGTGCAACAGGATCCATATATTCTGTGATTCTGTGATTTCGAGGCTTCACAACCTCTCTGGGCAGTCATTTTCTGTGTTTGACTGCCGCGTTGGTGATAATTTTCTTCCATGTGGCCTGTTGGAATTTCCTTTACTGTTGCATACCTGTTGTCTCTCATCCTTTTGCTGCACACCTCTGAGAAAACCCTGCCTTTGTCCTCTCTAGAGCCACCCTTTAGATGAGGGTAGCAGTTAAATTACCCCCTAGCCTTCTGTTCTCCAGGCTGAACAAACCCAGCTCCCTCAGCTGCTTCTTATACACCATGTACTCCAGATGCCAACCCTCTTGGTGTTCTTCATTGGAGTTGCTCCGGTATTCAATGACACAGTCTTCCAGAGCATCCAAGCTAGGGTGGTACGGTTCAGGTAGGTGAGAATCCTGGACGGATCGTTGAACTCAGAGGGTAGTGTTTAATGGTTCATAATTTTTGTAAGCAGAGTTCCTCAGGTGTCTATTCTGGGACCCGTTCTTTTTAATGTCTTTATCCATAACCGAGGAAGAGATGGAAGATGCCTTCACCCAGTTTGCAGCTAACATCAACCAGGCTGGTATGCAGTGAATACGCTCAAGGGCAGGCCCATTCAGGGGAATGTAAACAGGCTGGAGAAACGCATCTATGGGAATCTCTCATGAAATTCAACAAGGACAAAAAGCAAAGCCCTAGATCTGGGAACGGGTAACCCCCTGCAGAGGTACAGGATGAAAAGGACCTAGGGGTCCTGGTGGGCTAACCCTGGGCCAGCTTAGTACGTTGTGTTAACCGGAGTGTAGTCAGCAGATCCAAGGAAGTGATTATTTGCCTTTACAGCACTAAGTAGAGCACATCTGGAGTAGTGCACGCATTTTTGGACCCCCCAGTATTGGGACATTGTTGATAAACTGGAGTGAGTTCATCAGAGGCTGCCAAGATGGTCAGGGGAGTGGAGCACTTGCTTTATGAGTTGAGACTGAAGGAACTGGGCTTGTTTAGCCCAGAGAAGACAAGCCAGCCTTCCAGTACCTACGAGGAGGTTACTGAGAATATGGAGCCAGGCTGTTTGTTGAGATGCGCAGAGACAAGGGTCATAAATTAAAAGGGGAGGTTCTGACTTGATTTAAGGACATAATAATGCGCGATTGGGATAACTTAGCATTGGAAAAGGTTGCCCAGAGAGCTTGTGTAGTTTCCAGCGCTATAGGCTTCTGAGAACCAACTGGATGAAAGTCCTGAGCAACCTGGTTTGGACTGGGTGTTGACCCTGCTGTGAGCAGGAGGCTTGGGTCAGGAGAGACCTCCTGAGGGCCCTCCTAGCCTGAGTGATTTTGTGCTCGGGACATTGGCCAAGATCTCTTCCGATCAAGAGACCCTAGTGGTATGTCTGTTTCTACGATTTAATATAGAAATCAAGTATATGTTTATAATTATTGCTATATAGTCATATGTAATATATACAATATTTTTATAATTATTTTTTGTAATTGTTTTTTGAATAATAGTAGTGGAGACTCTTGTTAGTCTGGTGTCCAAAGAAAATTTCAGTGTGATTCACTTCCTCGCCTGTGTTAGTGTTAGATGCTCTTTACCTGTAACTTAATGCTTTTTGCAGTTGCACAAGGCCAAAAATACAGATATATTAAGCTGGCTATGGAGAAGGAGCTCCTTGAACTGTTTTTTGGTCAGGAAGTTTCTGCAGTTGTTGTTCTAAAATGATAAAACTCCAACTCCTTTGACTACAAAGTAAAAAATGCACTGGTCTTGCAATGCAAAATGCTGAACTGATTGGGGCTCACTTCACTAATTCTAGTTTGTTCAAAAATTCTTGAGAGGATTTTCTTAACAGGAAAACTTTGTCCAGATGGGTAGTATTTTCAGTATGTTAGCCTTTGTCTGTACAAGTCTACCTTTGTGCCAGCTGAGATACTGTCATCTTCCAGGAGTTGTAAGGACTGTAATCATGCTTTTTAATTTGACATCAATTTACTCATTTGCCTATCTCTGATCCAGTTTGAATCACCAAATGATCTGGCACTTTGTGCCTTTGGTGTTTAGGTTGACCAGTGGCTCAAGTCTTTCCTCTCTATACTTAAATGATTTCATAAAACAAACAAACAAAACAAACGCACAGACTCTTAAAAACCTTGATTTGGCCTTTCTGAGGTTTACAATCACCTGATTGTGCACAGATTGACCGAGAGAGGGTGCTCAAAATCCATTCTTTACCACTAGTTTCCTTCTACAACTCAATTTTCGTAGTTTGTAATGATGGCGTGTGATGGCAGGCCAGTGCAGGCATTAACTTGTCTAAATTTTGAAACCAGTTTTAAATTACTATCCCAAGCTTTTAAAATTGTTAACTTTGATTGCAATCTCGGAGAAGCTGCATACCTGTAGTAGGGTAGCAGTAGTCAAAACACAGAGCTGAAAATATGTTCTAGGTATTTAGTCTAATCTTATAATTGGAAAAGCAAGCTATGAAAGTTAGCTCCTACCACAGAGTCTCTTGGGCCTGAGGTGTTGAAAGCAGACATGGTTTGGTTTTTTTTGCAAACTCCATATGACTGGTAGTTACAGATGTCCTCAGGATGCAGTGTGGTTCCAGGAACTGGTGGCATTATATATACTCAAAAATTCATAGATGGATTTTAAAATTAAACTTTATATCTGTGCTCTACATGATATAAGATCAGTTAGGCTTCAAATTCCTGTTTGGACAATTGGTGTTTGTTGAAGGGTTGTGAATTACACAGATTAAGCTGCATCTTGCACTGCTTCCCGTCAGTTGAAAAACAAATTTTCTCAAAAGATAACCATTTATTTGTGAGACTTTCTTCACAGATTCAGAGTTCATAGGGAAATATGTTTGGGATCTTTTTCCCCAGATGGTTCCCCTCTTCGCCCACCCCACCCCTAGCTCATTTACTTCAAAAGTAACTGGCCATTATTGTGTTGTGTTCCAGTTTCTATATTGCCTTAACGAGGGGATCCAAGACAGATATGTTTATCTCTTCATTGATAATCATGCATTATTTCTTATTTCAGATTTAAAGCTGTCTTTTTCCTTACACCTTTGTCTCAAATTAAAAAAAAAAAATGTACAAGAATCCTACAATAACTTTGTGTATTTGTCATTTTTAGGTTCCAACATCAAAATTCTTGAAGATCAATTTGATGAACTAATAGTAGAGACCACAACAAAGCGTAAACAGTGGCCTAAAAAGATACTGATGCACGCTATCCAAACCATGAAAGCAGAGCAAGAGATGCTGGTAAGTAACCTAAGATTTTCAGAAAACCTTTGCATATAGTAGCTGCTGACCACATGTAACTTGAAGAAATAAATCATCAAACGTTGACCTTTAAGCTCCTTCCCATAGTTCCTTTTGATTCTTTGTCACATAATGAAACTGTTTCTTTGCATTAATTTGCTCTTCAGTAAAATGAGAGTTACTACAAAGTGTTGTGACTGTTAAGTGAATTGGACCTGTGGCACAGTTCAGCAAGTCATTTAAGCAGATTGCTTCAACGTGATGACTCATGATTTACAAGCCAGGATACACCTATTTATCTTGTCAAATCCGGTTTCTGAAATCCTTGGCTGAAGGCTGGTTGAAATATTAAATGTTATGATACGTACAGAGAGATATTATCATGTGCAGTTAAAAAGACTGTTAAAAAGATGTCTGTGTTTTCCTAAGCACTTTTGTTGAGCTAATGACTACATTGAGTAAGTACTTTCAGTAATGAAAGAAAAAAAAAAAAGTGGATTAATGAATAGGCGCAGTAATTTCTCTGTTTTTTTGACACTGAATGTAAAGTAATTACTGGCATCAAACAACCCAGTCACGTCCTTTGTTGCTAAATTTCTTTCCTGCACTTACGTTAGGCCTGCCTTTTGCTTACCTGCTGATTAATTATGAGTCAATTTTCTTTGGTAAAAGAAGAAAAAAAAGGACAAGAGGCAATAGGCACAAGTGGAAATATAGGAAAATCTGTTTAACCGTATTGGAAAAAAAAAAAAAAGAACTGTGAGGGTAGTCGAACACTGGCATGGGTTTCCTGGTTTCCATCCTTGGAGATACTGATGGAGATACTCAAAACCTGATGAGGCCCTGAGCGACCTGCTGTAGTTGGCTCTGCTTTCAGCAGGGGGTTGGACTAGACGGTCTTGAGAGGCCCTTTCCAATTTCAGCTATTCTATGATTCTATACTAAAAAAGACAGGAATTTTTTTAGAAAATTGTTTAAGAGCTTGCATTGCATTTCTGAGGACTAAAATCGACAAAAGTAACTCTAGATTAGCCAGGCATAGAAAGTAAAAGTGCATGGGTGTATATTTGTCTCAAACCTGAGATATTTTCTAACACATGTTGCCTTCTGTGATCTCTCTGTTTTGTCAATATATCAAGTATGTGAAACAAACCCAAAAAATCAACTAAAATAAAATATGTTATTGCATAGCACCAAGATTTAACAAGACCTTTTAATCTTTCTACAAAAGGAAAACTACGTTCTACCTGAGTCCCAAAGTGGATTAGTTATTTAGAATGCCTCTCACACTACCATTTTTCAGTTGCTGATCTCTTCAAATCTTACACTGCCACAACTAGATGATTATTTTAATTGAAAGTGTCTGCGAAATACAGAAAGGTTTTAGTTTACCTCTGTAAATGAAGTGGTTTATTTACAGAGCTGCTCAGTACCAAAGGTACTAGTGGCTTTTCTACTTTTGGTTGAGGAATTTTTATGTTCTTTTTGGACCCTAGCTACTCCTGTGATGCATGTTTTCTGAGGCATAAAAGAGCAGCGGTAATTAACTGCAGTTTATCTGGAGAGAACCACTCATTTAGTGTGGTGATCTCCCTATAATTGCTAAAGCAAGAGATCATCGTGTAGGTTTTCAGTCAAAACATTCTGTTATGTTTGAGGATAATGTTTGTTCTTCTGCTTGGAGCTGTTACTGTAAACTTGCTAAGAACATGTGTGAACTGTGAAAAATTGGCTCTGGTGAAAACTACAGAGAGGAATAATTAACTTTCCTCCTACTTGTTTTTGTTTGAAGTAGGTTGAGGCTCCTGAAGTGGAGAAAAATACTAACTTGCAGATGATACAACTTAGGTTTCCATGTCTTTGCTTTGTTTCCTTCTTCCCCAGTAGTTACTTCTAATTCCATCTTTAATATAACTAAATATTAGTTATATTCATTATTTATTATTAGTTAACTTCACGTCACAATAATTAACTGATGTCAAGTCACAAGACTCACAGTAGGACCAAAGAGCCGGAGCCTGATCTGTGAAGGAGAGTGTTCTTATTCATGCATAAGTAATTACAGGGCTAGAATGTAGTCATTTAAATAGTTTTCTTTTTCTTAGCTTTTTGTCTTAATGTACCCTTTGTTCGACTTTGCTCCTCTGTGAAAGCGTACTGTTTTTGTGAATGGCTCCTTAGAAGCCGGAGGAGCTCTGTTTCCTCAGTGGCGCAGCAGGTGGCAATGCTTCTTCCAAAATGCCTGGATTTCAGTTTAGTTCTCATGCTTTAATAACCAGAATTCTGCAAACTAAAGCTGATTCTGGAGACACGTTTGCAGTGAACTTTAACTGTGTTAACCAGAACACTGTTTCCAGTAACTGAGTATCTATAACTGTACCTCTAATACATTCTTTATCTAAATTATTCCACCGCCAACTCACTGTGTTAGCCTCTCTCCATTGTTCTGACTGCTATGTGTATATTAGATACCTATTAAACTAAGAGGGTATTTCAGAATTTTTCTTTTTTTTAATATGCAGAAGCTCTACCAGCCTTTTGTAACACCAGAAGATATAAGATCGCAGCCTTCTCAAGGTAAAGATTTTGTGGGGAGGGGAACTGTACTGAGGAAACACTGCCTACCTTACTGGCTAGCGGTAAATGTTTAAGAAGCTTTCTTTAAACTTGTTTAAAATTATTGACTGTTGAAATAATTAAATAAAACAGCTAGAAATTTGTCATAACTAAATGTATTGCGGCATCAGTTTGTTCTACCCATTTCTCTTCTAAGTGCTGTCTGCTGTTAGGTGCTGTGCTTGAAGACAAAAGTTGGCCGCTGTGTGGGTATTGGGTAGAAGTTGTCTCAGAGCTGCTTTCAATGGGTTTTCTTACTTCTTTAATCACCACTAGTGGAGGCCAGATGGGGAACTAGATGGATCGCTGACATTATACTTTGACCAGTCTTGTGGTCCTTTTACATGAATACTAGAAATGCTTCAGTCTGTCTTCCTAATCAGTCGGTTTCTTCAGGGAATTGAAAGCAGTTGTGTAGTACTCAGTGATGGCAGCGTTGACTCTCCTAACTTGCAAAGTAGGCATCAAATTTTGTCCTGCCTGTGTCATTTGTAAGGGTTGATGAAGAAACAAAACTGCAAACAACATCCTAAGTTTGCTACACGCTTCTGAAAGATTCCTTGTACAAACTCCTTGGAAGAAGGTGGTGTATTTTGCAGTTGGTGATTGGAATGTGCTTTTTTGAGGCTGGCCTTAAGAAATTGAAAGTTTTGTCTTGCCTGTTCTTGAGTATTGAAAAGTGCCAGAATTTACCAATGCTGTTCTAAGTTGCGAAGCGTGGTTGCCGAGCCCTCACGATGGGTTACTGCACATGATGTAAAGCTGGTGTAGCAAGCAGTGGTGTTCAAGTTTGAGAAGCTGAGCTTAATCTTCCAGTTCTCACCCTGCTGATCTGACTTCACTCTAGGCATCATTTCCTCTTTGTAAACAGGAGACATTGCTTCCAGAAATGCCAGCCTGTGCAGCAGAGCAGATAAGGGGAGCAGTAAACAGTGTCACTTTGTAGCTGCGTTTCTTTTGGTTTCTGGTGTCCAGATCTGTGTTTTTCTGATGTGAATTAACTACTTCTTGTAAGTTAGTAACAGCTTACACTACGGTATTGCCTTTTTAGGTTTGGTAAAAGCGAAGTCCTAGCCAATACAGCATAGAGTTTGTGCTGAATTTTAGTATTATGTAGTCTTTGGGAAGTTTATGTATCCCAGTTTAGCAAGCACAGTGGCCAGAAACCAAAAATGTTTAGATTACTCAATACCTTTCATTTCCTTTTTTCATTTCCCTATGTTTTGGAAAGCCTTCAACGCTGAGGAATATAATGCTGTCCATGTCAAGCTGAACTCCTGCAGGCAAATTTCATTGAACTGTGTGTCAGTCTTTCTGTATAACTGGAGTAATCCAAGTAATTATTTTTACTTTTACTAAACTCCTTCCCTGCCATTTCATAGGGTCACCAGTCTTTATCCCAATACTCTACTAAGAATTCTCCATTACAGACATATCCTTCTTTTAGAGAATGTCCATTCATAGACCTCTGTGGTGTGGTTAAAGAGGCTGCTGTTGGACTGGTTTTCCTTCCAAACTCTGAATGATGGTGCATTTTAGCATCCACGTTCATACATGGATTGTGCGTTCCTAAACCGTGTCTGATCAGCACATTGGGCATGCGGAGCGACAATTTGACAAAACAGGGTCTCTTGCTGCTTACTACGTTTCAGCAGGGGATCACTGTCACCCTGTGCTGGAATACAGTGATTGACTAACATTGTATCCTACAGAAAAATAGTAGTAGTGGAGGGTGAGGCTGCTTAGTTCCCAGGAGCAGGCTGGCTTATCTGCTGATTTTTTTTTTTGTTGATGGCGTAGCATTGCAGACAGAATAATGGTGGACAATATGCAAAACAGTTTTATAATAATTTAAAGAGTTTAACTCTTGAGTAAAGAATTAATCGTCAAAAATGTATATTGTGTTGATGATCTTATCATATTGTTACTGCAATTAAACATATGCCATTTTCCCCCAGTATTCTGCACCTGCTACCCGCTTCACTGTTCCTGAAAGCTTCTTTTTCTTTCTTTTCTTATTAAGCCAGAAGAATTAATGCAGTTCATGTTGTTTACACTTGGTTCTTTTTTATTCTCGGTGTTAATGCTTGGTAAGTTAAGCTAAGAGAAAAGTATAGCCTTTATTGTAAAAGCTGACTTGTTGGAGCTCTAAGATGATTTCCATCCATCTCCCCTCCCCTTGAAATGGGTTTCCTTCATCTCATTTTCTCCACAGTTACGTTTATTCCACTTCTTTCGTGCATTATCATCAAATGTAATAAGAGCTTGAGAGGTTTGAAAACAGATCTTTTCTTTGTTTTTTTCTTTGTAACTGTTCCCTTCCTTTATGTCATATACTGTCTTTGTGTCTCATGTTTTGTAAAAGCTGTAGGTTTTCTAGTGAAGAACTTTGTGGCTTGCTGTAATTGAGACTTCTAGGCGCTACTACATTTTGAGTGATAAAGAGTGATAATAGTAAGAGAAAACATACAAGCTGTTGTCCTCAATGCTATAATGAAAGGGATGTGTTGTAGGTTTAAGTTTTATACGGGGACTCTACTGCTTTTCTGTCCAATTTCTAACAAGTCAATAGCAAGTATTGGGGGGAGGGAATTGTTTCAGACGTTTATTTGGGCTTTATGTTTTTCTGTAGATGCTTACGTTGCAGATCTGAAGCAGGTGGCAGAAATGGCATCCAAAGAGATCAGTGGGGCAATGAAGGTGAGATCTCTGTGTTCTCCAAGAGGATATTTTTTTTATTTCCTTGATCTGATAATACGTCATGGAACAGGAGTTCTAACTCGTCTTGATTATGGTTTTGTACAAAAAAAGCCTGCATGTGTACTTTGGAAGCAAGTACATCTTTAGGTTTGGACTGCTGAAGTTGTATCTGTAAAGCATTCCCGCTCTCATGGTAGTAAGGAAGATTACCTTCTGGCGATAGGAACTATTTTTTACAGAGATATTAGTACCTGAAGCATGTGAAAAATAAAATGTCTTTTGAAGACCTGTACAACTTGATAGAGCATGTGACATTTGTTACTTCAGTACCAGCTTAGACATGAACTGTGGTGTTCCTGTGATACTTATTCAGCTTAAAGATGTAATGAAGGAACGTTTAAACTCTGTATGCTCTTTGCATGGCTTGTGAGTGCAGACCCTGGTCACTATTAGGCTGGTAGTTCTGACTTCCCAGCCTTCCCCTGCCATCCTAAGGATCATCTCTGCAGACACTGAAGCTTTCGTGTCTGTCAGATCTAATTAACACATTTCGTTCATTGTAACCGTTACTTTCCCCATGTAACTTGAGGTACTTGGGTTTGTTTTTGCAGTCTCTCCCAGCGCTAATAGAAAGAGCAGAAGGTTTTTCCCAAGCGTTAACTTGGCAACCCACCTTGGAACTCAGCAAGCTGCGGCAAGAAGTCTTTGCTGGTTGCAAGGCGAAGGAGGAAAAGAATGTCCAAAATTTCATATCACCAGGAGAAGTCACGCCAACAGACGCTGATACCAGTAAAAATCCTTGTGTTTTGCTAAAAAGAAAAAAAGCTGCAGATTCACCAGAAAGAAGACGCTACCCGCTTCGACGCAGGAAAATTGCTCTCAGCACATGAATTTCTCATTTAGTATTTTCAGATTGGAAACTCAGTTGTACTCTTGTTCAGTGTGCTCAGTCCTTTTTTTCTTAAACCTTCATCTCCTCTCTAATTTTAGTGCTATACATGGGAGCTTCCTTAATTATCTCGTCCTTGATTCTTTTAAATATTTCTATTTTTACTGTCGCACTGGTGGTATATGAAAGCCTACGCATACCAGTAACGTCTGATATCCAACAAGTGTATTTGCTGGTTAACTCTCATTTTTTTTGCTCTTTTATTACAGCATTTAGCTTGAGTCCTCATGCTTCTCAGAGTTGTGCACGTGCTTTATGTACATGGGCAGTCTTTTAGTAAACCACTAAATGCTCATTTACATTAAGCATGCACCTTCATTTATTACTGAGGTGGGTGGGTATTTTTTTAATAAATAAATGAAAAAGAAATTCACACCGGAGCATATTGAAAACACCAAGTTTGATACGATGTTACAGTTTTTAGAAAATCCACACACAAATGTGACACTGGTCCCTGGTATTCCGCCTTTCCTGAATTTAGGTCAGCTGGACTTATTTATGGTCGTGTTTGTTTAAACTTGGATTTTTAGTAATTGTATATATTTACTTGCAGCGTGCTCTTCTGAACAAGGATTTGACCATCCACATCTTACCATCTGATGTTTCATGTAATGCAATTATGCAGTCTGGGGGTTTCCTGGGCAATATTTCTACACATTACAGGATCTTGACTTGGGTCATGTACGCATTTGTGATGTTTTCCTGAGCTTTAAAGATCAGTATAGGCTACCAGTAAATGGTATTTAGTTGAGCTAGCTGACTTTTTTTTTTTTCCTTTACACATTAGTACCTAGGCAATTGCACAGAAGTACTAAATTGAGCATTGTGCCTTAACCATTCATGACTTTCTGTTTTATGATCGCATGTGCTTGCAGTAAAATACTCATGTCTAATATTTAACGTATTTCTCACACAGTAAATGGAGGGGTTTTTTAGAAGCTTTATTAATGAAATGTACTGCGGTAGGAAGATAGGTCCAACTTAATGTCTAAAAGACTGAAAATTTTCAAGAAAACGTGATAGATTTTAGCATTTATTTTATAAAGGTGAGCATCTGTACTGAGACTTTGTATATTTAATCATATGTAAATATTTGTTTCCTGTCGCTTTTGTATATACAAATACGTGTTTTTATACAAAGTAAATTAAATGAATTAAGGAAGATAAAAGTTTCAGATAATGTTGTCAGTTCTAATCCTGGAATAGATGGTGACTGAACAGTGCGTGTACTTCAGAAGACATCTGTGCTAAATTTTGGCTCGAGTAACTGAAGTAGTTCCATGTACCGCCTTTGAACTCACAACTGTTATTAATCTCAGGGCTACAAAGTGTCTAATGTCAGAGAGGACAGGATGTGAGAGGGACTGGAGCGGCGAAGCTGTGGAACGTGTGAGTGGGACGGTTTTTCACACAGCGACTCGCTATGCTGGTGGCTTTGAGTACGCGTGCTCTGTGCTGCCGTGAAAATCCCCACCATGGCTTTCTTCACCAAAATCCACAGATACTCTTTAGTCTGAGTGTTCCTGGACTTAAGGTCACCCCTGCAAGATTTTGTATGGCTACCATTATAGTATTTGAACGTTTTCTGTGTTAATAGGAAGATTCCCTGCTAGTCTGTACGAATAATGATAGACAAGTACAGAAAATAGCTTGGAACAGGCACATCTCTTTGAAGAGGTCCCATCAAAAATGGCCAAGGTAGGACGAATGACTTAAGAAATAAGGAGGGAGAGCACCGTGGATTAAGACTTAATAAGTGAGTTAATGAATTCCCCCTACGGTGCATGTTAGCGTTAAGAGATTGCAGAACGGTTGGCGTGCATGGGATTTGAAGGAAGAGGGATGGGATGCCCTGAGCAGGCCCTGAGGGCAGTGGGGCCTTGTCCCACGGCCCTCGTTTCAACTGCAGCTGGCTGGAAAAAGAAGACCAATGCACCTGGAAATGCTGGCCACATAAATAGTGTAAAGAAGCATAAAGAAAACAACAAGATTGAAAATGCAGCATATAAACTGTGATTTTGCAAATCTGTGATGGCTACTTTTGGCCAAGCGGCAATGGAAGGTGTCAGAGGACCTTCCTTTAAATGCGAGTTCTGTGATGAGGTAAATTCAACACTTGAATGTTCAGCTGCTTGTTGAATGATTATTAAAAATTTCTACAGCAAGTGATCTCTGCAACTAGCTGCATGTGGGACGCGTTCTTCCCACTAGCAGAAATGTATAAAATACTTCATTTTTTTCCCATTCCAGTAGCCTTTTGTCCTTCAGTTAACTTTTCATAGAAATCAGCAGTGTTGTGCAAGACAAGTGTCTAATCGGGCTTCTACTGATATGTCACAACATCCAAACTTCTTATTTTTAACTCGAGGCGAATTGGTGTTGCATCAAGAAATGTCTGGTAGTTTTTCTTTATATAGCCTTTGAATTTTGTAAGACAGCTCAATGGTGATGGATGCTTGGGAACATTTGCAAAGCGCGTTTGAATTTCTTGGCTTTTTGGGGTGAGGTGGAACGTCTCGCTGTTTGTCAGCCTGTACTGTCGCTCACGAGGCTGGGCCATCCCTACCCAAGAAAAACGTGCAAATTGGAGCAGTGTCCACGCACACTTTTGCTGCGTGTAGTTTCTGAGCAAAGGGGATTGCAGACAGTGTGCTGGGAAGCTCCTCCTCCAGATATCTTCATGTGGACACCGACGTCTGTTTGGAAGCTTGGGTGCTCTGAAACCTGGTTCTGATGTGTGCCGTTCTTCAGAAGAGCCGCGCTGTGCTGAGCTGCGTTCCGCCACTCTAGTCTGCATGTGTGTAGGCTGCTTCGGGGCAGACAAAAATCACTGATAAACTGCCATTATAAAACGTAAACTCAGCTGCCTAGACTGCTTTCTGGGCTTGTTTTCTGTCCTGCATAGAAATGCTCTGCCTTTACTGCTGCGTTACCTGGAATTACTGTGTAGGCATTTCTACAGATGTACCAGAGATAGCTTTAATACTAAGCAGAAACTTGTTCCCACAAGCAAATTTTGACTTTTCATTTCCTTTGCCACTTTGAACAAGAGCAGACTGTGCTCAGGCTCAAGGGGACTGTCCCGTGACTTGTCCCATACTCGTGGGATCCCAGAAACCTTACTCTACGGCTGCCGGGAGTTGTTCAATGAAGTAGATATTTATGCAGTACTAATAAATTCTTGGTAAGCTGCTGAGACTTGATGCTGTTAGATAGCCTGCATGTGCAGTTGCCACTAATGGCAGCGTTATTCCTGGAAAAGCACGAGAGCTTCGTGTGGGGTCAGTCCGAAGTCCCTCTGTGGAAGGGGGCTTTTTTTCCTGCAGATGGCTCTGAAGGGCTGTTGAGGTGTTTTGTCCGCATCGTTCATAGATTTTATTGCAAGAGAATATACCTGTGCCCTGAGTTTATGAAAACACTAGCTTCTAGTCCTGTTTATTCCAACTGTGCTTAAGCTACAAAAGCAGCAAGGAGCCCAGCGCTCTGTTTTTAAAGCAACTGCCCCAGCTAAGTCTTTGCTTGTGTCCATATTTCTACTCCTTTTCTTTAACTGCATGATGCGTAGTTAATGCAAAATTGGACTGTTTCAAAGGAGCGGTTGAGAGCAATTCACCCTCTAATCACTCACCGCCTGGGGCTGCCTTCCAGGAGATGTTGGTTTGGATCCTCCCAGCTGGAGGACGGCACTGAACCCGCACCTTCTGCCGCCTCCGTGAGCAGCCTCTTGGTGAGCATCCTTGCATTGCCACGGTGGATAATGGAGGAAGGGAGAAGCAAGGCTGCTTTTAAAGAAACCAGGGGGCTGGGAACATCCTGTAAGATGCTTGTGATACCCAGCGCAGGTGAGGTCAGGGCACTTCGGTGAGGGTGCCCATGCGAGTTGTGGGTCCCGCTGGCCATTAGGGTAGGGAAGGCTCAGGTATTCAGTCCTCCGGGGTCGGAAGTGCTCTGAGAAAGTGCAAAAGCAAAGGTGTGGGTAGCCTGGAAGATGGAGACACAAGCTGCTTTGAGGTGGAACAGCTGGGGAGAAGGGAAATCCAGCTCAGGTTTTCCGGTAATGCTGGTGGTCCCAGAGCGTGCCAGGAAACCCGTGGCAGAGCGCAGACTTTGGTTTGACTCTTGGACTCACGGGCAGTGTGGTTCTCTCACCTTTAGCATGAACTGTGAGCCAGACCTTCCTGAAAGGATGGTCTATATTTACTCAGTTTGCAAACTTTGTAACCTCATCTTCATCTGAGCTGGATGACTCAAACTTCTGGGGAAACCAGAAAAATAGGGAAGTATCCGATTTATTAAGACACCTGGGGCTTTATGACTGCCTGCCCTGCAGTCTGGGGGCACTTCACCCTCCTGGCATGGATTTGCCCCTGTGAGCTGAGCAGAGCCGGGAGTGCTCGTTAGTTGCCATATACAAATGCACCTGCGGTAGAGCGAGGATGTTGCTGAAGTACCTGTCGGTGCAAACACCTTCCCTCCCTTCAGAGCGGAGGGCCAAGATAGCGGTTCAATTAAAATGTAAGGAAAATGTTTGGAGGGGTAAAAGAAACATTGTTCAGCCTGTTAAAATGCTCCCCTCGGAACAGTTGAACAGAGAGATTTTTGTCTGCAGCAGCTGCGTTCTCAGCGATCCTTGTCCTTCGCCTTTACAAGAAGCCCGTGGCATTTCCTTATTATTTAAAGGAACAGGGCGAGTAGCGAAAGTGAAAATCGCTGTATCCCAGCACCGATGCCGTGTCCTCACGCCCGTGAACCCCCGGCTGAGCCGGCTGTCACCTCGCTGGAGCTCACGCCGCTTTTGAGAGCCGATGTCGCAGCAGCGCGGCGGGCAGGAGCGGCCGGGGGTGAGCCGGCCCCGAGCACCGGGGGTCGCGGGGGTCGCGGCGGGAGGGGTGGGCCGGCTCCTGGGGGCAGCCCGGCCTCCCCGCCCCGCCGCCGGGAGGGGATGTGGGGAGAAGAAAAAGCGCGGGGCGGTTATTTCTGCAGGCGAAAGCGTAAGTCGGGGCGCCCGGAGGGGCGCCGGCCCCCGGGGCTGGGGCTCTCCGGGGGATTTTCAGGCGGCTCCTGCCCGGCAGCGCCGTGCCTCGGGGGTGCGGGCTTTCCCCCGGCTCCCGGGGGCTGAGCAGACCCCGGGGGACGGGGCACTTTTGCCG
>VYZM01017513.1:156761-174462 GCA_013398915.1 Dromas ardeola
GGCGGCCGAGGGCAGCCAGCAGGTAGGGGCAGGGCGGCGGGGCTGGGGCGGGCGGGCACGCACATGGGGCTGAGTCACGCCGCGGGCAGCGCCGGTGCCCGCGCCCCCCCGGCCCGGGGCATCGGCCCTTCCCTTCCCGGGAGGCGGCTGTGGTGCCGGCTCTTCCAGGTAGGAGAGCGGGCGAACCGCCGGCGGCACACGGCGCCGTCAGCGGGAGGGGAGCGGGGCCGCTCGGCCGGCAGCCGGTGCGGCGGCGGCAGCAGGAGCCCGGCTTTCCTCCCCGCCCCTCGCACCTCCGTCTCCTCGTTCGCCCTGGGGCGAGGCAGGTGTAAAACGCCGCCCGCCGGGCAGAGCGGGAGCGCCGGGCCCCGCTGCGGGCGACGGGGGGGTGCGCAGGTTCCCCCATCAGCGGTACAGCGAAGGCCCGCGGGGCTCTGCAGCATCTCTCTGCCGGCTTCCACCCCTCCGCCCCGGTCCCCGGCGGCGCATCGGGGCAGGGGGACACGGTGCCCTTTGCGGGCACCCTGCGGTCCGTGGGGTAGGGGCTGTGAAACTAGGGGTACGCGCTCATGCTCGGCGACCCTTGTACGCCTGACCTCGGGCGTCTCCGTGCGCACCTTAAAAAAACGGCGAGATGTTTCTGGCTTATGTCTTCCAGAGTCATGAAGAAGATGACAGGAAGGTAAGGAGGAGAGAAAAAAATCGAGTTGCTGCACAGAGGAGCCGGAAGAAGCAAACTCAGAAAGCAGATAAACTTCACGAGGTGAATGGGTACTTGATGTTTTGCAGGCACGGCTTGGGTACCAAGCGCGGGACTTTACAAGAAATGGGACTTCTTAAGCAGATGTGGGCCTGTCTTCACGCTAATCCAGCTGAGAGAGCTGTGGGTGTGAGGCAGAGAGAGGCGTGCTGCGGGGTGCCTGGTCGGGAACTCCCGGACACTGATGCTCACGTTGGATGGTGCAGCTCTGCCATCGGTGACACTGCCAGGGAGAGACGCGCGGTCCTGCCCTCACTTCACCCACCCTCATTTGCTATTCCTGTGACCGCCCAGTGAACTGGATCACAGGGCTCCTCTGGGCTAAAACAAACCCATTTTCTTCTGGATCGGTGTTAAGCTTGTCACGTTCCCTGTGGCAGTGGATGAATGCTTGCTGCCTTACGAGGAAGAAGGCGATGGAAGAGGAGGGGACCATGCTGCTTAGTGGCAGTGCTGGCTTAACTCAATTCTAAAACTATGGTGTGAGACAGAAATACCCAGTTGAAAAGGCTTCTCAAAACTTCAAAACCTCCAAGCGTGAGAGCTCAGTTCAGTTAGCTGTTATACTTGTATGCTCTGATAAGTAACAGTGGGTGTTTCCAAAAAACCATGAAAGTAACTGATTCTTCCAGAAACTCTTAATACTTCTTCTCAATATCACAATGTGGTGTAGTTTTCTTGTGTCCCCAGTGTAAATGCTGGAGGACAGGAATCCCCTTTCTCTGGTTTTGGATGTTACCTCGCATAACAGTGCTTTTATTGTAGCTGGGGCTCTTGGGGTAAGTGTTAGTTCTGCTGCTGTGACTGTGGCCGAGTCAGTTGTTCGGCTCTAGAGGTTCATCACAGGCTCTTCTCTTCTCAGCATGGAAGGATCTGCCGACAGTCAGCAGAGGCCAAGAGGGACAGTGTGGGGAGTTTTGGGTTTGGTTTTTCCCAGATCTCCTCTGAGTCAGCGCCTGAGAAAGCCAGGTGCAGGGTACTTCTGGAAAGGGGTAACCCCTGGCTTTTGTGGAATCCTTTCTGGGCAGAAATGATTTTGCGGAATCGTTTTGTTCTGCAGCCTCTTTGGTGGTCCCCCTGGACTTGAGGATCTTCCTTATGCTGGGAATCTTCATTCTCGGGCATGCGGGTTTTCTCAGGTGCAGGCAGATCTGGTTGAATAGTCATTCATTCTCAGCAAGAACAATTTGATAGTCTCATCCCTGAAAATGGGACAGAGCGATGGCAGAGTAACATTTACTCCAAAATCAAACCCCATGGGGTTTGGGGCAACAAGAGGTGAGCAGAGCCAGAGTCGGGGATGGACAACTTTGCTGGAGTTGGCTACAACAATGTGCTAGGAGGACCGTGCCTGTTCTGCTCTGTGGGTGAGAGGTGGTGGCTGGTGGAAGGGTGTGAGGGAGGGCAAGGGGATGCGAACTCCTGCAGCAGAGGCAGTGCCAGGCTGCCCAGAGGAGCGTTGCATGAGAGGCTCTCCCTGCTGCCTGGTAAACAGGCCTTTTAAGGCATGTGTAGGCTTTGAAGTTTGGTCTGAAGCTTTCCCGGGGAGGTGAGATTGAGTGGGTGAGTGTTGAGCCCTAGGCTGGCAGTGAGGTGCAGACACCTGCAGGTTTTCCGTGGGCTGGCTCTTCTCTGGTCTCTTCTCTTTGGGATGAGAAATCTTGACAGCAGGGACACTTGAAACATGCAGTTATCAAAAAATGTGACACGCGAGTCTCACATCCGTCACAGCTGTATGCTGTAGAGCATCTCAAAACTCCCCGGCAGTTAACAGCAGCTTATTCATTGCCAGAGAACACTTAGCACAAAAGCAGCCTGGGTCAGGGATACCCAAGGCAGTGGTCAGGCCTTCTGGTGACAAAGTGGGGTTGGGAACAAGCTAGCATGATTCTCCCCTCCTGCTGTTCCTGAGTTCCCGGGCATTTGAGCAGGTGGCTACAAGCCCTGGCTGGGCTAGAGGAGCCCAGCTGGCACCGGGCGTGTTGTGCTAGGTGTCCATCTCAGCCAGCACCTGGGTAAATGCCCTTTGCCTGCACTGGCCCCGGGCAGGGGCTGCCCTTTCCTCACCAGCAGTGCCAGGCACTGGGTTTTCCCAGCACCTACCTGCACTCGGTGCTTTCATTTTCTCTGCTCTGACAATGCAGAGCTGCCCTGCTTGGCCCTTCATAGCAGAGGTGGCCCAGGGCTGGAAGAGGCCACCACGGGGACGCAGCCACCCACGCCTGCAGCCCTGGGCTGCTGGGGAGCCCCGAGGGCCAGCAGCACCTCCTGGTCTTCGGGGCTACAAACGGAGTCGCAGTGTGGTCAGGGCACAGGTCGTGAAGCACTTGCCCTGTTCCAGCACTCAGGCTGTGTCTGCCTTTCCTTAGCATTTTGCACATTGTAATAAGAAACCGCAGTTTTTCTACAGTTACATGAATATACTCAAGGTGGGAGCACTGAAAAGAATGTTTTGACTATGAGCAGGCTTTTTTTTTTTTTTCTCCCTCCTTCCAGGAATATGAGTCTCTTGAGCAAGAAAATACCTCCCTGAAAAGAGAAATCGGAAAGCTAACAGATGAAATGAAACACTTGAGTGAAGTGTTGAAGGATCATGAAAAGATCTGTCCACTATTGCACTGCACCATGAACTTTGTGACCATACCAAGGCCCGATGCACTCACCAGCTGCCTGCCAAGATGAGAGATCTTCTTGATCGCCTTTAAGTGTGATGTGTGAAAGTGCCATTAACGGGGGAGATTTGAAGAACTGCCTACTTATGGTGCAGGTTCTTCCATCAAAGAGGGCTGGATTTGACCACGCAGCTCTTCTCCACATTGAAGCGTTATAGTCTTCTGAATCTCAGGAAAACACCAGTATGGAAAAAAGACAATTTGAAATGCGACTTCTTGTTTGGTAGAATCTTCAAGCCACGGTTTTGCATTCAGAAATGTCAAAGTGTGGTGCAGCCCACCATCGCGCAATGGAATGTAGACAGGGAAAAGTACCGACCTTGGGCTGGGATGCCTTTCTCCCACACGTCCACTGCCAGTAACCCTTTGTCACTTGTCATCCATGTATATCACATTCTGGCTGCTGTTTTTGTTTCCTCTAAACAGGTTTGGTTAATAAAAGTGATATTCCACGTTTATCATGTTCACCTTCTTCAATAATCAATGTTTTTATAGCATCTCTACTTTTTCATTACTGGTCAAATCCAAACTCTAATGCTCATCTTCCTGTCAGTTGTTTTATTTGGTTATCTTCTCTTCATCGGTTCCTCTTCGGAAGTGTGCGTAACAAATGAGTTTTCCCAGTCTTCATTTCTTTAATAACCCCAATTGTCAGCCCTGCCGATTCTCGGAGTGCTTTATATCCTAAAATGCAGCTTGGCCAATTTCTAATGACGATTGCCTGCTCTGTGTGGAAGAAAAGCAAAACAGAGTTTGCTGGTTCTACACGTTATTTTAAAAAGCAGATTTTAAATCTTACTGGTTTAATGCACCCACTGGAAATGAACAAATCTTTATCCTTCATGTTGCATATTGCTTCAGGTAAATGATGCCTGTGTATAGAACAAATTGACTTTAGCTAAGCATTTTGTTCTATGTCCACACTGAAGATGTTTGATAACTGCTTGCAAGAAAAACATGATGTTTTCTTTAATTTATTTTTTTTTCCAAAAGGAAGAATTATGACAATGTTATCGAGAAATATACAGAAAAATGTGTTTACTTTCTCTGAAGATTCTTAATAGCATCAAGGTCTAGGAATGTGAATGCTGTAGCCTGGGATCCAGCAAAGAGTGCTTTTCTCGTAGTATTTCGCAGTCAAAGAGCACCTTTAGAAAATAAAAAGCTCCACTCCTTTGCCAACTCTCTCACTTCAGCATTTGGATTTTTTTCAGTTCAACTCATGGGATTAATTTCTCCCTTCACCAGGACTGTAGTATGTATCAGCAGAATATGATCTGAAATGTCTGAAAGATTTTTTTTTTTCTGGTTTAACTTCTTTAGTAGAATGATGCATTGCTAATCACTGCCGAGATAGAATTGGGGAAAGCATGTAGTCAATTCTGCCTTGTAAAGGGCCCTCTCAGGCCATCGTCTTAGGCTAGAAACAAGATAAAAGGTGTGAGCTGTTGGCTTCTTTAAAAGTTTGCATTAGGTTGTCCCCAAGAGAATTTTCAGCTTTTGCAGAAGCTGTCTGTGGCTTAAATGCAGTCTTCAGAGTTTCTTATGGTCCTGTAGGAACTGAGTCATCCCGCAAAGAAAATCTGGTGCCAATGAAAATGCAAGTTTCCGGACACTTCAAAATAGGCATTTTGTATAATGACCTTGAAACAATTCTGTGTGTCACCCTTAAGAAAGGAAGCAATCTTAAGCTTCATCCACCCACCCGCATTCCTTCAGGCCCTGGATGCCACTGTGTAATTTGGGCAGAGTAGAGGTGTAATGGAGATGGAGAAGCATAGTGGAAATGAACAGCATTCACTCTGGGAACATTCATTATAGCTTAGGATGTAGGGAGAGTGAGAGGACGTCTCACATCTCTTAACAAGGTATGTGCAACTGTGCTGAGGCTGGGAACAGAAAGTAGCTAGTTGAGGTCAGGGCTGGTGCAAAAGCATGGTCTCTCCTGTGGAGCCCTGCAGACCCTCAAAAATAGGAGGAAAGATCAACCACCTCGTCCAAGACAGTCCATCCCAGCAGAATCCTTCTAAAGATTTTTGTCCTACAGATGCTTGCTTCTAAAAGTAGAGATCTAGTTCCCTGTGTAAAACCCTCCTCCTTACATAGTTATTCTTCTAAACATTTGTCTAGAAACTGGCTCCAGCTTATTATTTGGTAGTCCAGCTTCTATTGTACACTCGTCATCAGTAAGCACTATTCTTGTTCTGTGATGCAAGCTTTAGTCCACTGTTTCTGCATTGGAGTTTATTGGTTTATTAACTGTATAATGTCTATGCAGAGTGTTCAGGGGAAGACAGCTGAATTCACAGCAAGGTTGTGTGCTGGCAACACCAACCTAAGTCCAAGGTGATGCTGCTATTCCTTGGAAGGGCTGGGAGCCCTGCAGGGGCCCTCACCGCCTCCAGTTCCTTCCCACAACCTCAGGGTGTAGCTCCAGCCTGTGCATCACCTCCATTAGTAACAGAGGGCTTGGAACCCTCTGGAGCCTGGGCTGCTTCTTCCTCCTTCATCTGTTGCATCACTGTTTTTTCCCCAGCACTATTTCCAAAGGGCCTGATGCATCATTCTTCTGTTTAATAGATTAACCGAGGCATCTCTCTCAAACAGTATATTGGGTGACTAACGTTCAAAGGCAGCCATGAACCCTGAGCAAAAGAAGTGAGCAAAATGAGTGTCCCAAGACAGATAAACCCAACATTATGATATATTTATAGAATTAATGTCATAGCTGAATCATGGGTCAAAAGGGACAACGAACTGTTAAAGCACAGGCATATGTATCCCTAAGCAAATAATACACATACAGGCCGATTACACTCTTTGCAGGAGCTGTTCATGATACTGATTTACAGAGAGTTTCAAAACTCAAAGTGTGTTCTGGAGCCTGGGATAATCGTTACATGAATAGGGAACCAGAAAGGAGAACAGAAAGGAAAAGGCCCATTTGTTAAGGAAGCAACAGAATGTTCTTTTTCAAATCCAAACCTCTCCTTTTGCAGCAGGGTATTACGCCATCACAAAAAATGTTTCGTACCTATGTATGGCTAAAATGCTGCTTGATGTATTCTAGCTTCAGAAAGCTTCCAGTTAGTTTGACTTGTTCCTTACAAATGTGGTCTGTATTACATTCACATGAATTTCAGACGCAGGTATATAGGGAAGATCTTTTCTACGTTCAGTTGGTGGGTCATGTGAGGAGTACGGTGAATTGCAGTCTTGTTTGTGGATGTGTAACCTAGATGAGGGTTGCCAAGAAAGCTGGATTTTGCCTCTTAGGTTCACAATGAAGGTTACAGTTTGGCTAGATTTGGTTAGTGTGGATTTCCTTTTTGTATTTTCTGTGACTCTAACGAAGAAGCAAAATGCTCCGTGCAAACCTACCCATAGATAAAAGTATTCATTGCGGGAGCAGACTGGGTCCAATTCAGCTATTTGTCTATTCATTTCTTTCAGTTGTTGTTGGGTCAGATTTCAATTGATCATATTTCAAAAAGATAATTTTAGCCTTCAAAGGTAAAAAAAAAAAAAAATCAACAGAAAGACAAAGTCAAGCTTCCCAAAACTGCTAGTGTGAGTATAACAGAGATCAACTATTATACCTCAAGAGAGCTGATTAGGAAGTCATGCTCCTTCCCACTGCTGTTTTACATTCATTTATAAGTGTCTTCATGTAGTCAACTAGATTCTTGCTAAAAATACACCCTTTAAAAATATATTTAAAACAGCCTATTCTACAGACTTTCTGTTCTTTTCCCTGGTACCTTTTACTGTTGTCTACTGCTCCTTCTGTAATACCTGAAGATCTCATCTGCATTTCGTATTTGCAATAGCCTTTGTATTCTGTCACCGTTTTATTTCAAACACCTCTTTTTTTCCTTCTTCCTGTTTCCTTCTGTTCCTATGTAGCTTGGTGACACCATCGCTTCATGTTATTGGTATTAGAGGACCAAGGCTAATCTGTAGGAGTATACGGAAATTGAACTTCACTGGTATACCCTCTATATGATTAAAGGCTTTTATGTGTGGCTGGTTTTGTCACTTGAACATTAAGGAAGGTGTCTGTGCAGTCTTTTAAAATGCACTTAAAAGTGACATAACCTTTACTCTAGCCTATAAAACCCATACTGTTTCCTGTCCATAGATGAACGCTTTGCTGCATGGCATTTGGGGTTTCCATCTGTGAATCAGTCTAGAATTTCTGCCTCAGTGAAAGTGATAGATAAAACAACCATTTAAAAAAAATCCCTTTTCTCTTCTTCCCATCAGTGCAGTGATATAATTCCTGTCACAGGAAGGAAGCATGTCTGATAAGCAGGAGAAGTGGTAGGTTTATTTACTGTTACAGACTACTGTTACTCTCTTTATAGGAGGGTAGGAGTTTTTTGTTTGCAAACCCTGGGTTACTGTCAAGTAGCCACTGGAGAACCATTTTACATGTACATACAGCATGTGGTGTGGGCACACGTCCACAAAGGAGTGAAAGAATTTGGATTAATACTTTGCAGAAACACGGGGTTTACGTTGATTTCACTGGAAGCAGAAACAGTCCTACTGCTACCTCAGAGGACATGTGGCACTATGCTTACT
Source organism: Dromas ardeola (assembly GCA_013398915.1). Taxonomy (NCBI): domain Eukaryota; kingdom Metazoa; phylum Chordata; class Aves; order Charadriiformes; family Dromadidae; genus Dromas; species Dromas ardeola. The sequence goes on from VYZM01017513.1 coordinate 164,781, forward strand.
AACTTGAGTAATATTTAACCCAAGAGCAGCTACAGACTAACTTGAAGTCGTTAATTCTTAATAAGGAAACCATAGCAACAATCATCCCTGGGATTATGTGCTCCTTTTCTAGTACTCATTCAGGGTTTTTCCTAGATAGTTCCGATGGAAAAAATCCATAAGAACAGAGTAGGAATTTTTTTCTCCCACTGTAGAGTTTTTAAACCATGATATCAAATGTAAGGGCTTGACTACTCTGGAAATAGCTGGCATAGCTTTTGCAAATAATCTGTTCTCTACTAGTTACGTGTTTGGTCTGCTCTAAGGGAATCGTTATAGCTCTCGTTAGAAGTGGAAAAGCTAAGCCACAAAGGGCTGTGTTGGTATAGAATGAAAACTTTCATTTGAGGAGTTAGTCCCGAATGACTACTGTGCTTCAATTTCACAGCTTATCTCATCCTGAAGCAGCTTCTTCATGTAGCCAAACAGAAAATGATATCTCTAATAGGCGTGTTTGTTTTAAATCTGCATTAGAAGAATTATTATTGTATGTGCTTAGCAAGCTTTACAGACTGCCAGTATATCCTGCTGCACTTATCCAGGTACTGTCCATTTAAGTCTACCACAGACTGTTGCCCTCAGAATTCAGTTCTGGATAATTGTTTCCAACTACTGGAAGAACCTTCTCCTTTAACTGTCTCATAATGAACTTGTTGTCATGTTTTCATTATTCTAAATTATTAAAATGTCAAAACTCTTGAGATTCTAAGCAAGGGTCATAACTAATCTCTCTTGGGATAAGCAAACTCTGAAGATTTGTCTTCCCATTGTAAAGTAAATTTTGAGAATACTAATTTGTTATCTGTCTTAGGTAAAATAATTGAAGATAAGGAATATGCAACAAGACTCTTCTTAAATATTTGATGCAATGCTATACAAGATACAATTACTTCAGCTGGAGATGATGTGAAATAGTCCAAGAATTGAAAAGTAACCAGAGAACTAGCTGAATGAAAATGGCAATAGTTTTTTTGAAAAGGGAGCCATCAGGCTAAAGAAATATTTATAAGTGGAGGTTATCAAGGATTGATCGCAGAGCACTCGCTTGGTATCTTTGGTAAGGACTTTGGATACAAAGGAACTATTAATATAGAAGAAGATTGAAATATAATGCAAAAGAAACTCCATGACCTCACAGAAGTGAATAGAAATGCCATGATAATGAATCATAGGATCATAGAACAGCCCAGGTTGGAAGGGACCTCAGAAGATCATCTGGTCCAGCCTTTTGTGGAAAAGTGAACCTAGATGAGATTACCTAGCACCCTGTCATGATGCAAAGTATACAATCGCAACCTTGAAAAACTATTAACAAGAATTCCTGTCACAAGGCGGACAGTCATCAATGGGAAAGGACGATGGAATGAACATGCAAAGGCATATTAGTCAGTAACCAATGCTGAGGCACCAATGCAGTGGGGTGAAAGGAAAGTTAAATAGGGACTCAGATGCGTAGTAATGGGGTAATTTCTTTATTTGTGTATTTGTGTTCTTAAAGGGAGAGATCTCAATGTAATTATGCAAGGACGTGTCAAAACCTCATCTGGAATTCTGCATACATTTCTGCTCAACCATGACGAAGAAAAATGAACCAAAACTAGTACAGGTACACGGAAGGGCTACCAGGAAGATTAAGGGAATTAGGAATCTATTTTTTTTGAGACTTCATTTTAGACAAAGTCTGAGAAGTGGTAGGATCACTGTCTATGTAATTACAGCAGAGTAAATACCATGTACGGGAAAGAGCTATTGTAGATAAGAAATAATATTAGTAGAAGAATAAATAGGTATAACTTGCACATATTTTTGAGCGATATATGTGAGGAAGTTTCTACGTGCCAGAAGAAACACGCTCAGGAAGAGCCTTCCAACAGAAATGGCGTATGTGAGCAATTTTGTAGGTAGGCATGTATGCATGCAACCTGCTTAGTTTTAGGGTGAAGCTTGATTATTTAACGTGAGACCAATTGAATATACTGGTGATCCAAAATATTTCCTCTTATCCCATTATTCTCTTTGGAGAAGGCTTGCAATTGATCTTTAAAAGCAAGATGATCTTAAAACAAACGAAACAGTACAAATAAAAGCAGCCCCCTGGAGGCCCTGAATCTCACATCATTATCCAGAAGCTCGTTTTGACAGGAGAGCTAACACAGACGTAAGGTTTCGTCAGAAGTAAAGTCTCCTACCAAATTGAAAGCTTTGCTAGCATCCAGGTAAGGAAAGGGCAGAAAAGAAAGGGATTTATTTTTTTTCCTAAATGCTTACCAGTGAACCATGATATGTTCCCAGAAAAATCAGAAAACTGTTCACAGAGAAAGAGAAACAAAATCTAACAGGAATTTGGGGAATTTCCCGAACTGTTTAGTTGTTTATTTTAAAAGCTGAGTTACTCCAGTTTTGCAAATATGCATTTTACAGAGGATCGCAGGCATTTTTTTGTTTCTGTTACATCCAGTTCATTGATTAAATATATAAACAGGATGTCTTTAAGAGCAGAAGGTTTTAAAACAGGATTTGATACTAAGCAAGAGATCTGCTAGTTCCCTTTTAGCTATTTGAGTTTCATCTTTGCTTATCAGAGCTGTTTTAGGGTACAGTAATTTCCAAGTGCACTATTGGGTTGCGAGGTAAATAATCTCTAGAGATGAATATTTTTTCTTTCTTTTTTACTGTAAATGACAATAGTACATAGGCTAGAAATTTCCCTTGTAAATTCTGGTCATCCCATTTGTTTGCTAAGTTCCAGTATGGACTCGGGACCTATTCTGTCAGTGCACTGAGAGGTTATGCACCCTTGCTCATGCCTTTCCAGGGGTATGTGATCCATCACCTGTGTTTAAGGACTTGATTAATGGCCAAGAGTCATCAAATTTGAAAGAGACTTTTTGATCATACAGGTGAAGAAATTAATGACAGCAACTTATGTATCGTGTATGTAAGCACAGAAGTCCCTTTTTCCAGGTGAATAAAATGCTGAGGGATCTTGCCTTGGTTTGAACATTTGTCCTGCTGGTAGTTCCACACTTCTCCTGTCTGGAGTTTCAGATAACTCAGGGAGTCTTGAACAGTCAGTGAGATCAGCCCACGCAGAGCAGCTTGCAGCAGGGACAGGATACAATTCAAGCAGAAGAGTATAAACGGGGATACGGGTGATTGAGAGCTGTAATATAAAGTTACATGACTACTCGGGCTTTTTATGAGCAATTTTAAATGACGCTCACGTGTGAACACCTCTGTATTTTTACCACCATGTTAAGAAACTATGTCATCAAAACGTTTTCCCCATAAATTATTAGATTATAAGCTTTTTGTGTCAATTTGATTGATATTTTACAAAATTCAAAATATTCCATTTAATTCACATGAAAACCAACTCCTACAGTTTTCACTAATTGGTTTTCCATCATTATTTGTTTCCATTTATTTTCTTTACATTTCCAACTACAAATTCAGGAAACAATGTACAATTGTAGATAATTACTTTGAATTCAAGTTATAGCTTTTATAATGGTTGGGGGGAAATGAAATTATTTTACTTTTTAAATACCAGCTGCATACATTCAAAAGAAAAAATGGATGATGTGTTTTCAATTTCACTTTGATCACAATATGTGACATCAGATGCATATGGAGAGACTGTTAGCTGTCGTTTTCTTGGTTTGCTCTCACAAACTTGAAGAATATACTATTACAAATGATAACACAAGGATATCAAACCGTTGCATTATTTCTTAAAAAAAATCACATTACACAGTCTGCATATTTGTTTTATACCTGAATAGTAGTGTTTCAAGAGCAGTAATTCAGTCACGGAATGTATATAAAAAATGAGTGAGTGTGAAGGCAATAATCTATCCCAAGTCAATATGCAGTCTCTACTTCTTTGCTTAGAAACATTCAGATTTCCCTAATAATAATATTATAACAATAACAATAACTATTTTTTTTCATTATGCTATACATTTTCAAAATGTTGTTTAATCAAGAAATGCTCTTCTTTCAGGGCCATCATGCTTTGCAAGGTACATTGCTGTTGGTCCTTTATCAGGTAAAATGTATCTCTTTCCAGCACCGTCTGCCCATTTTACCTACTAAGAATATAAGCTCTTCAAGGCAAAGGATTTGTTGCAATGAGTAGCCAATTCAGGGAAATGTTCCAGTACTTTCCTGGTCTTTCCATGCACTGATACACTTGAACAAATCTCCTCTGCTATTACTCATGCTTTGTCATGCAATAATGACAACTGTGGGAACATCAGGCTGTATCATGTGGCCTGAAATGGTTGGTTCTGTGTCTCCTGGGTCAAGGCTTCCTAATAGTTGCCTTCCAAAGCTACTTATCTTTTTATCAGCCATATGCCCTGCCCTATGACAGCTGATCCCTTGTGCACTTCGATTTTAGGGTTTTTTTACCGTCCCTTCACAATACATCTGTATTATTGTGTGTTCAAGACCAGGCTGAACACACACAAGCACTCAAGGCCAGGCTGGATGGGGCTTTGAGCAGCCTGGTCTACTGGGAGGTGTCCCTGCCCACGGCAGGGGAGTTGGAACTGGATGGTCTTTAAGGTCCCTTCCAACCCAAACCATTCTATGATTCTATGATTCTAATTATTACATCCTCATCACAATAGTATCTGTTCATACTTGGCTCAGGTTGGGATGTTTGAACTGTAATAATTCGGTGTGATTTTGTTTTCACTTTACTGAAATATTTTCTTAACTACCCCAGAACTATGTCAGTGTTACGCACATGTATACTGCATATTTCCTCAGTTTAACTCTGCTCCTACTTGGAGGCCCACTGAGTTCAGCGAGGCTGTCAACAGCCACATGGCACCCAAAAGGCAGACCATGGAACATGGCATCTCGTGTACAGCGATTACAACATGCTTAAAAAATGTGCCCGGTCCTGCAGCACATTCAAGAAACTTGGCACATCCACATGGTGGTCTGCATAGACAGAATCTACTGCTCCGCTAAGGGAGTGTAGCCTGAGAGGTTATGCCTTAATGTGAGAAATGAAAAAAGGAATTTTCTGCTTCAGGGTTCCTTTTTGTAGTTTAGCAGCTAGATTCCTGCATTATATCTGTTCTCTCTAAAATGGTTTTATAACACATTCTGTTTGCCAGCACAATATTAAATGGTCCCCAGACACTGTTTTAACTCACTTGTCATGTTTGCTACACTATACCTCACTTTGTAATTACTGCCTTCCATTGCCAAATAATTCATACCCTCCAGAAGGCCCTGTTTAAGACTGAGTAATAAAATACTGGGAGATTAATATTCAGTTGATGACAGATCATTTAATGCAACTCTTACCAAAACTCTCCAGCGTCTAGGAAATTGGCAGCATACTGCTGATGGCTGCTTTCTGATGTCATTCAATTAGTAACCAAGGGTTAGTTACTCTGAGGTTATTCTGCACAGTTTAATGGAGCAGATTTCTTTTTAGTCTTCAGTCCTCTCAGGGAATTGCATGAGGTGAGTTTAATTCATGTATATTTGGCATGAAAGCTGATCTTAGATTGCAAACCAAGACTTGCATTACTGCTTCAGCACTGTAGTTAGTAAATTTAAATATTTTCCTTTAATTGTGTGCTGATACCCCCGGTGAAAGCACAAGAGCTTTGCGTGCATGGATCCATATTCAGGTCCTGAACCTACATGTTACAGTCCAGATTTTCTCAAAATCTTATGGGAAATTGTAAACAGCTGCATGTGTTGCCAAGCACCTGGATGATTTGCCTTACTGATTTCAAAATTGCAGTCCCAACAACTTAACTAATACGATAAAACATCACACCTATTTCTTTCCCTATACCTCCCCCCCTTAATGCCATGTTGGCAATGCAAAGGAATTTTAAAATGGGTGTGGATGACATTTCTCTAATTTACAAGCTGATTTCAGTAGGGGTGTTCATGTGGGTACATTCCAGCTGAGTAAGAGCACTGATAAATTGGCTCTGGTAAATTTAGCAGCCACAGTTTTTGCTGCATGGATATCACTCTGCTCCTCTGCCATTGATTACCAGAACTGAGAGAAGGGGACATACCCCTGCTTAACCTACTTCAGTTCTCACTCAGATGCCTTGGTTCCTTTGAAAGGCCACTGATGCTCTAAGGTAAGACATTGCAGTATGCTTATTTGTGTTTTATTACTGATGGAGTCAAAGAGTGAGAAGTTTTGGTTTTAAACTTGTGAGAAGTGATGGTGTGAAACCTGTTCCTCCCCACCCCCAAATCATGGGGATTTGTCATCAGGGACTGCCTTTCTGCCAGGGTTTCAGAACCAAGGTGTTCAGTTCCTGCTGAGTGTGGGGGAAGCGCAAGGGAAAGGGTAGAGAATTCAGCCATCCAGAGGAAAAAGTGAACTTTGGTTGCTTCTGAAATCCACCTAGGCTAGAATTTCATGCCATATTAGCACCGTTTGAGTGTATTCTCAGGGTGTATGGATGTGTAAAAGCACTAATAGCAGTCCTTTGAGATTAGGTGCACAAGAAGTTTTCTGGGTAGCAACATCAGCTAAAGCAGATCTTACCTGCTCACCTCGGCCCTTCTCCCATATTGCTGCCCTCTTTGTCATACCAGCACAATGCTTATGGGCTGCATAATAAACCCAGTCAGTGAACTGTAGTTGGTTGAAGAATAATCTTGCATGAAAAAGAGCCTTTTTTTGAGTGTCAGTTGCCTGATCCTGCTCACATAATGGCTTGACAAACAGCAGGAATGGCACAGCTGAAAGAGGGGATCTTGCCATGACAGAAGTAAAGGCAGGGGAATGCCTTCAATTGGTAGGTTGTGCTTGCTACCGAACACTTGTGACATGAACCCCATCACCCTCATTTGGCATCAAACATTTGTATACATAAACAGGATAGACTATCTGTCATTTGATAGCTGCATACATATCTCAGCTGGCTTGTTAACATGCTTTAGTAATAGCTGAAGTCTTGGACATTAATAGGCAGTTGCGATGCTATCACTCATTTCCTGAATTGACCGCTTTCAAGCAGATGAAAAAGACAAGCTGGTTACTCAGAACTATGTTCTTAATGGTCATCATTTCTCTGGAACTTTATTGATTCAGATGTAATAATCTGAAAAGATTCCTCTCCTTCTCCACTTTCCTTTGGGACCAAATAACGTAGAGAAAACACTGGAAGGATTCATGATCGAGTTTGAAGTTTTTCTGTGATGAGAATGATGAGTTGTTTTGACTTTGTATGTGAAGGTACTCTTTCTGGTAGTGTCTTCTTGGTTATTTTGTGAACCTTTAGTGTCACACTTGTCTCTGTTTTTTAAGAAATTCATGCTTTCAAGAGAAGGACTTAAGTGCTAAATCATTTTCACCTCTACCCTGATACTTGCTAAAGCAGTACTGGTTGATAGCCAGTAAGAGATTACTTGTCATAATTGGTTATAGCATTTCAAAATGCTAAACTAGCCTTTGCAGCAATGCAAGCAGGATATGCCCAATGCATTTGAAACCCATGAATCAGGCAGAATAGGCAGTCCATCCATACATCAATTCACTCTGTAGAAATGTTTGTCATCACAGAAAAAATGGAATAATGTCATTTGGAATTGAATGCTTCTTGTAGTTTCCTCATACTGTTTTTATTACAGAAGGAGTTGAAAAATGTACAGTAGTGGAAAAACGTCTTACACAGCATCTGATGTACAGAACAGTGGTTCCCAAGCAATGAGGCAGGACTCCCAGGCAAGACGTTAGTCTATGACGTGCAGGAGTATGCTCCACAGGACTCCCCTGGGAGCTGCAAAACACTAAAAATTTTCTCAGGTGAGGTTTAACTCCCCAAAAGGCCACCCAGAACACTAAGCATTCTTACTGAAATGTGTGCTCTTCCCCTACGTACCCCACATTTCAGTTCTTTCTGATTTTTTCCAGTGATAACAACATAAAAAATTAAACCAATTGACTAGTATTGATCCCTTTAAGACTTGCCCTTCATAGTATTGGTTAGGGGTTTGGAACAATCACATGAAAAGCAGTGCCCAGGGAATCCTTCCCAAGTTTACACCAAACTCTCTGCCTTGGGGGACAAGGCTTTGGATGGTCAGCCCCTGAATGCGTATTATTCTTGCTGAGTAGGCATGATCAGTACCGTCCAGGATTTACGTACCTCTCTGAGAGAACTCCAAGCATTGACTGAAGAAGCAGTGAATGAAGTGTTGGCTACAGATTGGACAAGTAGCTGTAAAATACTAAAAGCAAGCCTTAAGATAAAGGTGTTTAAAACAGAAATTGCACATGATATAAAATATGCTCTGCTTCCAGTTGAGAGAGTAATTTGGGGTAATGTTTTTCCAAAAGTGCTTAACCACTGTGTTAGCGAGTTTACCTGCCTTCTTTTAGAAAGCAATTGCACGTTCCTTTGCTCAGCATTTCAAAGACAGTGTGGCTTAAGCTGTGCGGACCATTCTTGTCAAGATGACCTTGGAAATGTTTGTTACCACCGTCTTGCCAGAAGTTACTAGTTCTATAGCAGAATCAGCAGAGCAGATTATTCTTGTCTACTAATGATCAAACTGTTCCTTGAGGTCCCTCCCTATCTTTGTACCGAAGTTGCTAGAGAGCTTACCTGATTTGTTATACATACTCTCCTCTGGGTTGCTTACTTTTTAAATCACAGTAACTGCTTGCTCTCTGAGTGCATGTATAAACCTGAGAGTGTATCTGTGTGGCACAACACAGCGTGCAGTATTGACATAACTCGTATGGGAAGCAATGCAGATGAATTGGCAGGATGGCACAGTTGGCCTTGATGAGCAGCAGAGTTAATTGTTCGGGTTCTTGTTATTCCAGGCTACACTGGAAGAATGCAGGAACTGTGGGGAAACTGCACGACTCTGCAGCATTTTCACCATTACACCATTTTCAACATTACTCTTGTGCTGTAAAAGTCGGTGCTTGCTAAAATGGCCATCCCATTTTGGGGATTTGAGTTAGCGCTTCTGCGTGTGCTCCGAGGACACACGTCAATGGTGTCGGCTCAGGGTTCTTCAACGGCTGTCCGTAACTCTGTGGTCCACCGCTTTCGTGCAGTGTTAGCATACAGCAATAGCTGCGCGACTGCGATTTGAGATGCTCGGTATGGCACAAATGGCTGTGGTGCCTTGTCCGTGCGGTGGAACAGGCTCAATGGACATCGACGTTTCCCCTGCCCATCGCTGGTGTCGTCTTCATGTTCTGCTCTGGTAAAGGCAGCTATACCTGAAAGCCATCAGAAAATCCCAGTGACCATATTTCGTTAGTCACGAAAGGCGGCCTATAAATTGCCTTCAGGGACTCTCCATCCAGACAACCAGCGGGGCCTGAATTTTCATTTACAGGATCTGGGCTTGCCGACAGGCGGGGAAGTCCCTGCACGTACCATCAGGCCGCGCGGGCTGGAGGTGCCTGGAAGTGACACGCTCCCTGCGGCCAGCCCCACACCGACCCGCCCGCACCAGCCACCCCCGGCCCGGGATTTGGACACGGGCCTCGGGAAGGCACAGCCGAGCGCCTCCTCGGGTCACCGGGCCGGCCTACCCCGCGGCGGAGGGGCAGCCGCCATCGCGCCTCAAACGGCGCTCCCCCCTCAGGGCCGCCCGCGCTCCCAACGGCCGCCCC
>VYZM01017513.1:174480-196880 GCA_013398915.1 Dromas ardeola
GGGCGGGGAAGGGACCCGCCGCAGAGGTGGGGTGAGCCCCGCCGAGCGTGCCTCGGAGCCGGGGGAGAGGCCCCTTCCAGCCCCACAGCCGCGGCGGTGGGACCGGGCCGGACTTCTCGGCAGCCCTGGGCGGAGCCGCCGGGCCGAGGTAACCGGGACCGCAGCGTCCCCTAGCGGCCACTCCCCCGCCCGGGCCCGGCGGCCGGCGGAAAGTGAAAGCCTTTCAATTAAAATCGAGAGTTTCGGGTTTACGATGGAGAACCCGATGCTCGCCCTGGAGCCCCTTCCCGGTGCGGCAGGGGAGGAGAGCTCCGGGGAGGCCCCGGCCCCGCAGGCCGGCCCGCCTGGACCCCTCAGCGGAGGGGGCTCGGCACCTCCCCGAGATGCAGGATCTGGACCAAAGTAACTAATTTTTTTTTTATCATTAGATAAAAATAGAAAACGTATAAGCCACTTTCCAGCCTACCCGGTTCGGTTTATGACTTTTGGGAACGTCTTGAGCTTTAATGATCTGCTCCTGACGATGCCGGCCAGCCTGCCGAAAGCAGCCAAAACCAGCGCTGTTCTAAGAGAATAATCATAATTCCCATGGAAATTCCAGCAGCCTTGGAGTGACGAGTCTGAGTATCTGCTTAATGTTGGCTTACCATTAAAGAGCCAACCTCTGTACAGCTACATGCAATGCTGTTTCAAATTAACTAAAATACAAGAATCGCATCAAGATGATGCAAGACAGACTCATAGTTTAATGCAAGAAATATGTGAAGGTCTTGCAGAAGCCATGCGTAATAACTGCATCTCTTTGGCACCGGTACATGTACTTGTCATTTGCTGACACAGTGCTGAGTTAATCTAAGAAGCAAAACACGTAATGTTTCAAAGAACTGTGCTTGTTGTTTGGGGGATGGGAGAGGAAACGGAAAGGATACACTTGGATATTAAGTGTTAATGCACGGTCTTATCTTCAGTCAGTGGGGGAGAAGGAATGGAGCTGCTCTGAGCAAAGTGCATTTGAAAGCTTGTTTCACTTCTGCTTGGTGTTGCCTACTACCCAGCCTGCAAGTATCTGGTTACTGCCTTTGAGCTGTTCGCAGGAGCTGATCTGGGGATGGTGTGATTGAGAAACACGTACTGGAAATACCACATTTCATAGAAGGAAGCGGTGAATAGAAACCCTGCGTTTGAACTCGTATCTTATTTCTCGCTATCCATACTAGAAATGAAATACTCCGCAGCTTTGTAATTCAGTGTTGTGCTACTCATAGCATGCTCACAGTTCATGTTGAAGCAGTGGAAGTGCTATGCATGTATGTGAATTAAAAGGTCTCCATATGAGCTAGCCATTTCTGGGTTTGAGTGATCAAATTATGTACAAGAACCAAGCTGCTCATTAGAGAACTAGTAAAAGACTAGATTGCAAGAATTGAATTCTGCCTTTTGTGTCTGTTGGAATTGGCCATCAGTTTCATTCATGCTGAAATCTGTGTTACCAGGGGCAGAAACCTTCATTATTCATGTTGCCTGTGAAAAGAACCAATTGCAGATTATGTTCTTCCTCTCTAGTTGTCCACAGTCCCTAATATTTGCTTTAATTAACTTCCTTCCTGTGGATAGTGACTATTTTCCTTAGAAGTCAAGAGAGATGCAAGGAACTGCCTTCTTCCACAGGCTGCATGTGCTGGTCTATGATTTATCAGAAGGGAGGGTATTTCAGGGAAATCCTCTCTCAGAATCATCTTCTGGGAATGTTAATTTCTGAAGGGGCCCTGAAATAGTTTTTCTTTCCTCTTATATTTTATTGGTAGATTATGTTGTTGTTGATCTCTGCTCCCATTTAAAAAGCAGATGAATATATTTTCCTCTGCCTTAAATAGTCTCATAGCTTTTTGGCACTTTTTTTTTATCTTTACCAACTCAGGACTGTAGGATCTAAACTCCAGAGCCAAACTTCAGTTTTTTGTATCATTCCATCCAGTAGGTATTGCTGGCACATACCTCCAAGGGATGTTTGCAATCATTCACCCTCTTTTTTACTCTGATAAAATAATGTTCTGTGTTTTGCTCTATTATGTAAATGGAGATTCATGACAGTAGAGCCAAAGAGAATCCTCTTACCTGTCTTTATGAAGAAATGTCAACCTCTGAGCTTTTTATGGAAAATCAATACAGATTTTCTGAACTGACTGTTCACTTCCAATCTATGATTTTGGCTCTCTAGCTATCTGTGTAACCATCTAAAAACTTACAGGCAGGAGAAAGTTACTGATATATATTAGCAAGAAAATCACACCTACCTCTGGGAGATGGACTAAACCACACTTCTCCAGATTCAAGTCCAGACTGGTCAGAATTTGTTTGAAAGGCTGAAGGGCATAACTTTGCCTTGGTTTGTTTCTTAGCAAATTGATGAAAAATGAGGTAATAGGAAGCTTTCTATCTGTTCCAAGGCTTAAGAAGCTGACCTTGAGCTCAATGTGCTGCTTGCTCCTTGCGAAGCCTTACATTACAGGGGTTTGTTTGCCTGTGTCTGGTGGGAACAGTTATGTAGTGGTCAGAGTTTTCTGAAAATTAGAACTGCTATTGTAAAACAATAGCAGTAGGTGGTGGGGTTTTTTAGTGCCAAGAGTTTGAAACAGACTCTTTCGCTCATGACTCCTTTTTTGTTGTTTTGGTGGTTTTTTTTTTATAATAAGGGATTTTATTTTTTCTATTTAAAAACAAAGCAGTTTTCACTTAGTAATGAAATGGTCCACTTAATGAGAATGTGTGGAATACTGTAGATCTCCCAGCAAGTTTCATGGGCTGGGCTTCCCATCCATTTAAAATAAGAAAACTTTGTGGTCAAACCTCCCTGGTCCCCACTCATAAAACGAGAATTGAAACAATTCTTTGTACCTTGCCTGTCTTCTAGGCAGGATTTTAGCACTTCAAAGAATGGTTCATTACTTAGTATTTTTCTGCTGTTTGGCATAAGCAAGCCACAAATTCATGTGTGGTTTCTAAGTAGTGTTTATTATGATGTATACTGAGGCAAGTTTAACAATGACTTAAATCATGGTGTAAGTTTCTCATTGTATGTAAATTATTCCTAAAAGAGGAGTATGGGATAAAATGCAGTAACTTGAGCTAATTCAGCACTCGGCAAGCACGCAAAACAAGTGTAATGGAGATGCTGAAGAGGAAGAAGTGTGGGAAGATAACTGATATATTTGGGGAGAACTGTTTAATCTTAAGCTCCTCTGTCAGTTATTCATGTCACCATAGGCTGGGCATTAGGTGCTATTGGAATAATTGCTATTAATGATGCACTCAGCCTCTCTGCTGAAGCTATGGAGCGCATGCTGAGTGCAGCAGCACTGGGAAGTGTGGCTGCGTTTGAAGGAACTGGCAGCATTAGGGGTTGATCTGGGAGTCTTGGGAGCTGCAGGAAAGAGAATCTGTTGATAGATGTGCTGGTGATTTGTATTTTGAATAGGGAGGTTGGGGCCCAGAGTAGGAAGGGAGGCAAGGACTGAAAACGAGCCAGAGAGGGAAAACTAGTTTTCTAACTTCTCTTACCCTTTATTGTAACACTTCCAAGTTCTGTTCATCCAGAAAGACAGAATGCAAGAGAAATGCTCTGTTTCCCTGTTGACCTTCAGCTTTCTCTGCCAGAACAGTTTCTGTGACGCTCCTAGGATGAGAGAGTATTTGTTTTTCAGTTTAAAACTGTAGCTTACCTGCTGAGGAGGGGAGATAGATATAATTGAGAGCTCGTAGGGAAAACTCATAACCCGCTGTCTCAATGCTTGTTACTGAGGCTGCTACTGCCATCTATGTTGTTGCTTTCTGCCATAAGGCAGATAACACTATTTTACAAGCCAGTACATGTTAAATTTGTGCAGGTCGCTCTGCCCAGCACATATCTGTGAACGGTTTATATTACCTGTAAGTTGATTTTCATCTTACAGACTCTGAAGAATAAGCAACTTAAGTCAATGATTTGCTTCTCTTAGACACCAGGATTATAGTTTGTACCACTATTTGGTCACTGTTAAATTTGACCCATAGAGTTTTTGGAGATGCATATGCCTGCTCTGCTTCCGAATTTAGTTTGCTGCGCTCTTACTTAGTAAAAGTCTGGAAGGGACAAAAAAAGACCTCCCTCTGAAATTTATTACAGATCACACGTGTGGTATGGTACAGAGCAAGAAACACAGGGTCCTCTGCCAATCCTAGATCTGATAAAATCTAAATGCACCAATAATCACTGAGGTTATTTTTAAATGTTTAACATGAGTCTCAAAGGCACATACACATTTAACATCTGTATCTTTTTAAAGTATTATTTATTCTACTATATCACATCTCTGGCAGTAATTTTGTGCAAATTGCTTGGAACATGCTGAACTCTGGGGGATTATAAATTTAAGTATGACATTTGCTATATTTTTTCAAATTTACACATATTGAATAGTCAACTAACCTGACATCATTGGAAGCTCAAGATGGTTGGTGACTGTCCATTTGATTCCACAAGTGTGGATTTATTACCATGAGTCAGAGAAGTAGAATTACCTTTTCATGAGGTTGGAGTGATCTGTCTTTCCATATAAGAAAGACATTCCATATACCATGGTAATGTTGATGGTGTTACTAGGGTGACCTAAAAACGTTAACTGAGTGTTTTAGACAGAATTCATTTTAAAGGAAACTGGGCATTACCTTCTGTTCCCTTACTAATGCATATGCTTATCCATACTTAGAAATACTCTTTAGTGCTTGAATTTTAGTTCAAGAACTAAAGCACCTTAATGGTACTTAAATACCCAAAAGGATTTAAACACCATTATTGTCACTATAATTCTGGCATGCACAAACATCAGGATTCATCATCTGCATCTTCCTTCTGTGTGGCTGCGCAGACCCATAGCTCCAGCAATATGCTCTGAGTGGGAATTTGCCTGCCTGTCCGACCACCAGGATCTAATGTGGCATTCATTTGGAGTGCACATATTTGGGATCATGTGCGTATTCGGAAGGCTCGCTTAAGGAATTCACACTCAAGTGGATTTTACATGATAACTATGCAGATGTTACATGGCAGAGGCTGGGCTGTGGGCTTGAAATCTCTCTTTAAAACCACAGGTTTCTTTATCAACATTAGCAGGGGTTTTTTTTGATGGGAGGTCTTGTCCAGTCCTTGCGACATTCGTATTCTTTCATTCGCGTGCACAGGAGTAGTACACTAATGCTTTCCTACTTAAGGAGCAGTCTGAAATGCCAGACATAACTGGATAGCCTCTCAGCATCTAGGACACTGATTATATGTTTGTGAGCCGCAGACTAGAGGCTTGGCAAAGAGAATAGGATCCTATAGTATACTCAGTGTCTGTGAACATTGAGTGAAGGGGTCAGTTATGAAAGAATCTAATTTTTCCTGCTTTTGTTTGTGATAGATCAGCTTTTAAAGGGAATCCAGTTTCCAGAATATAATAATTGCATTGCTGTTTCTGAGCTCATAGTGTCCAGAATGAGCTTCTCTGTGCTTTAGGAAATTGTCACTAAACAACTGTTCCAACAGTCATGAATGCTGGTAGGGCACTGTGCCAGCAAATTGGATCATGAGACAATTAAATGCATCTTAAAGTGCCTGAAAAAAAAAAAAGGAAATGTTTCAAATACCTTTAAATGATGGCACTATATTTTTGGGAAGAGATAGAAAATGGCCTTATGGTTCTAAGTCCTTCTCTGATGCACTTATTGCTGTCCATGGAAAGTACTGTTGTTACTCTGGAATTTAAATATGTGTCATATGTGCCATAGTCGTTAGGCTGGAGTTTCTAGGGCAGAGAAAGATGAGAATCCAAACAAGAGGTTGATTAAAATCTATCCCACTGCCTAGCCCCCTACCATTTCGTTTACAATCAGTACAATCTCTTATACGCTCTTTTCATTGCACAGGTTCTTCTGCCGCTCAGACGTGGCCTTGGGTATACTGATGCCTTAGGCAAATGTAGGATTGTACCTACTCTCTCCCGTGTCCCTCTGTCTCAGAAAACACTTGTCCCTTGAGTCAGTTCTTCTTCCAAGTGGGCTTTGTGAGGCTTGATACTCATCTGTCTGATATGAACACCTTTGAGTCGCAGACGCACCCTGGGAATGGGTCCCTGCAGCTCGTAGAGCCTGCGATTCAGTGACGCAGTAAAAGAAATCTGGTGTTCCAACCTCAGGGTGGAAGGGTGACGGGCTGATTGGCTGCACATGAAGTTCTCCTGTACGGAGGTACTTGAAAGTAAGAGCTTACACTGCTCATTAGTAATTTTCTGTCTTGTTTTAGAGATGATGCTAGAAGTAATCATCTTAACTTGCGCTAGCTGCCTTTGCTGCTGTGGTCACTGTGACCAGGAGGACTGAGGAGCCAGAACTGCTTCTTTAGAAAGAAGATACAGTTCTTTGTTTAGTTTACTGTTACCTTTTTCTCATCTGTGATTTCTGCTGCAGTGACCTGTTCTGGCCTAAGCAAGATTATTATATCCCCTCTCAAATGATTTTACGGAATTCTTGCCTGTGGTGAAGAGGACTCGGACATGTCTTGCACAAAAAGACATTAACTCTCACACTGATTGGAAATTATTACCAGTCAAAGCATTCATTTTTCCCAAAGGCATCCACAGCACCTTTTGTAATTTAGACATTTACAATTTATAATATAATTGTTAATTATGTGATACCTTTGTGCTGCACAGACTTTTAGGTTTATTGTAGTCCCTTGCAAACCTTTTGGAACCCTAGGTGTGTGGATACCTGTTTGTCTGAGTTTGTAACTGCAGTTTTCTTCAGTAAATAGCTCCTAAATGAAACTATCTGTGAACTGATGTGCATGGGAGTAAGAATCCTAAGTCTGTTTGTGCATTGTGTGTAGACATTTTCTTAAAAGACTCTGTTTGTGTTATACTGTGCACATGCAAAGAAGGGCAAAAGTGATATTTTATCTTATTTGGAAATAGTCACACAATTAGAAGATATTTCATCATTCATGTGTAAGATAGCAGAGCTGAACTTCTGCTTGCACTCTCAACAATGGCATTTCCTGCTTTTGAATACATATTTGTGCAATTTAATATTTGCTTTAGCTTCCTGTAGAATAGTTTATCTTCTCTTTAAGGAACAGTTATGCTGTGTGCTATAAAGCAGCTTTGGAACATTCTGTTCATTTGAGTAACGACTTCTAGAAATATGGAATGGAAGGGCCAGTGCACAGAGGGGTAGGAGGGTCAAAAATGTTTTGAAGAAATTCAGATGAAAGTAACAACAGATGAACATAAAACAGAGTGCTTCTCGCTGCTTTTTGCTAGATGTTGAGGGGCATGACATTACTTGAAAGGCAGGTAACTTTTTTAATTAATCTCGCCTTTCTCTTGATATTAATTCTAAGAATTTTTTTTTTTCTTTGAATCTACTATTGGTAACCCTTCAGAATTAGCACTGATAACTGGTTTCTCCAGTGACCCTTTCCTCTGTCCATGGGTGGTTTTGCTGTCAGCAGTGGAATGTGATACGGTCAAACTCAGACTTTCAAAAATCCTGTTTAAAAAAAGACCCCCCATGCACAAACAAACAAACCAGAATATTTGTTTCAAAACATGAAATGTTTACAGTCTAATGCATTAAATTTAATTTATTTTCTCTTGGTTTCTGAACTTCTTAGTACACACAAGTAATTTCTGAGGCTTTCCCTACAGTCGTGATGAACGAGGTTCTCACCCCGTCACATGTATTTCAGGTAAAACCACAGGGATTAGCTACAATTGTGGGAGTTAGAAGCCCTGTGTGATTCAGTTTTGATGGGTATAGTAGATTAAAACAAGAGGGGAAGTTCTCACCGTCCCAGCATCAGGGGGCTATGCTTATCCAAGCCAGGCGAGAAAGGATCCCTGTTGTAGCTGTTCTCCATTCAGTGGAGGGACTATTGTATACTCAGGTCTTTCCCAACTATTTTCTCTTGTTTTGATCTCAACTCCTAACCAAGGAATTGTCAATGGACTGGGAATTTTGACTGCAGTAGCTGTCAAAAGCTGCCTTTGGATAAAGGCATCCAAGCCATACGTGCTCTTCTGTCACAGAAAAATGTGTCTTCTGGGTGTCCAGGAAAACTAAAAAAACCCAAACAACCAAAAAAAAAAACAACCCAACACACCACCACCAACCCAACTAAATGTATTCCTGGGTTTGAGTGGAGTGATATTTATTACAGGTGTTTTGGACACATTTACTTGAATGTAAGCAGTAATCACATGGCAATAAAATTTACCTTTCTGTTCAGTAGCTTTCTAGTGACTCAGCACAGTTTTTTGAACAAGTCTTGTAAAGATCCACAAACACAGTCTTTGAAAGTAAGGTATTTTATTTTTTCTTGGGGTGAAAGAATGACACGGCTATAGCTTTTTATTTGAGATGAACTCTCAAAAGAAGGCTATTGTTAGATAATTTTTAATAGTGTGCTACTTTAATTGATAAAAAAATCATGGCCCTTTTCCTTTGATGTCAAAATGCTTAGAAAGGAAGGTATCAGTTGTTTTTTCTGTCTTCCAGATGGAGAAATTGAGGCATTGCGTGGTTTGTGTGTTTAAGTCAAACAGCATGGCAGTGATCAAAATCAGATGTATACGTGTTACAACTCCTTAATGCCACACAAAAGCTTGGAGTGGCTGACAGAGACTCTAAAAGTTCCAAATGTGATTGAGGATGATGAAGACCCTGTTGTAGGGCATATTCAGGAGATGGCACTCAGGGCAGAAGAAGCCAGCCAGAGGCAAGCTGAGGGAATAGAGCAGCTAAAGGAATTGAAATAAATGCTAAGTTATCCTTCAGATATATTAGTGATAATTAGCCTGTTAGAGAGTCTAGTGCCAACTGATGATCAGGGTACAAAGGGAACACCTGGAGACCCGAGAAGCTGAAGAAATAGAGGTCATTCACGGCCAGAACCCGCTGCAGGATGGTGCAAAGGGAAGGAAATCAGCAGAGGATTTGTCTGAAACTAAAAAAGTGGCTATGGGTGGAGTTTTAGAGAAAAATCGGCACTAACCAATTGAGCGTTCACCCAAAGCTCAAAGAAAATAGAAAATTGCCAAGGTACTAAAAATAATGTGCAGCTCTCTCACTGTCACTCTGACTTAATCTTCCTTGGTAACCGAGGACTCGAGTGTGGCAAATGTGTCACCAACTTTTACGAAAGGTTCCAGGAGGATCCAGGGAACTAAACTTGCCTGTCAGATTACAGACCTAAATGGGAATTAAGAATAAGGAACTGTATAAATCAGTTGGTACCTAGATAAATACATTCTAGTTGAAGACAGTCAACATGGCTTTTGTAAAATGAAATTCAGGCTTACACATTCATCTGGAGTTCTTTGAAAGGGTCAACAGACACGTGGTTCGGAGAGATTCAGTAGATGTAGCTTATGGAGACTTCTAAAGAGATTTCAGTAAAGTCCCTCACCAAAGATTTTTGAAGAAACCAAATAGTTAGTGAATACAGACAATACATATGTGTGATATGTATGCATGAAGACTGGATTAAAAGGTAGAGGAAAGAGTAGGAGTAAATGATGAATTGTCTTACTGGGGACAGGTGGCGTTCCACAGGAACCTGTGCTGGGACTTGCACCGTTCAACATTTTCAGAAATGATCTGCTAAGAGGGTGAGTAGTGTAGCGAGGAAGTTGATGGTGGAACAAAATTTCTGAGGATAGTAAGGAGAGGGCAGTTTAAGAAGATTTACAGGAAGACTTTACATTTATGGTTTGGAAATTAAAATGGCTGATAAAATTCAATGCAAGTAAACACAAGGTAATGCATATAGGGGAAAATCGATCCCTGCATCATATATGTAGTGTTGGGCTTGAAGTTTACCATTACTACTCAGGAAGGAGATTTTGAGTTCATGATAGATAGTTGCATTGCATCAGACTTAATGTTTGGCAATCATCAAAAATGCAACACAAATTTATGGAATTATTAGGAAAGGGACAGTGAATATCAAGATCCCACTGTATGGCTTGACCACACCCTCAATACTACCAGAAACCCACAGTTTTCCCAGAAAATCTGGGTAACAGGAATGACCAAGGATGTAAAATGACTACCCCCAAAAAAAATCCAAACTGACTGGGTAGGCTGGGACTCTTTGTCCTGAAAAAGAAACAACACAGCAAAGTATAAAATCATGTGGCATGAAGAGAATGGATAGCTGTTCACTCTTCCAAATCAAGAATGAGGGACTGTCAAGTAGAGTTACAGGGAACAGGGTCAGAAGAAAAGGAACTGTTTTCTTCTTCTAAATGGTGATAGCCCTATGGAACTTCACACCAAAAGTTACTGGAGATGCTGGTACTGCGGATGAGAAACTGGTCAAATGCCTGAGAGAAAGATCTATGGAAGGCTACTACCTAAAGCAGTCATGTCAAGCTTGTGTGACTCACAGGCTGAAAATAGTCAGAGTGTGGGAAAGCACCCAGGGGAAGCATACTTGCCCTCTTCTTACTCTTCCTTGTACAGCTGCTTTTGATCACTGCTGTAGAAAGAAAACTGGTCTGGGTGAACCTTTGGTCTGAGATGGTGGAGCTGTTTAGTTGTGAATGCAGGCAGCTACGTGACATATGCTAACCTGAGGAGCTGTACGATACCCGAGCTGGCTTTAAATGAGCTACCTCAGATGCCAGTAGCAGCCTGTCCTCTGGCTGCACACAGAGCTCATCCCCTCAGTGGCATCAATTAGCCTGTGCTGAGTTTCTTGCTGTCATCACTAGGATGTTCCCAGTACTAAACTAGCTCATGGAAACGTATTGCCATACTACACTACTGTTTGCTGTGTGGGCATACCCGCTGTCTAAGTGGGCATGGTGGCGCACCAGGTCTTTTTGCGGATCCTCAAGTTGCTAAATCCTCAAAAGCAGAAAAAAAGGATTCCAGCTTCAACTCGCAGTTTGTTTCCATTTTCTATTTATTAATTTCACAGGTCTAATAACTTTTCTGAGTGTCAGCTTTAGTACACTTAGCTTGGGGTCTGAAAAGCATTAGATTTTTTTTTTAGTTCACGCATCACTGTCAGCAATACTAAAGATATGCAGCCAGAACTGATGCTGTATCAAGAATAGACACCAGCGTACTCTCTTTTAACTGTGATGGCTTTGAAAATCTAATAGTACTGAAAATTAGTAAATAACTATTTTTATCACTAAAGTCAGCAGTTCTGACTCAGAGTGTCCAGTAAGGAAATAAACCTTGAGTAACAGGATTTTTTAAAAATATTGTCACCCTTTATCTTACATACACTTTAAAAAGGAACGATGCCTATTATAGAAACGAAAATATTATATTGGTGTCATTACGAACTAATGAAGTATGTTACTAAGTACTTAACGTAAATTGGAATTATTGCACACTTTAATCATGTGATTCTCGGGGTCTCCAGTTGGGGGCACTGGGCAAACATAGAAACATGGCAATAGCCAGCATGAGTGAGACTGGTACCTAGCCCAGTATTCTCCTGAAGGGAAAAAAACAAACCCAAGAAAAATGGATGTAAGATACAGTTATCATTCTGGATTTTGGAATTTTTTAAGATTAAGTAGATTTTTTTTTCAAAACTCTTTTGCTACTAACAAACAATTGTACTGTTTTATTCTCATTACCCATAAATCATCCAGTCTCTCTTGCAAAACTAAGAATCAGTGATTTTGAAACCATCCCTTAAACGATAATTTCAAATTCTAATGGACCCATGTAGAAAAGTTATCGTTAACTTAAATTTGTTACCATTCAGTTTCATTAAATGTTTCCAGCCTAGCATAAATCATTGGCTCTACCTACATTCAATATTGCTATTTATTCATTTACATCAAGGCAAGAGCTAGAAAAAAGTAGATGCTCCTTATTAATGCACAGTGCAAAGCCCAGCAGGCTTTAAGGTTTGCATGGGCCTGTACAGACATAGATTTGGCATCTAAAACAAGATGTAAGGAGGAGATACAATGTGTTATTTTGTCCAAGGAATATCAATTATGCTATTTGGAATGTCATAGAGACCATCAGTGGTTTTATGGTTTCAACTTACACCATTTAAAGAAAATATTATAAAATAACAGTTCAGGAATTCATAGCCCTAATTTTGTTAATAAGGTTTTCTAAAACAGGCCAGGCAGATGACTTAAAATTTACCAAATTAGAAGTGAATCAGGTATTCAGAAGTGGATTTTGATAGCAGCTATAGGAGAATGTGTGAAACAGTGAATATACGTATTGAGTATATTCACATATTTTGACTGCACATTTGTAAATGGATGTACTGATAAGGAAAGTAAGCATTCAACGTTGCCAGCTCATAGTAGCCTAGATCTTCCTTCTAGCTGACACTTTTAACTAGATTTTGCAATAGGGCAATGGATTTCCTGGTCGCTGGAGCTCCTGGCCTTCTGACTGCCCTCTGTATTACAAGTTATGAATGCTTGCAAAGGACTGAAGCCAAAAGTTTTTGTCCACATCCCCGGCTGTCAAAACACAGGGACTTCTGTCTGGGTGTAGATACGTAGTTTTGGAAAAGCGGGATAGAACATTTTGTTCATCTTTCCTCATGCTTCTCCACGCGCACACCCACGCCCACACACATGCACACACACCAACACACAGAGAAACAAAGCAAAGCCCTAATCATGCTATACTTCTTTAGCATCTTCTGTGTAACCATAGAAAGCAATCTATAAATATTAAAGCTTCACAACAGCAAAAGCATTAAACCCATTAGGTAATCAGAAAGCTGAAATAACTATCAGCTGGTCGGTTGCAGGGTTAGGAAAGGTTCAGGAGTTCTAATTTCCAGTCCACAAATAAGAAATTAGCCTGGAATTCGTGATCAACCTTGAAATAACAAAACTTTGTTTATGCCTTGGCAAGCAGTGAACAGTACCAGTTTTACTTTATAAGACACTTATTGTTGCAAACCTATAAAAAGTGTTTTCTCTTTAATCTCAGTGTTGTTTTAAGAAAATGAAGTTGCTCCTGGACCTTAAACTTCGAATGAATTAAATGACACATGAATAAATATATATTAATTCTTTTTTATTAAAGTATCAAAACAAACTTGAAGATAGAAAACAAACTGCTTTTAATGCATTTTAAAGGCTCTCCTGTATAAAGTATACTTTCAGAAAACTCATGCAACATACTGCTCCTGTCTAGCTGTTTAAACACTCTTTTCCTGGGCACAGCCAAACAAACTTGAGTACCATCATTTCTAGAGTAGCGTGCAGGAGCACATATGCACACACACATACAAGCAGTAGAAAGCAGCTATGACTGCACATATAAAGAAATAAAAATAGATTATCTTCTGACAATAGTAGTGGTACCATTTTAACATTTGACATGCTAAGTAAATAACATCAAGCAACAAAAGCATGACGCCTGCGTCACCAGTGACACGGTTAAAGGCAACCATACAAATTCCCTAAGGGAGAAACATGAATTCTGTCATTATATTCTAGTCTCTGTGGTAACACTTTATAGCAGTATAGGAGGCAACCAGTTTTGTCTGCTGGTATTCGATGCGCAAAAGGCAAAGCCAAGGTGTATGATACTGCAATGATGCCTCAGTTTTTTATTTCCACATTACAGAAGTCAAATACCAATGAACATTGTTTGACAAGTTTATTGTAACACACTTCATGTATATCCATTCTCTGATAAACAGCTGGCCCAATTCCCTGTGGAACTTGCCCTCTAAACCAAGGAAGTTGGAGCAGAGGCTCCAAACTCTGCCTACGGGGCATGAATGAAACTCTCATTGAAGTCAATGGAAGCTCCTTCCAACATACAGAAAGACAATGGATTCTCAGGACAGAATCGGACCTTGTACGTCATTTCTGTAATACAGTCACTTTTCAGATACATGAAGTACATACCTTTAAAGTGTGATATAGGACATTACAATACATCCAGATCTTAGGAAAATGTACTAAGAAGTTCTGTTGCAGAATATAACGATCATATAAGGATCAGGTATGATATCTGATAGACTCATCTAGGACTTGTAGGGTAAGAAGCTTATGGCTGAGGTATCTTTAATTTTAACCTTTAGAACAAAAACAATTTCAACACTGCGTAACTGGTGTAAAATATTATGTACAGTAAGCTCCATTCTTATTTTCTGCTTCACACAAATTGTGACACTGAGCAGCTAGACACCACCAATGGAGGTACAGAATTTTGGAAGGTAAAGTCTCTGCACCCGTTCATTCAATATACTCAGTGCCTCATCTGTGGAAAAGATGAGGGATAAGTGTTTTCAATAGTGGTGTCTCAAATACAACTGGTGAAGTTTAGGAATATATAATATTCAACACCAACAGATAAAAGTAAAAAGACAGCACAACACTTGTGTTTTCAGTTTTATCTTGCTCGCAGTATTTATTAACTTTACTCATGATGATATTAGTGATAAATAAGGATAATATTTTCTTTTACAAAAAATTGTAAGGATATATTTTATAGGATTAAACAATCTGAGAATTTCACAGAAACATCAGAATTTAAACACTCATAGCTCCAACTGTTTTGTCCAGCAGCTCTTCTACCAACCAGTTCAAAAACATCTACAGTTAGTATTTAATGAAAAATAAAAACAATTATTCACTACATCAAAACTCTTGCCTCCTTTAGATTCTAAGTAACACTTCTGATTGACTGTAGTTGCCACTCAAACGTAAAATAAAAGTAGCTGCAATCATAGTTTTTTCCCTCTGAATCACCTGGCAAAAGGAAGTAACCCTGACCAGGATGGAAAAAAGCTTTGTCAAGCTCTTATGCTTATAAGAGCTACCTGTATAAGTAGACCCACTGAAGCAGAACCTCTTCTGTGAGTAAGGATTAAGAGCATGAATTAAGGCTTGTAGGATCACATCCTAGATGAAATCTATTATTTTTTTTAAAAATAACTTTTCGTGACTCACAAGCCTGGGATTCGGTCCTGCAGTACTTTACTCGGACAAAACCTGTATCAATATCCCTGTATAGTTAAGTCTCCTCTTTCTGGTAGGTCCAATTCACTCAGTCACCAAGCGGTGGTACAAGCTGCTGTTCAGCAATTCAAGGAAAAATTGTAGTCCCCAAAGGACAGTATGTGGGGTTCCAGCTCATAAAATACAAACTTAGCTACATGGACCTTTTGCAAGAAACATTTCTTTGTCACACTTACTAGGCTTTTCAAATTCAGTCTCTGAGATGAGTCATTGAAAAAAAACCACACAAGTGTTGTGAAAAAAATGACAAAGCTTAGTTGGAACTGAAGGCTTTTTGTGTGTTTGTGTATGGAGTTAGGTTAGAGTGCAACATTACGTATCGGTACATTCTGCCAGAAACCATCCCCCTGGAAACTTCGAAACTTTAAAAATACTCTCAGTCTGCTTTCCCTACCAGCAACAAGGAAAAGTAGTGTCCATCCAGCACAGTTGTCTGTACCATGTGCATCATCGGAAGTCATAGTGTTCTAGCACAAACGTCGTGAGTGCAGATACTGTATACTAGCAGAGAGCTAAAACTTCTGAAGCTGTTGTCTGTAGCTCCTAGGAACAGCATGTATGACAGGTGCAAAACCTATATCTGAGGCAGAAGACTCTTCAATTTGATTGAGACCAGATCTTCCAAGGGGAAGAATCGCTGTCAAGTCAAAATGATTCTTTCCGCTTAAGAAAGCAATCTGCCCTTCCTAAAGGCTCTTGACTAATAGAATCCTACACATTATGTCAGATTCTCCATGGATTCTGGTAGTTGTTAAAAACACTATAAATATTTCCATGTTTGCCATATCACTTAACCTTGTAACGTGCCTTCTTTGATCTGTTGAATAAAAAGATTCCTTTCATCTTCAGGTGTCCTTCCATTTTGTGCCCGCACTATACAAGTGGGCCTGTGAAGGTTTAGCATGTATATCAAATGCTGCTTCTCGTTCTTTAGCTCTTCAATCTGGGCTTTTAATTCTGCATTGATAGTTTCCAGCTTTTCTGATTCCTAGTCACAAAGGACAGACACAACTATTAGACTGAGCAGTTCAAATAGTTAATTGCAACGTTTATCTAATAGCTGCAGTCTTTTATTGCTGGGGAAGTGTATGGCTAGCTGTGAAAGAACTCGCATGTTCTTAGTGTCCTGTAGTGGTGAAACTATACATCACCCAATCGATACTAGTCTAAAAAAGCAGATTGACAGTTACCTTCTGAACTGAGCATAACAAAAGTTAAAAGGCCAAATTCAGATTTGTATTGACTTACAAGAGCGGGTATCCAAAGTGCTCTTGCTACCTTCTGCAAAATTGTTCTCAACTTTTTGGGTCAAAATTTACCCAAAGTTATGTACGCTTCTCATTAACTCCCTGAAATGTCATGTCACATACCTGTAAACCCGTGTTAAGCTAAAAAAGTAAGGACATAGCTTTTTTCCCTTCACCCCTGGATATAGGAACAAAGACAGGCCTGATGCTGCTGTAATATAGTTTTATATCATGGCAGAGCAGGTGAAGACACTATTGGGGTCTTAGGCCAGAGAATTCAGGGCTAAGCTATTATGCCACTCATTTCATAAAGAAGTCAGAGATTACTTGTCGGTGTTTGTAGACTCTTGGTCTCCACAATGGATATTATATGAAATGAGATTTTACTTCTTTTTTTGTTCAATGCACAGATTTAAATTCATATTATCCTCATAGACAAGGTTGGTCCCTGAAACAGCAATCTCTTTTCACTCCTACCGTGCTTTCACTGTTTTCCAGTTTTAACCAGGTTTGATTTAATATATAGCATGTCCAATATATAGCATTTTTTAATAACTATTATTTAATCGGTTTACAGAGTTTTGGGTGACATCTTTCTGTATTTCCTGCTACAACAGTGCCCCTGTGCTGTCTGTTCAGATCCTGGTAGGATGACAGATTGAGAACAATTCATGCCAGTCACTTACTTTCTGCAAACATTCTGTTTTTTCCTTCTTTTTGTTTCGGCACTTTGCAGCAGCAATTTTGTTCCTTTCCCTTCTTCGCTTTTTTCTTTCATCCTCTTCAGGAGAAAACTATCCCATAAAAACAGATACACACAATCCGTAAGAAGTCGTAAACACTCAACTTGTATTTTGATAACTTCTGAATTTTTAAAAGCAACATGGATAGTGTTGTCAGTGCTCACATCATGAGTTACATAAGGATGCAGTTCTGACCTTGCTTCCCATACAGTAAAATGGTCGCAACTCCATTAGAATTGTCAATAAAAACCTGACCGGAGTTTGGATGGATGCAATGGCTCATTTTAAATCAACTTGCCAAGCATCTCCGCGGGCTGACTCTCACACCTCCATCTCTTCTCTGCTTCCCAAGGAGGAAAAGGAGCAAGGGGCATGGGAAGAAAAATGGAGGATGTGACACGAACAAGGCAGATCGAGTGCAGCAAACTAAAGACAGCGCCAAAAAGGGGATATTAACGCACTCCTTCAAGCTTTGTTTTGTTTCCTGTGGAGGCTCTGACCAAGGTGTAACTATTTCTGTAACTTAAGCTATTTCTCCACTTTATAAGAGAAATGATTTTCACGGAGACTATGATCTTAAAGTAAAAACCTATTGCGGACATAGCATGGCCTTGTCTACCTCAGTGTAGTCCATGTGGGTCCTACTGCTCTGTCCTCACTCAAGTAAAGCTGCAGTGATTTATTCCAAATTCAGCCACAAGTAGGCAGGGAAACCAGATTAGTACTTGCTCTAATCTCTGTAAAACATTGTCCTTAGTTCATAATCAAAAATAAAATACTCAACTATAGGCCTCAAGTGAAATGAGAAATACCAGAGAGTTTCCCAGAAGCACTTATCAGAAAGCCAAGCAGCAGGCCTGAAAGGATCAAGTATGGTGGAGAGGGTTGTGTGATATAATTACTTTTCTTGTGAAATTTTATTAGAGAATTCATCATGCACACTGAAATGCTGTTAAAAAAAAAATGCTGTCATACCTCTGTTTTCATGATTGATGTTTCAATTGGACTTTCAGAAACTGTCACCGTGTCCAGTGTAGAAGACATCCTGTGGGATTGACGCTTATTCTGAATGGCAAACCGCAGTTCCTCTTTCACCAGTGGGGTTAAATTTGTGAAATCATCAAACCCCAGTGAGCCTGCAGGGGACAAAGTGGGAACAATTGCGGAGGCGCTGACTTCTAAGGCAGATACCTGGCCTGAGTGTTGGACCATCATTTTGCTGAAAGGTAAAAAGAGATAATAATAGTCTTTCAACAACTTTAGAAAGGCAAGTAATATCTCCTAGAGGTATATTTTATAATGCGAAATAATACTGTATTTCTTGCATTGCTTCAGTCCCCGTTCACATCTACCCCGATCTCTCACTAAAGTCAAGCAGTTAAGAATTTGGTCACTAGTTAAATCTTCTACTTTAGGTTGACTTCAATTTGCTATTTAAAAATAATAATAGTATTAGCGTATCACACAATATCTATCAGGGTGTTTCCGAAACTTAATACGGAAAAGAAATTATCTGTATATATATGTACACTTCAAAGTTTTAAACTGGTAATGTGTGGCAAATGAGAATTGAGTGAACAGGAGGAGAAAGAACAAGGAATAAAAATCAGAAAGCAAAGAAATATTATTATTATTTAAAGCACAGGAGTTTAAGAGTATCTCCATCTTCAGAGCTATACCACCACAGATTTCAGCTTCAAATGGACAGAGAGTACCTTGATCTCACTATGTTTAGGCACAGCTCAGAGAGTTCTAGAATCTGAAGTTTGCTAACCAGGACAGAATCTGTCACAAAATGGTGATGCTCAATTTTACACAAAGTTGTAGATCTGGTTATAAACTCCTGAAAAGTGGTTAACAATAAGAGCCAGCACAAAGTTAAAAGTCTATACATGCTCTGGGGTCTTCAAAGCACGGGCTGAGTTGGAGGGATTGAGTCATGAAAAATGTGAGGCCGTTTGTTTCATTCCTTTGCTCTTGTAAAATCTGAAACTGTCCTCATGTGCCCTCAACGAGAGGTTTGAAATTCTTAAATATTTATGGTCAGATCTCCTGCTGATATAAAACAGTGTGACTGAAGAGACTTCAGGGGAATTATGCAAACAGACACCCATGGAGGAACCTCATTTCTAGTAGCTTTCCTAAGAAAACGAAGCTACCTGACAGTGCTTTCTACTTTCCTCTTTTTAGTCATTATTTTTTTAGCCAGTTTTGGAGAGTGAGAGACCCTCTGAGTGCTTTGTGAAAATTGGTGACCCCACAGAGGGTCAAAGAGGCAAAACTCAGCAGTCAGCCATCCTAACATCATGGGCAACCTAGCTAGCAGATGCACGCAGCTCTGCATGAGACACAAACCGTCTCTTGCCCAGAAGAGGTGAGAAGAAAGCTGAGCATTTTTTGTGGGTGGCTCAAGGTACAAAAGGTGCAAATGCATAGGAAAACAGATCATATTACTTCCATTATTCATAAAGTGACTTGTGTTAAATTGAATTTTACCATGTTGGTTTTCCAGCTTGCTTTGGTGTGTGGGTTTTATGTTTTTTTTTAATAGCTGTACAGGTAATTACAGTATGTGTTATCTACTCTTGATTAGAACTGTAATAATTATAGCAAAGTCAATTGTAATTAACTTAGTGCAGGTAAGCAAATAGTTGCCTCGCGGTAGCAGTGTGGGTAAGTTAAACTTCCACATGGTCAACCCAGGATTGCATAGTTCCCTGTACGCTACTTCTGTAATGCAGCAAGAAATGTTTGGGGTCACGTGCCTTGACAAGAAGATAGATTTTACTCAGAGATATCTAAAAATACACTGGACATCCACACTAGTGCAAATGAGAGTAGAATCTGGTTCATTGATAAGTGAGGTAAATATAAAAATGTGAGGACAGTGAATTGCCAGTTGGTAGAAAATGCCATGTCCAGCTGCAGAGGCTTCCTCACTTCTTCCTCATCCAGTCACCACAGAAGAGCTGAAGATTTCCCAGAGTCTGGGAGTGAAATCCTGAACCCACTGAAATCAAGAGGACTTTTTCTGTTGACCTCAATGGGGCCAGGATTTCACACGAAGTTATTAAAGATGAGGAAATTATTTGGAACAACTTGTTCTTCAGAAAGACCTTGGGAAATTTATGTAATTCTCTTCAGAAAGCCCCGGCTCATGAGTCACATTTAAAGTACTGATACTGTTTAATCCTATAATCTCAGAAAGCTAGCAGTTACTCTTTTCCAACAAGTCAGAAACAGACCTATAATTTCCAGCTAAAGTGCTCCCAGCATTATTTATCATTTATCAACATTGAACCATTCAACTCATTTAAACAGGCTAATTCCAGATGACACTGAACCCCTCGTCGCTAGAAGAAATTTTAGCTATTTTCACTGAATATCTGTCTCCTTGGCTCCCAGTGATGGCTTCATTCAACAAAGTTAACTCTGTATAATTCAATCAAACCAGGAGTCTTAAATTAACAGTAAAGCTGTTTCTCCAGCCTACAAAATCATTAATTGGGCTAATCATTTTCCAGCACTGGTGGTTTATTTAATTATTTTTCAGTTTAGGTGAACTTTTAATTAGGGTCAGCAACAGCACCAGAGGAAATCAAGAAGGTTTATGTTTTACTAACATGTCTCAGAAATCATGTTAATTGTGGATTTCTACTAGTTAGTGCTAAGTGTACCACAAGCACCAACAAAACCCTACTATAATGTCCTCAGGTACTCTCATCCACCTGTCATTAGTGTAAAAAAAGGAATGGGAGGGTGCCCACAGGGAGGGGAAGCACAGAGGGTCAAGTGTCCTTGACCATAGAAACTTGCCACTCTCCTGCCTGAACACCTCACTGACCTTCCAGACATCCTGAAAGGCACCTCTATTTGCTCAGACTTTAGGGAAGGGGGGCCTACCAGGGGGCTGAGGCTTGTGTCAGGATTTCTACTGTGAGCCCAGTCCCATTTTGCAGAGCTGTTTGCCACTGGTTTGCTTTCCTGGGGCAGGGCTTCTGGACAGTGCCTAGGAGGGTAGGGTTCCAGTCTAACACCGAGATCATTAGGAGCCACCGTGAAACAAGTAGCAAAAATAATCAGCCTTATGTCAAATGTACTCAGTTAGCTGAATTGATTCCCTTTTCATATCAAGGTAGATGCTTTCCAATTTCTGAGAAACAAATCTGCTATTAGAAATGTTTTACAGGAATGAAAATTAGATTTTGCTATTGAAAAAAATGCAACAGGTTGCCCTTCCTCTTTCCCCAATTTTTGTACAAATTGTACTTGTACCTCTACCTATAAGCCACCAAGAGCACTGTCTCATTTTCTCTGGGTTTGTAAAGGCTTGGGAAACAGTAGGAATAAGAATATCAAGCCTTAAAATGTGATTACATCCAGGCCTCTCTGATACGATCTCTGTTTACTTTGTTAGACCATGCACATGGACCTCAGCTCCAGGCTGTTTTGACTCCTTCTGAAGTTACTGACATTGAAGGTGCTGAACATTTCACTGACCTGCACCGGAAAGGCACAGCTTGTTCCCAGTGTGATTTAATGCTTCGTTACTTTATCCTTAGTTTTGGAATTCTCCAAAGAGAACAGCTTTTCTATTAATGGTACCCTCCAATTTAGGTAAATACAAGCAACTTTATTCATTTGTTCTCCTCCTGCTTTTTGTTTGGTCTTTTGCTGATGATTCTTTCTTTTCAGATCATCTCATCTGACAATATTTTAATTTCAGGACATACTTCCTAGCTGTACATTTCTATTATTTAAGGGTATTCTTGGTTTGTATTAATATTAAAAGTGCTTTCAGTCTTTTCTTTTTTCCTTAACTGCAGACGGCTGACTGTGCCCCTTGGTTTTATTTCTTCATATGAATTCCTTTTCCTCTGGTGCTGATGCAATAAACCCTGATAACCATTGAGGTTAATCTTAAACAGCATTAAGAGCAATTACAGTTCACAACCTCTGTGCACGCTGGTTGACCTTAAGCTTTCTGACATCCCACATCATTCCCGAACCGTTTTCTGCTGCCTTCCAGCTCCTTAAATGCTGTTACTAGGAGGAAAATTGATTTCCAACAGGAAACTCCTTCTCTGAAACAAGCTTGCCGTTGTGTCACGCCTGATTTGATTAGGCAACAGTTTAGTAACTGATCTCCTTCGTGTCAAGACACGGGGACAGAAAGAAAAGTGAATGTCCCTGGCTCACGCCGGGGGTTCCCACTCATTTTGTGTATCTGTAATGGATATAAACACGGCAGCGGGGGGTTACTCATGGCCTGACCGGTCCCTCTACAGCTCCTCCGTCCCCGCGGACCCTCCGGGCTGGCGGTGCCGCCGCCGGCTGCCTCCACCTCCCGG
>VYZM01017513.1:197888-208332 GCA_013398915.1 Dromas ardeola
CGAAAGGACTGAAAAATGGGATCTTATTCTACGGGAAAGAACTGTTTAACGCACCCCCCCCCCTTCCCCTTCTCACCCTCCCCTTCTCCGTGCTGCTTCAGATGACAGCTATAAGTTCGCTTTACATGAAGAGGAAGGCTTCAGTTTTTACTCTGAGGAGGAAAGACCCGTTAAATGAAATAACAGAAAGCTAAAAATAATGTTGTGGGGTTTTGGATGGGTTTTTTTGTTTGTGTTTGGGTTTTTTGGTTTTTGTTTGTGGGTTGTTTTTTCTTTTTTTAATCTTTTCTTAAAACACAAGAGCACACAATTCCCTTATGATTTCAGGGAAACCCAGGGAGTCCCTGTAGGAGACAGGGTAATATGGTGATGCCAGTGGTGAAGGGGTTTTTGCTTTCTTCTTTTTTTGTTGTTGTTTCCATAGCTTCCTGGTTTGTTAAACAACAGGAATTGCCTTCAAACAGCCCCCAACGTGCTGGAAAATAAGATGTGTCAAAAAGCGTTTACCCAGGAGACACAGAAGGCTTACAAAGAGAGATGTCAGTGTTATCCAGTACGATAACATTCCATAAACAATGCATACAAACTTGCCATTAAGAGAGTCTTCAGGTCTCTGTACCAGGCATGGAAAGATCGGGACATTTCATGCTTGAGGATATTCTAACTAAACCAATCTAAAATATATACCATCATATATAAAATGTACACCCTGATCAAGGACTCCAACTGGTTAATTAATTTCATAATGTTCAATGTGGCTGTATTTTGATAATAGGTAATATATCTCAAGTGGTATATTCTGGGATGTATTAAGGATTATGTAGGATACTGATATCTAATACTAGTTTGAAAGTCCCTCTGTTTTTCCCTCCTGTACGTGCGTGGCTGCCTGAGTATATATGTATATACATAAATGTACACATTGGCCACACAGACAGGAGTAGTAATCTTAGTTTTTAAAATGTCCCAGTGCTGGCATGCTCCACTTTGCAAACTTAACGCTCCTATTTTACATTTAATTTTCCACTTTTGAAAAAAAAAAAAAAATCTGGTGGGGAAGGGAAGGAGTCTGGAGTCCTGACATTGGCTTTCCTCCTGTGGAAGGTGCAGTCACTCCCTGTTCTCCTCAAACAATGAAGTGCACTTAGCAGAGGGCAGGAGTGAGCTCCTCTGACCTACCTGGCAGCTCTCCGTCTCTCTCTCTCTCGTGCAAACAGCAAGCTTTTCTTTTTCACTCACCTATAGATAAATCATTTTGAGCTCTTTCACAACATGTTTATTGCCTTATCTTTATTAATCTAAGTAAATCAATGTCAAGTTATAATGCCAGGCAAAAACTTTGCTCTTCAGAAGGGTCTAGAGCAAGCTTTCAGCTCGGTGCAGCCTGTGAAGTTCTTTTTACTTCAGAGGCATAATTTTATAATTCATGCCGTGTTCAAGAACAGCTGGCATCGTTTTTCTCAAGCCTAGGAGAAAAAAAAAATATCCCTCTCAAGCAGAGGCCAAATGTGGAAAATTTCTTCCCAAAAGATAATTGGTTGGAAAGTTCTGAGCATGAAGTTATTGTGGAAACGTGTTAGCAACATCGGTTTTAGTGGCCCTGACCAGGTGCCTGCTGTAATTCTGACAGAGATTTAGTAACTGTCCACTCTTATTTAGCTAGCTGTACCAGAATTTAGAGTGTTTTCAGCTAAGCAGAGCAATGTCACAGAATAATGAAGAGAGAAAAAAAGCAGCTCCCTCCTTCAATGTGGGTAGAAGTAGCTTGGAAATCCAAGTGTTGTTATCCTGTTGTTAAGGGTCACTGACATCTACTCAACAATCACAACACTTCACCAAGCAGTCAGATGATTATTTTGTTTTGAAATCGTACTATATCATACAACACTAAAGCCAAGAGGTTTGTTTGCTGTACAATGCTGCTTCACCACTGCTGGTACCATTATTGCCCATGAGCTACAGACGGTACTAAAAACTGACAGCAAACCAGTTGTGTTCATTCCTGAACTGCTCCTGAAGTGAGCCAGCTCCTCCCTGCAACGCAAACAGAGAGACTGTTCCTGTGCACATTTAAGATTAGGCGACTGAAACATGTCCTGGCTTGAAATTCTTGAGTGAAAAAAGAAAATGAAACTACATTGAAAAATAAACCCAGTTCCACTGTATCACATAGGTTTTATTCTGCTCCCCTTTAAAACCAAAGCTAACTTGATCTCAGTAGAGACATAGGATCACACACCAGTTTAAAAAAAAATATAAAAAATTAATAATTAAGGCTATCAGGAAGTCAAAGTAAAACCCAGTACAGCCACCAGATGCTCTGACGTTCCTCGCCAGTTTCATTTTCCATCTCATAAAATATCTCTCATTTGTCTCCCTCTGAACATTTATCAATCCTTTTCCATTTCATTTCTCTCTTTCATCACAAACTTCAGGGGGCAGCTTACCCCCCAGAACAGCACTCATGTTCATTATTTCTACTTTCCCTTAAGCCAGGTACAGCAGCTCATCACCAGAAGACCAACACGTATTGGGTCCTTCTCCCTCCTCTCAGACATGAGGTTGAATACCACCCTACGGTGTGGTCCTTGCAGCCCTTCAGGAGTCTCCAGCGTAGAGGAAAGAATTCTTTCCTTTGCCTTTTCCTGACCAAATCCTGCCTCCACATCCCTTGTTGCTACTTCATACGCTGCGAGTATACGATTTAAACTAAAATACGGCTGTCTCCTTGCTAAACAGAGCTATAGATGTCATTATACGGAGGAACAGACTCCCATCCTTACAGCTTTCTGCTGTCTCCTGTCTTAACATTTATGCAACTGTAGGATGTCACTCAGAGTAACACAATTAAAATCTCCATGTCCCATCCAGATCCTATGTGGGCTTATGGTCATGCAGGTCCATTAAACCTATTTGGTTTGGTGAAAATATAATGAGATGTAAATAAATAAAACGTCTAGTGATATCTTGAGTAAAAACCGTTTCTCCGTGTGCTTTGCGGTTTTAATTGTATTAAATTTTGAAATTAGCTTAACCCTGATAGTTCAAATTTTTCCTTGCATGGCACATACATGAGAAAGAGGTTTCCAGAACTCAGAGTTGTCATGTGGTAAAATCAGCACAGAATCAGTTTTTTTGACTCTGTCTAAAAAAGTATTCTCTATTTCTGTGATGGGAATTAACCTTCACCGTGATTTTTGCTATGTGGTACATTCAGGTCTAAATCTCTATGTGGTAAGACTCCCCTGTTTCCCAAAACACACACTAGTTTTGAGACAGTTTTCCCATCTGACTGGACTAACACCAGAGTTGAAACTTGGGACTATTTTTTCCAAGGTTTAGATTGCTACTGCTTGAACTATGGGAGTAATCTGCAGTAGAAGTAGCATCAGCCATCTCCACCCAGCCCAGGGCTCTTCAGCTACCGTCTGGGTACTCCTTGGGCATCTGTGGGATACTTACAAGAGTTTCTCAAAAGAGTGACTAAAAACCCCCCTAAGCCCACAGTAGTGAGGATCAAATTCACTCTGGAAGGTTTGGATCTCTACGGGGGTAAGAGGTCCAAAAATTGAAGAGAGTTAAGACCCACGGAGTTAGAGGACAGACTCTCACAGAGAATGTATGGCAAACCCTGCTACCGGCTTACATTTAGTACCACTCAAGCGGATGAGTATATGTCTTGTGAAGGGAAATAAGCGCACTATTTTAACTTATTTATTTAACACTGAAGACGAAATTAATTTGCTCCTTGCTTTTCCCTCCTCAGCTTACCTTTCCTTACTGCCTGTTTCCATCACTATCTGATAATCCCTCTAAATCCATTTATTCTCTGTTTATTATCTCCTTTTTGGATGCTCCTGTTTCCTACCCTCTCTTACTTTGTTTCAGTAGTAGCCCCCATTCCCATTTCCTCAAAACAGCAGCTTCTGCTTTTCTTTTGCCACTTCCCTGTTTCTCCTCCTCTCACTTCTCTCTTTTCCCTCCCTGTATCCCTGGATTCCGTCATTCCTCTTTCTGTTCCCTTTTTCCAGCAATTTTTCTCCCATAGGTCCTTCTGATCCTGCCCTGGCAGCTTCCTAAGTTTAAATGAGTCATTTTAATTTTCTCTTTCACTTTCTGTCATTTTACTTTTTGTTTCTCTGCTAATAAGATGGAGACACTGGTAACAAAATTACCAAGGGGTACAAGAAGATGTACATTTCAGGACCAGATTCCGGTGCCCAAAATTACCGTGAACTTTAATGGAACTTTACTAAATTAAATGTTCCACAAGATTGTCAGTCATTATTACACACAGTGCTTTGGGAGTGCAGAGTTGGGAGGGACGGACGGGGAGGGGAAAAGTTACACAAACATCCCTTCTCTCTAGCTGAGACAGCCCTGACGCTGGCCCAGCCAGGTATATCTTTAGTTCCCTCCTGCTGAAGCCTTTCAAGGTGTTTTTTTTTTTTTATCAGATGGACTTTGTGCACCAGCATAGGAGCTGACTAAGCACAATAGTCTGTAATTACAATTTCTGATCTCTTTGGATACATCTGGATCATAACCAACAAGGAAAAGAGAACCCAAATATGAAAGTATGAAAGAATCGCATCTTAAACTAGACTGAATAAAGCAAACTCACTGGTTCCACTGAACAAGCAAAATGATAGGCCAGATATATTAATTGCTCTCCAGGCAAGTGTAAATTATATTTCCTTTATGGTGCCTTTATAGTCCCATCCGTTTAATGGCGAGAAAAGCTCCATCTTCACAGATCCTCCCCTTCACCTCCCCCTCCCCATCCTTTCCACCTTGTAAAAGCACACCAGATTTTGCTTCAGAGCATGAACTGAAGCCAAACAGCATAATGAACTTCATCAATGGCTTTACATGTAAAAAAAAAATGATCACTGATTCAAGTACTAAGACCTGATCCAACTGTTCTTGAAGTCAACGGGAAGATTCCCATTGACTTCAATGAGAGATAAATTCAGCCCCCAGGGACTACGAAAAATCAGCATTTAGTCACACTCAGCGTACAAAACTCTCCTCTTGAAATGACTTGAAAGAAATGCTAGAAATTATTCACTGAAGGTGTATGTTTCCCTTAGGTGGACTAATGCAATTATGGTTTGTATGCCAGGTAAATGCAGAGGGCAAGAGGAATAGACTGAGAGAATATGGCTATTTTTACTGGGCTGAGTTACAAATATTTTGGATACATTACAGAATCATCATGCTGCTACATACAAATAAACACACACACACACACACAAACACACACGCCCTATAAAAATTACCTGTTCTCATTGATTGCCCTTGGAACTGTGCATACTATAAAGGACACTCTAGGACTTGATATCATTAATGATACTTTAAACAGCTCTTCTCATCTGCCTGGTAAATATGTAAATTACAATTTGCCATAGTAATTACAAATGCACATTTCTAATTATTAAACATCGATTCCTACATAAATACCATTTCAGATACCAACAATGTATGACACAGATTTGCAACCTACCAAAGATTCAAAACCAAGCCTGCCATTGCAGCTTTCACTCTGCTTATCATTTGTCCTCTCACCTACTTTACATGTGCCTTGCCATGAGAGAAATGCATGAATGATCTTAACTTGCAGCCTCTTATCTTCCCTGGTTTATTTTTTTGGCTTTAACTGTACAGTAACTTGCCCAGATAATAAGAACAAAGTGTAAGTAAAATGAAACCAATAGGGCTGCACGCAGTTTTAAAATTAGACTGCCTTAATTGCAATCATAGAGGCATTCCCTGAGCCCAAATCCTGACTGCTCTGTGGGCACGGGAGGCTGCGGATGAGGCAAGGGGGGAAGATGCAGGGTGTCACTGCACCCACCTGGGCTCCCCCCATGACTGTCAGACCAGTGGGGTCACCACCCACTGTGGGGTAGGGTCCATCTTCTGTCCAGTGACTCTTTGAAGCAAAATGGTTACAGAGAGAGAAAGGCGGACTGCAGGATGCCCCTTGTCCATGGGCATGTCCTCACCATGAGGCTGTAAAGTCAAGCACCATCTGGTTTACTGTCTAACTAACTGGCTCATAACTTCCTAATAGAACAGCTTGAGCAGAAGTCAAAAGTAAGATTCCCCAAAAAGCACGGCTGAAATGTTTGTGGTTAGATCATTTCTCCTCAGAAAGAGGGGACATGCGTTCATCCCTCTCAGCCAGAGGTGAGAACCCAACTCAGGTTCTTCTATCCAGACCAAGTGCTCTCTCTGATAGAGTTTTATTAAAAGACCAGCTCAATCCCTGACCGATGTTTTACATAGTCCAAGATTAGAAGGGAAGTTGGGGTCGTGAATGCTCCAGTCACAGTGATGATTGGATTGCAGGTTAGGTAGTAAGTGGGAGAGATGGGGACATTCATTTTCATCATGCCCAGGTTCCTTCTGTGGAGCTCGGCTTTAGTCATTCTACACTGGAAATAAGTATTAACGAGGCAGATGAGGACAGTGCTACTCACTGGACTGGGAGTCAGGAAATGAGAGGGCTCCTTATTCACCATCTTTGTAATTTTGGATAATTTGATGGGCTTCATTTGGTTCTGTTTCCCACTCTGTTGAAATGGATAATGGTATTTTACATTCCAGGGTGAAGCAGCTGAGATTCCCAAATGGAAATCACTTTATTTTTATGTCTAATTTTAATTAGCATTCTAATGTGCCATCACACCTGGGCCTTTTGCTGCTGGATGCTCTCTAGATGCACTATTATCTATTCGCACCATTTAATGTGCGTGTCATGGTAGTATTTAGCAGCCTCAGGAAGGATTCTGGGTGCATTTTTCTTATATGCAAGAGTTTTATATCAAGCTCTGAATAGGATGACAAACAGAAGCACAGATTCAGCACAGCAATTAAATACACAGCTGAATAGGCCTGTCCAAAAGTCTTGCCTAACTTAAGACTTGCTGTTAATAAAAAGCTATAATAGCCTCTATAAAATATTATAAGTTATTCCTATGGGATTATATTTCTTCTAACACATTTGGGATGAGAGCACCTGACAAGGTATAATTTTGTGGTCTTTTGTCAAGGTCCTTATTTTGGCAGTTTTCTTATAAGTATGGGCTGATCAATTCATTTGTTACAGACCTTTGAAGTACAGTAATTTCTGTTATTTTTCTCATAGAATGAAGGTTTAGAATTCAAGTAGATCTGAATTATTAAAAGAAACAAAAACCTAATAACTTTAAAGAGGCATAGAGCACAAAAGCAAAGTTTGACACAGAGAACAAAAGCAGAGTGTTTTATCCACCTGTTACACTGAAGCCTGCATTACTAGTGGACTTTAGAGGAGTGCCCAGTTAGTAAAAAAATAACCATCTCTAAGGCAAATTGTCTTTTTATTATTCTTTTTCACTCTAATTGTAATGTTTGGGATTTATCAAATCATTTAAGCCTACTTTTTCAAAAAGTTATTTAGAGGTAAACATTTCCTGCACTGAACTCGGAATGCAGAGGATTACTATCTGGCCAGTCGCACGCACCATCCCACATGCCCAGATGAACTCCGTGCATTTGAGGCCATAGGCTTTGCCGGCTGAAGCCTTCTTGGAAGCCTTCCACTCTGAAGTGAGTCTCCCTGCAGCAGCAGGAATAGCTAATGCGTGTCGTGTATAAGCAATGATGACTGGTAAGAAAAGCATTTTCTGTGAGTGTAACGATCAGTTGGGAGTGTTCTCATCCCCATATCTGTGCTCAGCTTGGCATTTACTGACAGGAAAAGCCCTCTCCATCAGGCATTTTTACTGTTATACTTCATGAAAAAAATGTAAAATACAAAGAAGAAAAAAAGATTGGCTCTGCTTTACTAATAAAAATTCCAAATGCAGCAAAAAAGAAATAGTAGTAAAAGCAGAAATAAGACTGAACCCAAGGCCCTGGGGACTGTAGGGACCAGAACTGGGAGGTAGGAGAGCTGTTGAATATAAAGATATTTTGCAAGCTAAAGAGAGAGGGGAGAGAAGCGAGAAAATTCATCAGGGAAGCTGCAGGACAAAAAGACTTGTTGGTTGGTTGGTTCTGATCAGTTTTGTATGAATTGCTATTTGTTATTAATGGGTTATTTTGTCCTATGTTCTACAGAACCATCTCAGGCTCTTTACAGCATATGAACAAATGTAAGAGCTAGGCACACTTAGAAATATGATGCAGTTATTAAACTACTCTAAAGAAAGAAGATGAAATGGATGATTTTCTAAGTCAGGTATCCTTCTAAATTATCAAGTCTATACCTTATAACTTCCCTATATTTTCTTGGCACTGCTTCCTGGGACTATTCAAATCATAATTTGTACAAGCATATATAAGATCTTGCTTATGCTACAGCTTCAAGGATGAGGAAAATCAGAGAAAACCCTGCCAACCAGAGAGGATCAGCAAGGTGAAGCAGAATATTGGTTAGTGTATAAGAGGGCACTTTGGTGGTTGTTTCTAGAGACAGAAAGCTGTCCTGTGACAGCAATCTCTAACAGGTACAGATGGAGCGAGTTAGAGTAGGCACTTTCTTTTATTGTCAGGACTTATCAAGACATTTAAGAACCAATGTGGGAGTTTCTCCTCAGATACCACTCCTGTCAAGTTCAGTGCAAGGTCAGCCCCAATTAATTTTGCAGGGCTGTGGCCATAATGAGAGAGGACTGCTTCTCCAGAATTGCTGATTATCATTTCAAGAGTCTGCTTGCTTTTGCAGATAAATATTGAAGGATTTTTAGTGGTACTTCACGGATGAACATACACACTAATACTGTATGGACCTAGTTAACCAAAGACACTATTCTCCACTTATATACAGAAAAGAGACTGTGATACACAATCAGCCATCAGTCAGCATGAAAAAGAAAGTAAACACATAAAAATAAAATACTCCTGTAAGTTGCTGTTAGGAGCATTCAGCAGATTTCACTGTGACTTCATGGTGTTCTCTACAGGAATTCAATACTGTATTGCTCCACATTAAGGGAGGGATTTACCATTTTTAAGGGCTCAGTTTCCCATAAGGGAAAGGGTAGTTCAAGCCTATTTAAATTTATCATATTTTCTCATAAATGAAAGCTGATCAAAGTAAAACATGCTTTACCATCCCATTTTAAAGAGACAGATTCCCGTCATGTTCTGGAGGGGAAGGCAGTTTCCTTGCTAATGCAGAAGTATTTCTTGCCCTTGCATAAGCCAGGATGTTCCACATTGTACCAGAAAAATTGTGAAATGTTTAGTAAAGTCTGCTTCCAAATTATATCCGTGTTGTGGCACAGGTAGGTATCTGGCAGCCTCCAGCCCAGACTGGTACTCAATTTTGAATTTATAGCCATGCCCAGCACTTCAGAAG
Organism: Dromas ardeola; assembly: GCA_013398915.1. Taxonomy (NCBI): domain Eukaryota; kingdom Metazoa; phylum Chordata; class Aves; order Charadriiformes; family Dromadidae; genus Dromas; species Dromas ardeola. The sequence goes on from VYZM01017513.1 coordinate 207,241, forward strand.
AGTTTTGCTCCAGTTGGGATTGCAGGATCAGTCCTGCGACTTGTTTGGAAACCATAAATTAGGCTGAGTGTTATGCTTCCTGGCTTTAGTGAGCCTGTATCTGTTAGTACCATTTATACACTACTCCACTTTAACCAGTCAGATAAATCATCAGCTTCGTGGCTGGAGCAGAAACTACAGATATGACAGAGTACCCGAAACAAGCCATGAACTTTCCACAGATATAAATTGGCACAAGTGCTTTCATTTCATCACCTAAGGATTTCGCTTGGGATGGCTTAGCTTGATATTTTTTGTTGATTATTTATTTTGTGTTCAAAGCATCAGTATGAAGCAGAGAAAATATGAAACCTAGCAGGCAACATCTAAATTTGGGAAGTCTTTTTTTACAGGTTTGTGTAAAAGTTGTGCTTTGTGCAAAAGTGGGTGTTTAGGCTCCGAAGTTTTCTCAACAATTTCCTTACTGGCCTGTAAAATCTCTTGAACTCGGTCTGTAAATCAGCCATGTGTTAGGCTGAGAGTGCTGGCAGTGAAAAAAGGCTTTCATAACAAGTGAGATGTGCACACTGTTTTCTCTGAAGAGAGTTGGGGTTAAACACGTACTCAAGTTGTTGGGTTTTGGTTTACAATTATTACAGGTCACTATAATTTTTATTAAAAACATATAACATAACATAATATAACACAAAATTAACTTTTCCATGAATGCTCTTTATCCTTAAAATATCCATGCAGATGTCTAAGCATTTGTAAGTTTCATCACCAACTTGAATACAAGCTTAAACACTACAATTTTTTCCTTTTTAAAATGCCCATTGTACATATTTTTGCAAGAGGTGCCATAAAAGCAGCATTCCTGGCCGCAGCCCGGCTCCTCAGGAGGCCACCAGCACATTCATGCAGCTTCTCCCTCATCATGGGTGTTCCTGTCACAGGGTATTGGTAGATCAGAGCCATGGGCCTCCTTTCTAAACTCGTTCCTGTAAACTGTGTAACAGGGGAACTTCAGCATCCTTTGGCTTCCTGACATAAACTGTTCATTGAATCTTACTTATTTGTGAACGTGCCTGCCCGCAATGGACTGCTTACAAA
>VYZM01017513.1:224002-235257 GCA_013398915.1 Dromas ardeola
CCTCCCCCCACCCCGCCTTCCCCCCGCTTGATGTTTCTCAAAGATGAGCTTGACAGTTTCTGGTTTATTATAGTACTCTAGCATTCATAACAAACTTCATTGTGATGATATTCTTATTAAAAATAAGACCTAAAATTTTGACAATTAATTACTATAAACTGTGTCTTTAACGTGTTGTAGAGTTAACTCTTGATTCATTCAGTTACAGGAGTTTTGCTGTTAATAGGATTGGGAAGATGACTCCCTAATGGTCTTTGGTTTTGCTAAATATTTAGATCTATAAAAAAGCATTTATTTCTCACAAAATTGGATTATAGGTTTGTAACAGAATGCAGTAAATTAAAGGAGGGCAGTCACACAGAGGAAGAAGTGTTTTCTGCCCTTTCTTCGCAGTCTCCTTTTGTTTTCATTGTATGATACAATACGTAGAGAACTTGTTGAAAGCCACTTGACAGTCCTTTGGGTAGCTTTGGATACCTTTTCTCCAAAGCTTAATGGTTTGCGAAGAAGTCTTAAAACATCTGGCACTGGAGGTGATCTGAAGTTTTGCGAGTTACGCTGACAATTGTGTTAGTGAAGTATTGCATAGCACTTAAATATGACAGTATGTCCTTCATGCTTGTATCTGCTTTCTGAGAACCTCCATTTTAGCATGTTGAATATTTGTTCACGTTCTGATAATACAGAGTATGAGTTGTACGTAATGCGTCCCTGTGTACAGATGGGTGCAGGTTGCAACCAACTTTACAGAGACCAGATGGGTCCTTTTCTGAAATACACTATGGATGCCTGTGCCATCTAGTCCTGCACGTGCAGAGATACCCAAGCTCTGAACAAGTTAGTGGTAGCCATATGTCATGGCATAGTGTCTAGTTTGCGTCTCTGTTGTGGCATAGTGCTGCTGTGATTAGTTGAGTTCGTGTTGGAACTACGGCCAAGACAATATGCAAGCTCATATTGCATATTATAAACTTATCTTTAACATTTATGAAACTGGGAAGTTCTGGTTTAGAAGAGGGTAGAGGCAAAGAACATGTTGCACAATATGCTTATACTGTTCCATTAAGATAAATTTGCTAAGAATGTAAACTGGCCATAAAAGTGTAATAACAATTTGACCCTATGCCCTGAACTGTAGGTACGTAACATGTAATACCAAAATGTGGTTAGGCATTTATGTGCTTCTGTGGCTTTGTCGTTATAGTTCAGCTACACAAAGGATATATTCATTCAGCAAACAGTTGAGACTGTTTTTTGTTTAGGTTTGCTCATATATTTTTTTTCATCTGCATGGTGATGTTAACCCCTTGCAGAAGGGCAAGAGTATCTTAACATCAGTTTGTTGGTTACTAATCTATAGGCATTAGCAGGTGCACCAACATATACTGGTCTCCAATAGTGACAAGGGTTTTTAGCATTGTTTGTGAAGCCTGGGTATATAAACCCTAACCATCGTGAAGCTGAAACAGCCGCCCCATTTACTGGCAGTTGACCGTATTTGTGAGTGTGCAGCAGTCTGGGAATCTGACATACTGCTTGTGAATAGTCAGTTTGGGAACTTTAGTCATCCTTATTTAGTATGTACCCAAGGATTCAATATCAGCTGATTTGCGGTTGAGTTGTTTTTGCATCATGGCTTGTGTGATGCAAATGCTATTGAGGGCAGCACAAGTCTCTCCATTGACCGCGATTAGTTGATCACTGTATGACATAATAAACGTGTATTGATTAATTCTCTGGAGTTCCTAATATGCACACACACATAATGGAGGACCATTAGTGGCCATTGTCACTGTTATTCAGTTTCCAGTAATATGTCACTTTTATTTTCAGGATGAAACCCTCAATCTTACACAGTATTACAGATAAACCATGTAAACAAAAAGTTCTTGCCGCATAATTGAAATAGTAGGAGAAACATTTTCTAAATTTGGAACTTTCCCAAAATCATGCTCACAGATCCATGTGACATTACAAAAGTTGCTGATTTCATTGTTTGGTTTTTGAACATGACTTTCAACTTGTAGGCAGCTGAAGGTTGCTGCGGCCTCTAAGCAGAAGGGCACAAGGGGCAGGGTGTTGCGTAGTGAAATGTAACTGTGACTCAGCTGTTGCTGAAAGTTAACACTCATTTCATTTCTCCTACTTCCTCCTGATTATCAAGAAATGCCCTGCAGCACTGGAGTAAAGGAACACTGCCCAGTTAAAAAATACATTAGAAACTTACTAGAAATAGTGAACTGCAGAAAAGTAAAGCAGTAACTAGCAGCATTCCTTTCTTAGCTATGAATTTTGTGGGGATTACTCATGCTACAGTGCTATTCCTAATTTCAGGAGCAAATGTCTATCACTTCTTGTATATAGATGCCATAAAACATTGGGCAGAGGTGAAAACTTTGTTAAGATATCCCCTGATATAATTCAGCTTTGCTATAAAGATATTGGACTGTAACAGGAGCACAAGTGTTTTGGGGAGACCTAAGAGAAATTCTTCCAGTGATAGAACATGTGGCTTCCATGCTTGGTATGTGTGTATCTCAGACATCAGAGATGGAAAAATCAGTAGCATCAGGACAGGATGGGCACTCTTCTTGTGCAGAGCTTTGATGTGGATGAGAACTGGTGCTCTTATGTTCCTTGAACAACTGTCTGTAATGTAAATAGCATAGCGTTAAATAGGTAGGTTCGTGGGAGTATTCTTCTTCATTAAGTTTGTCTCTAATTTCTTTATATTACTGTGGACCCTGATTTCTGCTTTGCCCCTCATACCACAAGAATTCCAAAGCTTCCATGGCAGCAGCCCCTACACCTCTCTTCCAGGTTTGCCACAAGACAATGGAGTGGAGGTAAACACAGCACATGTTTATTTAAGAAACCGCTTCCGAAGTAACCAGAGATACACTAACAGGATTATTTTCTTGAATCTTTATCCCATCCTCTGTTTCTGAGAAGAGCAATGCCTGGTCAAGAATCACAAGATTATATAGATTGGAAGGGATCTCTGGAGTTTATCTAATTCAAACCACTGCTGAAAGTATGGCCTACTTAGATTAGTTTACTCAAGGCCTTGTCCGGTCAGGTTTTTAGCATTTCCAACGACGGAAATCCTGCATCTTCTCTTAGTAACTTGTTCCAAGGTTTGACTGCCTTCATGGTGAATAATTTCTTAATATCTAATCATAATTTCCCTTGTTGCAACTTGTGGCCATTGCCTCCATCTAGTGCAGTCCTTTCACTGCGTGTTTCTGAAAAGAGTTTGACTTTATCTTCTCTGCACCCTTCTATTAGGTCATGGAAGACAGCAATAGGACTCGTCATGGCCTTCTCTTCTTAAGGCTGGGCAAGCCTGTTTCTCTCAAGAGTGCTGCTTTAGTCCTGTTTAACTCTCCTCTGTAAGGTCGAAGGTACACACCTTGTCTTTGGACAAAAGAAGGTTTGTTCTGTCTTCAAGGCATTTTTGTAAGATTCCCAGAGCAGTAGCTGAAGGATCACTAAAAAGCATCAAGACAGGACAGTATATGGGGATATCTTAGATACAAGTGTCTGACCTTTACAATGGAAAATAAGAAAGAGTCAAGGCTTGATACTTTCCACAAACAAGACTGGTCCTGTTGTCTGCCGTTACAGCCAGACACAATGACATAACAAAATTGCTTGAAACTCTGTGCGTCCACCTCCTGTTTTGTTAATCTCTAGGCCTCCACTGTTTGTCTGACCCTCTGTGTTACTCTAAACTGAAGCCTTGGCATTATCCTATTTATTCCACGCGTAGAAAAAATAAGATGTCTACCTGCCTCTCAATAGATAATTTCTAACAGGTATTTGCTGGATAGCATTCTCTTACTGAGGAGCTGAAGTGCTAGCTGCTTGTAGATTTTTTTAGATTACCTTACTCTTACATTATGTAGATTACCTTATGATTTCAAAATAGCACATGCAATATAGTGGGGAAGCCAGGGTTTTTTTGTAATTATGCAAATTAATTACTCGGTCACCCATTTGTATCATTGCAAAGTGCTTTGTCACTTTGAGGTCTGATGCAGACTTGGTAATGTTGTTCGTGTCTTCCAAATAAACTGTGATTCTCAGGATCTACAAAATACATTTTGAAAGTCATATGAAGAATTATAAAAACATGCGAAGTATCAGTTGTCCTTTTTTAGAATTGACTGCTCTCTTTAAGGTGTGTTCTGCCTTTTACTCTATTTCATTGTGTGTATCCATCAGTAATTTCACATGATGGAATGCAAAACAGGTCAGAGTGGTATCTACTCTGGTCGAAAGCATACAAAGCGCTCATCCCACTCAGTGCCAAGAAAAATCTGGCTCTAGTGCCTGGGAGATGCGTCAACCAAGAGTGGAAGAGATGTATCTATTCTGAGAAAAAGATATGAAAAGGTTAGTAACTGTTTTTTCCCTTCTATGTAGTACACATCCCTGGCCACATAGACATTTCCGTTGTGAGGAACACTATTGCTGTCTTTCAGAGTTGTATACACATAAAAGTCAGTATAAGAAACCATTACATTGCTTTTTAAGTATAAATGTGCATCTGTTGGGGGGATGGGCTACTTTTTCTGTAGTAGTGATACTTATCTCTTTGATTAATGTTGCTGTTGTCTTCAAGTCTTGGAAAAGAAATGTATTGAAGTAGATTGTAGAACATACTTTTATTCTGTGCAGTAACGTTGCTTTATTTCTTTATGAGACAATTAGAGAACAAAGCACATCTTGTACTACATATTGTAGTGACATCTCTACTCACAGATTAAGTTTTTTAGAAGGAAAATTTTCTGATGGAACTTCTTTAACCTTCCTGGGTATTAGTGTTTTTCTTTATTAAAGTCTCATTTCCTACCTGAGAAAAAAGAAACGGATAATAACTGTAGCACAGGGGAAAAAAAATAATGTATTTCTTTACTAACGTGTCAGCATGATCGTGTACTGATTATACATTTAGGAGCCCTTTTTCGGTCTGCCTTACCCCACGTGCAGATATCAGGGGACAAGAGAGCAAAAAAAAGTCCTGTCTTTCTCCCTATACGCTGTTTCTCTGTCTCTTCTCCTCATAGCCACTATAGCATCCTGCCTCCGCGTTCCTCGCCCCTGCACACAGTCCAAGCACAGAAGTCATTCTAGGGGAGGGAGCAGTCAGAATGGTTTTGTGTACAGGTAGCCAGCTTTCTTGTAATAATTTATAAGGACTACATCAGGAGCACAGACTGGGGAATCTGGAGAACTGCCCAGAGTTGTTCTGATGGTTGTGCACGACACTGACTCTCGCTGAAAAAGGTGAAAGCCAGCTTGCTTGCATCCTTTGAAGAAGGTGAAAGCCAGCTTGCTTAAATCCTTGTATCACTGCTGGCATAAGAACAGTGATGAATGTGAGTTGATGTGGACAATCTGTAGGTGTTGAGAGAAACCACACAGTGAGGACAGCCACTGTGAATTTGTTGTCTCCAGACAATGGGCTTTTTTTTTTTTTCCTACTGTGTAACTCATGTCCTCAAGTTAGCCTAAACAGGGAGCACAATGCAAAGTGGTGTGTGAGATAATGTGTCCGTACAAGAAATCCACTTATTTTTGGGTGTTAGGGTGAATTCAGGTGCATATTCCCTGGATTCTTTTATTACAGCGGATTTTGTTACTCTCTGAATTATTAGTGGATTGTTTGTTCTGGAGACATGGAAGTAATTGTGAACATCTGTGAAATGCTAGTAGCATATAAGCATTGTAAGCAAGTATCCACACTACGAAGTGGTGTGTGAGCAACTGATGAGTTGTGTAAATTGACCTTTACCTGTCCTTTAATTTTCCAGTGCCACGTCAAGTTAGGTTGTTGGGTTTTTTTAATGTATAGATAGGAGTTAAATTAAGGTCAATATTTAACTTGCAACTTGAGCTAAGATTACAGCAAAACCGAATCTAATACCAAATTTCAAAGAAGCCTGTGGGAGTGGCTCTTAGATCAAAAAGTAATTGTTGATCTGACATGCCAGTCTCATTCATGTATGGGCCTTTTGAAGAATGAATGCAGTTAATTCCTATAAGTGTAAAGGCAAAACCTAGTGAAGTGAGGGCACTTATCGTCCAAGCACATAGTCTGAATTAAAGACTACAAGGAGGCATAGTTACACATTTGATGAGCAAATCTTGTGTGAGAATTGCAAACTGTATTGCTATTATAAAGCTTTCAATTCCATTGAGCTTCTGGCTGCCTGAAGTAGACCATTTTGCTCACCATTGCTGAGGTCTGGGCTGCCCCACCTAGATCGCTACAAGTATCCCAGCAAAATATTCCAAAACTAGAGCAGGCATGTCTAGATTATACCGCAGCCAATGTAATGACTGCATTTTTAATTACTGTGAGTTAACAGAATTTTTTCCTTTATGAGGACAACTCTTGGAGACGCTTCTCTTTTTATTTGATTTGATTGTTTCTGTTGGTCTAAGATAAAAGCCACTTAGACTGAAGGAGTACAGAAGTTCTTTTTCTTATGAAAAAACCTATACACCAGTGTGAACACATCTTACATGAAAATAATAATATGTCAGTTGCACTTCACACTTTTAAAATTCTAAGCAATGACGTACACAGGAAGTTTTAAAGTAACTTTAAACAGGACCTTATGATGTATACATCTTGGGTAATTCTCGACTTTAAAATACAGTATTACAGAATTATTTTTACACACATGCAGATTTAGTCATGTAGATCAACTATAGGTAGCTATGTAGATGTTTCGTGGTAGAGAAGTGACATAGCAAGCAGTATAGAATATAAAACTGGAATGGGTCACATTGAATTAATCTTCAGTGTTTAACTAAAATTCATAAAGGATTTAGTTAAATCCTTAAATTCACTCATTCTCAACATGTAAGAATTAGAACGTTGCTGTTTATAATAGAAAAAATGTGTTGCTAGAATACTACGTGATCTGAAGTTTTCTAGTCTAAATATCGTCTAAATATCTAAATATACTTTGTGGCTCAAAAAAAATTTACATTAAATAAACTGCATAGTCAAAAGTCATTTGGCTGAGACAATGTGTTTAGTGCGTAGCCAATTTAAGACCAATATGAACATCCACCAAAACTATTGTTCAATGAGGACAGCAGTTCTGCTTTATAAGAATGCTCTTCTGAGAGCTAGCGGTATACAGAATTTCCATTAGTTTCCCATGTTAAAGTGGGAAACATCCCTTCATAGCTGCACATCTGTATTCACTGCCATTTTCATGAATCTTAGTTTACCTCTTGGCTGCATGCACTGGGAGGTCCTGCTGGCATATGCGGAATATAACTATGCCTTGGAAAAATAGGATTTCTGGATTCTTGTTTGTTCCCTGTACTGAATGTGCAGTGCCTGTTCTTTCATTGCTCTGAATGCTGAGCAGACATTGCGCTCAAATATTAATTCTGCTTAGATAACTCTTCCTCCTAGGTCAGTAGGACTGTACATGGAAGGGCTCTGTACAGTTCTGCATTTCCATTTTCAGTTACTGTTGAAATGGCCATCTCTTTTACCTGATAATGTGAATTTTTCACATGAAATCAGGCAATTCTTTTCTGCTTGATTATATCAGTTTAGAATTTGAACATTTTTCTTAATGCAATTCCATCTACATTATTCATAATTATAAAGTATATTTAATTAATCAAGTACATTTCAAAATACATACAGAACTGTTCCGGTAACACATCCTGTGTGCCTATACTAATCTATTCTGATTCTTATACCTTATGTCTTCTGCCAAGTTTTTCACAAAGTTTTGTCAAACTCACTATATTTTGCATAACAAGTAATTTGGGTTTTTTTAATGCATAAAATATTGCTAGCATTGCTTTAATGTATATATGGAAGTGACTCTCCATATGACAGTGGGAGTGCTGTTAGAATAGGATCAGACGCTCTGTTCTGTATGGTAGGTACAATACCTGTGTTTAAGATAGGTTGGGTACAAATTCCAGATTCTAACCTCTACATTTCAATATACATATGTATTAGTATACCTTGGTATAGTATAAACCACTGTATTCATATACATTCTTTACCAAGCTGGTGTTCTAGATGAGCACAATCATACAGTTTGGTAACAAGTAATTTATTTTATGCATATGTATGAATACATACAAAAATACCATTAATGTTTAACTATAACTTACTACTATTCCAATGGATTTTATGTTTTTAACTTTTTTATTGGTTGTAAATTAGATTAATTTGACCAGTTTAATATTTTCTGTATGACTTTCTAATCAAGAATTCTGTCATGCAGAAAAAGAAACCAAGGAAAGTTATTAAAACCTATCTGGCACAGATAGAATATTTAGATTTCCTTCTAGTGGATGTTGCCCCATATTGTCACATGCAAATTAAACCTTTTTACAACTGATTGATTATTAGAATTTCAGAGCATATTACAAAACCAACAGTCATTTACAATAAATCTTTGGTTTTCAATCTTGTGTTCTTGTAAGACTGTTTGGAAAGAAACCGAGTATTGGGATTTTGTGTGACTCACTGTGGTGGGTAATTCTTAATGTCTGAAGAATATGCATTCTACGGTCCTTGGGAAGTACACTGTTGATTTTATAGGAGGTATTCAAATTGCTTAATGTATTACCAAACACTTGATTAGTAAATAATGCTTTAGCTAAGTAAATTTTGCTTACAGAGAAATTCCATGCTAGATACACTGTACCACAGACTTAAAAGTAAATGAGAACATGTTTTGGTTTTCTAAAATCTGTGATCTGAATGACAGCACAGGAGGGAGTTATGCTGTGCCAGAAGCTCTTGGTAAAATCTGAAACCTCCACAAAATACATCTAGTTTCGTGTTTTGTTATGTACTCTGTATGTAAACAAGGCTCATCCATGCTTGCAGATCTTTTAGAAAGATGTTACTATTATTACTGATGTGGATGTCTAGAAGATGTGTGCTAACTAATGTATACAAACATGCAGAATACCTATTCCTGGTGGTGAAAAAGTACAGAGTTAGTGAAATTGCATAATTTTGTGGCAAGACCAGCAAAAATGTAATTATTCAGAGGCAGCATTGTGAATTATTTTGCTTGGTTTGGGGCGTTAAACTTGGTGAAGTTAATTTTGTTTCGTGAGGCAGAAAGTCTGGTTTTGGAATGAGATATATGTTCGATTTTGTAAACTTGTTCACATTATTTCCTCTCACTACCAGTCATTCATATACCATGTGTTCTAAACTAAACAGTCTAGATTCCAGATGAATGTTGATGGCTACAGTACAAACATCTGTTTTATCATCCTTTAGTACTGGTGAGTTATTTCCTCTATTCAACTCTAAGTTATCTATGGAAAAATTACCCATCTATGAATTAATCGGGTCCCATTGTCCCCAGTTACTCTGGCTTCAGCACAGTACTTCACCATCTAAGATTCAATGTGGGTATTATTTTAAACCAGACCTTGCTCTATTAATACCCTTTAAAGTTGCTACTGCTCTTTACAGAAATGTTTTAGGTTTTTCATAGGTGGATTTACGAACCAAATAGGTTCTTATAACCTAATTTAACCTTTTTTAAAATTTGCTATTTTTTTGCTTTATCTGGGTTAGTCCTTCTCCTCCTGTAATCCTCTGTATTTGAAAGTTAGCTATAGAAACCTTTTCTAAACTTCTCATAGTATGACTTTCTTCATGAAAGTCACATCTCATATTTAGTTACTTACTTCATTGTGATTACTTGCTTAAATGCTCTGCTGTATCAGGGTTTAAGGATTTAATTCTTTACCACACTTAAGTATTGCATCACATATATAAGATTAAAAAAGCCAGTGACCAGGCTGGATAGGAACCCAGTTTCTGTATTAATCTGATGAGAGCTGTGAGTAAATGGTAGTTCTCTCAGACAAGTTAATTTTCCCTCCCTGCTTCACTTCTGGTCTGAGCCTTTGAGAGTTTGGATTTTTCTGAAAGGAGCTGAAAACCAGGGTGGTTCTCTGAAGTACATGAAGGCAGGATCAAAGTCTCTAAATAAAAGTTCTGCATAGAATCAAATACAAGAATTGTATTAGAATATTTGTTGGAGTTTTGTATTACAGTTGTGAGATTTAATTCACTCTATCAAATAAGAAACAAATTACAGTCTCTGTCATGCAAGGATTTGTCATCCTTACATAAGCATAGATTCAGGTCTTTAAGTCCATATCCAGTGGGTTTTATCACACTTTTTCTTTTCTGCCCTGAGTATGTATCGGGAAGGTTATCATTACACAGGCTTTCCAAAAGGTTTCCGTGTTGCAGTAAGCTTGCTGCCAGGTCCCTGACAAAATTCAGAAAAGTATTCAGCCATATTTATTAATTCAGCAGAATGATATCAGCGATACTGGCAGAGCAAAGTAAAGTCTAACACTCAAGACATTAACATTTCTCTGACTACAGCACCTTAATTTTTAATGAAGCCATACTATTTATTCCAAAACTTCAAGGAATGTCCTCAGTATCGTTTTGAAATTTCCAGTTGATTGTGATCATATATGAAAGATGTAGTTTCTGTTAGTGTATTTGATTTTACTTCAGGTATCTTAGCCCCCTGGAGCATTTCTAGGTGGTCAAGCAAAGAAAGTCAGAAGCCCGCATTTAGAACAGGAAAATAGGGGTTTGTGGTTTGGGGGGAAGCAATAATGAAAGGCAAGGGAAGTTATAGTTGGTGAAATGTATGGAATTACGATTGGTGAAATGAGAATTCTGGTAGGATTTTTTTGTTGTCAGAAAATACGATTTTTCAAATGCAAAACTTTCTCTTAGAATGAAAAGAATTCTCATCATCTTGTTGAGAAGCAGATGAGCTGCTCCATTTTATCTCAGATTTCCAGCCAAGCAAGCAAGAGCCTGAGGGAAGCATGGAGTTATACTGTTACTTCGTTTACTAAAATGCAGCTTTTATTTCTTTTCAAGGCCTCCCTGTGCAGGAAGCTTCCAGATCTGATCGACATTCCCTGCATTGCATATCCCAAACTGAAAAATATTCCACACATGAAGTCTTGTAGCATCTTGCAGTAAGACATTTGAAGCCAATTTACACATTGCTCCATGTGCAGGGTTTCATTTTGCCACCATACTGTGGAAAGAACATTGCCAGAACTATAAACTCTGTTTCGATCAGAATGGTGCTTAGAAACACATCTAGCTGCTTGCAGTTTAGACAAGAATTGTGGAGCTGTATAGCTTGTCAATGAGTATTCTGGTTGTCTTTCTTTTTTTCTTTTTTTTT